>VZTB01017331.1:267243-500688 GCA_013397245.1 Thryothorus ludovicianus
AGCCCCGCCCCTCCGGCGAGGCCACGCCCCCTCCCGCCTTTATTCCTCTCTCCCGGAGCTGAGGCATCCGGAGGGAACGGGAGCTGGTGACCCCGTGCATTGGGAAAAATAAAAACAAAGCAAAAAACCAAAAAAACCCAAGCTTAATTATGGCAGTCTTGATTACGCCAAGGACAACAACGACAGGAAATGACCTGAAGTTGTGCCGGGGGACGTTTAGGTTGGACATCGGGAAAAGTTTCTGCCCCCAGAGGGTGGTTGGGCGCTGGAACAGGCTCCCCAGGGCAGTGGTCACAGCACCGGTCCTGACAGAGCACAAGAGATGCTTGGACGATGCTCTCAGACACAGGGTGTGACTCTTGGAGTGTCCTGTGCAGGGCCAGGAGTTGGACTCGAATTCTCATGGGTCCCTTCCAACTCAGCATGTTCTGTGACTCTGCGAACACCAGTAATAAATGATAATAAAACCATTCCCGAGCACTGTCCCTACAGAAGGACTGGCGGAGGGAAAAAGCCCAGGAACAAATACTCAAGCAGTGCTGTCAGCCCCAGGTGACATAAATCTGTCCTCCTTTTGTGATAAACCAGTAAAAATGTCTCTTTCCAAATGTGCTGGCTGCCCAGGGGGTTTCTAAACACAAGTTCTTTTCCTTATGGAAAGAGTCAAGGAATCTCCTTTTTCACTTTCTGCTGCAATTGTTTGACATTCGGTTGCAAAAGCCAAACTCAGAAAAAATCTTGCTGGGAAGGAGAGGAAAAGCAATGAGAGGGGAAAAAAAAAAAGTCAGAAAGGAAGAATCCATGCCTCGGTTTTGCCAACCCAACCCAAAGCAGAACATTAATGGGAAAACAAATTACCATGCATAAAACCTTAAAGCACCATAAAAAGCATTATGGCCAAACCCCAGAAATTTCCTAACTTTTTTTCATAGGTTAAAGCTGCTCAGGTTAAATTAGTAGACTGGAATGTGTCATACCATGAATAAACAATACTTCTCTGACTTCTTCCTCTTCTCTGTAAAACATGACACAGTATCTTTCTGGGGAAAAACAAAAGCAGGTGGTACTACCTTTTCTATAATTATTTCCAAAGTTTTAACTAGTAACTGCAGCTTTCTGCTGAGATCCAATGCAGAAAATGAGCTCCTTGGTTCCCCAAGAAAAGTAAAGTTAGCATCAGATTAAAAAAAAGTGCAACCATTTGCCACCCATTTCAAAATTACATTTTTCCTCTACGACAGCTTGTTTGAATTATTTCATTGAATGCCTGTCATCAGATGTGCCAAAGAAAACTGCTCTTTGAGAGGTTTGGTGGATCCAGAAGGCCCCACCTCGCACACTGCATACCTGGGTCACAGCCCAATGCCCTCTGAGAGGGGATACCTGTGCCCAAAAAGCCCATTGACCTTTGTGGGAGGCCATAAAGGGAACTGTGTACACAGAAGGTTTTGTAATAAACGGCCATAAGCTTAGATTTAGTTCAAGTGCTCAGTTTTAGTCCAAACTGCAGTTTGGTTGCAGATTTGATTGAGTGTTCACCTCTGTTGTAAGTGAAAAGACCCTAAATAGGTGAATCATTAAGAGGGAACTTGAACTTGAACAGAGTCAACCTCCCCAGTGTTAACCCCCCAAGCGAGGACAAGCTGGTAGATCTTTTGCTTGTGAAAACATCACCTAGCCTTTAGAGATTTTAAGCTGCTGTTTCTAAAAAGCTGCTCAGCAATGTTTTTATGCAGATCATGGTCCTTGAGTTTTTGTCAGAATAGCACAATCAAGCTAAGCTCTGCAAGAGCAGAAGCTTTATAAAAAGCTTATGTACTTTCTTCACTGGCATCCACACAGGCAAATGCTCCTACATCCACAAGCAGCATCCAGGAATATCATGATCTATAGGGCCCTGGATAATATTGTCAATGCAGAGCTTCCTGTGTGGTGCACTTTGTTGAATCTGCTGTGGGTGGTTTCCCCAGCTGAAGTTTAGTGACCATCACCTACCCCTTCAGTGACTCCAGAACAAAGCTGACAGTGACTGACTGCAGATGTGACCCTCCGGAGAAAAGAAACACCACCCCATATATCTCTTTGAAACAAAAGGAAGAAAACTAGTGTGGTTAAAATATATATATATCTGTCATATATATATATAACTTATGATGTATATGCCATAATATATAGTATATATTTTCTGTCATATATAATGCTGCTAATATAAATATATTACTATGGAACTCCAGATGCTGTTTAAGAGATTAATCTATGCAGTTAAAATTGAGGAAAGAAGCGACAATTTGTAATGTAATGACTTGGTAAATAGTAAGTGTAATACCTCATAGAGGTCACAAGAGTAATTGCTCATTCATGCCTTTTTGTAATCCATTTATGCAGATTTGACAGTGATCTGTAAACATTACATCTCTCTACAAAGTTGGGTAAACAGATTTGAAAGCCAGAGAGATTATTATGATCATCTTGTCTAACCTGAATATTGAACACTAGAATTTCCTCCAACCATTCCCACACCAAGGTCTTTCTGCAGCTGGTTTTTAAAAAGGTATCTTCATTTTACTTCAAAGAATAAAATTTGTTACTTGTTTTGCAGAAATGGCAAATCCAGCATTGCACTTTTGAATATTTCTCAGTGGTTATGCTAACTAGTACCACACTATCTTAATGTGTAAAAAAAAGGTGATAAAATTATAAATGTTTGAAAAGGTAAATCCATCTAGCTGCAGCATCTGTCCATTGCAAGCCTGCTTCTTGTTAACAGAAATATCTTCCTTTTGAAGATGTTTGTGAAATGCAGCAGATTTACTCCTTCACCTTCTCTTGACAAACTGTATGGATTAACTGTAATTCTGCACTGTGTAAGTGCCTTTCCAGAACTGTTTTCTGAATACCTTCAAGCTTTCAGCTATTGCCTAAATTTTTTTGACATGTGGACATCCAAAACAAACCACCTCCTACTCCTGTTTAAATTTGTGAGGTGAATATTAAAACCAGGGAAATCTGAGGAACAGAAAAATGCTAAGAAGCACAAGGTTGAAAATGACCTTTAGAAATCACCCCATCTAGTTCTTTTCCTTGCCCCACGACAGGACCAACTACTCTTTTGTTGTAACATAACTGTTTTTTCAATCTGGTTCTTAAAGGCTTTCCAGTATGGTGCTTTTGTCATCTCCTCAGGAAAACTTTCCCAGTGTTTCTCTACCCTTATCACTAGAGGTCTTTTTCTCTAATGTATGCTCTGAGTATATCCTCTCCTGCAATTACAGTCCATTAGTGAAAGGTCTGTCTTTGCTGGCCTGGAGAACAGACTCTTTGCTTCTACCCTGTAGCAGTCTTTTCCATATTTAAAGGCCCTGTATGTTCTTTGCCTTATCATTCCAAACACTCCCATTAATATCCTGATATTTAATGTTTTCTAGACTGGTAATCAAACTTGAACTGCCTTGCACTCTTCCGCAGTCACCCAATGTCATTCTGGAAACACAATTCCCCAAGCCAAGCATGATAGAAAAAAAACCCCGAAACTCAAACCATTACAAGTTAGGCCGTACCTTAGGGTAGCAGAGCAAAAGGATTGCTTTGCCTGGTTTACAGGCTGTTTTCCTGTTTCTACCCCATTTGTATGGCATTTTCCTTTTTACAACAGCCTAGCAGTGGTGACTCGTGCTTAGCCTGTGATTCACTCTACATTTTTTCCAGGCAATTGTAATCCTGTTTACTTTTCCCCATCCTGTATCTGGGGAACTGATGGTACTATGTCTATTGCACCTATTGAATACCATTTTTTTGTGTTTTTCTTAAAAAATCTCTCATAACCAGTTTGGCAAATTCCCTCTGAATTCTAATTCTGTTCTCTGACACTCTTTTATCTGCTCCCTCTTCATGTCCTCTTCAAATATATCAGGCTTAGTCTATACTCCATTCTTTGAATGTTTTATAAGGAGTATCAGATACAGGATAGACCCTTGACAAACCTCTTTCAACACATCTCCCTTTTTGATAATTGCCCCATTTTGCTAACTCTTCCTCAGAAATGGCCCTCCCTTTTCTGAATCAATTTGGACCATATTGTCTGCTTATGCACAAGAAACATGTCTAAAGCTTTATTAAAATGAAGATATATGACTTTTTAATACTTCTTCCTATAACCTTATTTTAAAAGGAGGTCTTATTGGTTTAATAGGATTTGCTCTTGACAAATCCATGGTCATCATTATTTGTCTGTCTTGTAATGCATACAGATGGTTTGCTTCATAATTGCCACAAACGGAACCTATCTGATGTATAACTCACCAGCTCCTCTTATTTTCCTGTCTGTACACAATCTAAAACCAGTTTGAAATTAAGAGGGCTGCTTCCATGGCCATATTGTGTCTTGTGAACTGAGATTAGTAATCTGCTAAAGCCATGGCAGGAGAACCAAGAGCAGAGCCAAGAAGCCCAACACATCCTTGCCTGGTCTAACAAATCTATAATCACTGCACAACCATTTTTCACCTCATTGGTTCCACCTCCCTTTATTTTCTTGAACCCTTAATGAAACATCCTTGTGGATATTGGTTTCCCATAGATTTTACAAAAAAAAAAAAAATAATCATATGGATATTTCAATTTCCAAGCAGATTTCCTGCATTATATTTTGCTCCTAAGATCAGCTGCTTTCTGCTTCCTCCTAAACTGAAAATCACCTGGATCTATGCTGTCAAACCAGCATCCAGGAACCTGTCTACTTAAATCTTATGGCTCTATTTCTTTTTTAATACGTAGGTACAGAAATAAATATTTTGACCTTGACAGCACTTGGCTACTATCTGGGAGCTTAAACCAGAAACTTTCATTATGAAGTGAAATATATTTATCTTCACTGAAAGGCGAGAGAGAAAGAAACAACTTACTGATCAGTGTTTTCTCCCAGATGATTTCTGGTATGCTTCAAGAGAAACAACATATAAATTCATGCACACAATATTTTGAGTTTTCTTCCAGAACACATACAGTCACTTTTTCCACATCAAACAAAAAATATAGTCTTTGCACTTTCAACCATTTCCAACAGTACACAAAATTCTCTCACTCTTTTACTTTCTTGGCTAACACCACCCTAGTTCTTCCCTTTCAAGATTTATCCAAGGAATCTGTGCACTACTGACCCAGAGGCACTGTTTCTCTAAACAGCACCAATGAAACAAATTACTAAATTACTTTGTGCAGCTAAAAATACAGAATGCTGTATACCACAGCTCTGTCAAGGGTGTCATTACTAAGTTGTATCAGTTTAAATAGTTCTTGGGACCAACCTTTTTGTGAGTATTTAAAAAAAAAATAGATGGGGAGAAGTTAAAATCTAAACTAACTTAATTTTTTCCCCTTTTCTTTCTCAAAGGAAAAAAAAAATCCCATTTCAAAGAATATTTGGCAGGTTTTATCCTTCAAATTCTAGGTGAGATTCTGTTTCTCTTTTCCACAAGAACACTCTGGCACAACTGCTTTAATTTCCATACTTTGGGAACAAGCAGGAAAAAGCTATTAACCAGATATTTTTTCAGATTTCTGAAATCATGTTGAGTGAGCGCAGAGATCAGATCTCCTGTTCTGAACTGAACTGCACCCATGTGACTGTTCATTACTGCCTGAACACCCCAGATCTACTCCACTGGAAGGGAGCATATCTCTGCTCCAGTAGCAGCCAACACTTCCTAATGTGTCCTAGTGAAAATCAACTTAAGTAACAAAGTACTATTATTTAATTATCAGATTGACTCATTTTGATGGAACCAAGTTGTTCCCCTAACTCATTCCATTCAGTGTCCCTGCAGAACAGTACTTATCTTAAAGGAAATTATACATGAATTCTTGTATTTAATATTACAAATAAAGATACTATCTATTGCTAAATACCTTACTGTTTGCTTTTTTCTTTCTTCATAATTCTCCCTATTTGTCTCCTTCTTCCCTTGTTTGTTTCTCCTAACCAACTGATCTCTAAGCCTCTTAGGGTGAGAAAGAAAAGGAAAATTACAAAATAGGACAGAAAAAGGGGATGAGGATGGTAAGATTCGTTAGATAAACTATGCAACTGGGTGAAGTATAATTGCTTTTTTAAAACTTAACTTTTTAGATAATTTACATTCAGATTAGTATCCCAACTATGCTGTTAGGAAGAGGTTGAATTTTATACAAATTAGACATCAGGTTCCTTTCAGAGAAAAAAAAAATATTCTGGTATCTCAGACAAGCAATTAACATTAAAATGTGAATCTTAGTCTGTGCCTTAAATGTATGATCAAAGGCACTAGAACAGACAGCTTCATCTGAAACCCGCTGAACACATGACAATATTTGATGTTAATGAACTGTAGTTCTAGTCTTTAGTGTTTCTTAGCAACATTTATTCTTAGACTCAGAAGTCTAAGGGGTGTTTGGCCTTGACTTCAGATCTTCAGCAATTTCCACAGAAATTTCTGAGAAGAATGTTAGCCAATGTTTTAAAACACAGAGGCCTAAATTTAGACTGTTAAATCTGTATTTAGCCCTGTAGTGTGCTGAGTTCTTGGGCTGTGATCCAAGAAAGCACTTACAAGTTCCCATTAACTTGAAAACACTTTCAGGTCTATTATTCACTCTACCAAAAGTACTGAACTCAAATACTTAAAATTATGCATGCACATTAAGTAGCCTGTTGGACTTAGCCTTATACAGCCCCCAGTTCAGGCCAGCTCATACTTGAGACCCTGACTCATTTTATTCTTAGAGACACACGTTTTAAAATATGGTCAATATCTGAATATATTTATAATTAATACTCTGTAGTGATTCTACATTACTGTAATAGCAATAGCAATAACAATAAAGACAACAACAACCATAAGAATAACAATAACAACAATAACAACGATAACAATAGTGTTTTGCATGCCCAAATCCTGCATGTGGGAAATAACCAATCACTTCTGAAAGTTGGAGAAAAGTTGGACTGCAGTGGTTAGGAGTTAGTTTTCCATGTCTGGGAGGGACAGGATGATGAATAGGAAACATTATAGCCAAGGCATTAGGAAGACCTGTAACACTGAAGACAATGAAATATTGGTATAGATTGTTTAGGGAATCCATCTAACCTTGTTCATTGGAAGCCTTTAAGAAGTGGTTAAAGCACCTCCAGGAACAATTCTATTCCTGGAGCTATAGTCAGTCTTTCCTTAAGAGGCAGGATGTACTAGGCACTTCATAAGGTGCCTTGTAGCTCTGGGCAACTTTTAAGTTTCAACATCAGGCTTGTGTTTGCTCTTGGTATGTACTGGCTAGCTTTCTATGCTGATATTGTTACATTTGCCCACTTAGGACCTGTGTCATGATTGAGTTGTAAGCAAGCGGCCGGCGTAAAAAATATTTTTTTTTTGACTGTATAAGTTTTTCTAGCCACAGAAAAAAAGGATGGCATGTGAAAACTAGCTAGAATAGTTTCCATTCCATTTGTCCATTTCCCAAAGCTATCAGCTGCAGTGAAAGGAGACATCAGTTGTGATTTGACAGAAATCCTGGTGTTTTCTCTAAAGGCATTTGCAGAAAAAAATACAAGACCAGAATTAGAGGAGTTAGTAGTGGTCATTTGTGAATGTGACAATTGCTAGTTATCATTCAGCACTGTAAGAGATACAACCTCTGTGTGCAGCAAACCCACCTCTAAAGTGCCCCACGTGCTCACCACAAGATCCCTCCTGCTCTGTGCTGTGTCTCAGTTGTGCCAAATGCCGAGCTTATGGTGGGACTCTATCCTCAACAAGATAGAGAAACCCTCAGGGAGGAGAGACAGGGCTGGAGGAGCACTGTCTTCTTCCATTTCAACCCATCTTTCCCAATTGATTACTGCTCTCATTTACAAGGCAAAATTAACCAGATATAATTAAAAGGCAAAGTCCTCGATTACTCACTTGTGTTTCCCTTCATAGAATCATGGAATGATTGGGGTTGGAAGGGACCTTAAATATCACCTAGGTTCAACTCTCCTGTGAAGGCCAGGGACACCTTCAACTAGACCAGATTGCGCAGAGCCCCATCCAATCTGGCCTTGAATGCTTCCAGGGATGGGGAATTAACAGCTTCCCTGTGCAACCTGTTCTACTGCCTCACCACTCCTACTGTAAAGAATTTTTTCTTTATATCTTATCTAAAGCTTTTAATTTGAACTCATTCCCTGTTGTCCTGTCACTACATGCTCTTGTAAGGAGCGTTGCCACATCTTTCCTGTAAGTTCTCTTCAGGTACTGGAAGAATGCAATTAGGTCGCCCTGAAGCTTTCTTATTTCCAGGCAGAGCAATACCAGTTCTCTCAGCCATTCACCTCAGGGAATTTGGAATATCCAGCTGAAACAAAACTCACTTTTAATTGTAACGAGGCACAGTATGTGCATGTGAGATATACTTTGAGCGATTGCTACACAATGCTTAGCTTGGGGCAATTTTAAACTGCCAAAATCAACTTTCTCACTGGGAAATGTACCATTGAGGGAGTTTGAAAATAGGATTCAGAACAGGCTAGAAAGATTCAGGTAAAATCTGAACTCCCCCAGTGGGGAGATCTTGACTTTTCAAAGAAGGAAATGAAAATGAAAATGAAAAAAAAGAGGAATGCTTGGGCTGACATTTTGATTTGAGGTTGCTTCTGTTAAAAAACCAACACTCCCGCCCTTACCAAGCCCCCAACAACAACAAAAAACCCCAAACAACAAAACTCCAAAATAAAATCCAACAATAAAACTCCAAAATAAAACCCCACAACAAACCAAACAAACAAAAAACCCCATCCTGCTTATTTTGTGACTTCACTAAATTGCAAGAAATGTTTGGTGCTTGACTAAAAGGTCTCCAAATATCAGAGTTATAGATGAAAACCCCAAAATAACATCCTAAAAACTCAGAAATAGAAGAGACTTTTTTTTTTTTTTTCAAATTTCTTTTCCTTCCAGCATCTAGTTTTACTTCCATTATGGAACATCTATAAATTCAAATAGTTGGGTAATACTGAAGATGTGTGCCTGTAGGTAAAAACAGTCTCCATCTTCATTTTACTCTTCCTCCAAATAATTTCTGAGATACAGATCAGCACCTTAATTGTATATTTATTGTTAAACATTTCCTTATGCCTGAATTCTGGGAACAAACATAATTCCCAAAAGTCTTCAATAGCTGCACTTAGTGTATTAGGAAAAAAATTAACAGGATGGTGCCAACACTTAATTTTTGCACACACAATAAAAAAAATCACCATAAAACAAAATAATTAGGCATGAAGACAAAAGAATTCTGTAGGCTTGAAAGGTTTTCAAGGGATCAGTGAATTTTTTTTGATTGGAACTTGAAATTTGCAACAGGTACTCATGCCCAAGCATGTTCACCTCCGAGCACAGGGGTAACAGTGACATACTAACCCTGTCTGCTGTGGAATTACATTCCTGCAGAAATCCAGGGAGGCAAAGCACAGCACTAGTGCCAATGGCACATCCAGACATAGCTGGAATTTTCCTAGAGAGTGCAGGGGGGCTGTTTCTCTTTTCCCTCCACACACATTCTGTAGCTATTGAACTCTGCAAGACTTGCAAAGAACACACTCTATATTATCTTTTCATTTCCATGGCATCTGTACATTAAAGTTTCATGCCTCATTGTGTCTGCATGCGATCATCTTGTACATGTATTTAAATTGCTTCTCTCGCCTCTGATCTTGAGAGACAAAAGCAACATTGAATTCTTTTTCCATTATATATTTTTACAAAAGAACTACTGTAAAAATTAATCAAAGATATGCTGCTTTTTATTGTTATTTTTTTAATTTTGGGGGTTACTTTTCCTCATATTGCAGTGGTTTTGAAATTGAAACGTTGCACTGCTGAGAAAGTGCCATGAAAATATAACCCACTACATTCCAGGAAAATAAATAAGCAAGGCCACCCAAATTTTCAATTAGTGCTAGTGCAGTATGCAGGAAATGGCTGGAGAACCGTCAAAGGCAGCCTTAGGCTGGGTCGTGGATACGGAACAGTGACAGGAAGGTTTGAAGCAGGAATACAGGCTCAGTGTGAAGATGGCTCCTCTCCAAGGAAAACTGCATACTAATAGGTTAATACTGATTTCCTGAAACATACAGCCTGGGTATTACATGCTGGAATTTACATTCTGACAAAGGCAATTGCTGAGCCTCAAGACTTTGCTTTTTTGGTGATGAAATAACACTAGAAAGTTCAAACTGCATTATATATTTCATGTTTTAAGCTTATTAAACATTCAAAGTACAAACTGTGCACATATTTTTAAGCCACCTGAAATAGCAACAGCCCCACTAGTTTGGGAAACTAGTATGAGAAACATTACATTTCAACAGGTCAAGCTTGTTTGGAGTAATCCCAGCAAAAGATACTGACCAAGGTGGAGTGATGCTACTTTTAGAATAAATCTTCCTGGAATCCTGAAGTCCTCTCCAATCAAGCAGATATACACAATATCAGGAATCAAACATTTTTCCTTTAGCACAGCCTTTGTAGACAAAGTGGGATTTAGAAGGTATCTGAAGATCGAGCTGGACAAAGCACTTCAGAAAATAAAGTACTTAAAATCACAGATGAAGACACTACCTCTCTTTCTACAAAACAGAAGAAGGGCTCCCATTGATGACAGAAGATGCTGTGCCAGACCTTCATCCTGAAAGCAAGTGCCTAAAACAAAACCAAAATTAATAAAGCAAAGAAACTTAATGAGAAGAACCAGCTGAAGAATCCAGCCAACCCTTCCTTACAAGCGTCCTCCTGTTTCACTCTGTCCAACTGATGTTGCAAGTGTCAAATGAGGGTGGCACTGCAGCATCACAGGAGACCCTCATCCCCTCAGCCAGCCCCATCGACTGCCTCTGCTGTCTTTATAGAGGGTGGCTGGCACAGGAGCACAAAAACCACGAGTTGAAGTGGAGGAGAGATGACGGGATTTTCACTGGCATCTGCAGGGCCTAGATTTTTCTGTTTATCCATTAATAATGTCAGCAGGTATGTTTTTATCATAATACTAGTGGCAGGCAGGATTCCATGTCGCAGCAAGCAGCCAGCGGTGCCCAGCTGTGCTACCCTCACCCTGGGCACCCAATTAAATCACAGGATGTGCCTCTAGTGGTTGATCATATTTATTTATGAGGTACACACCCTTTTCATTGTCTTTCACTGTTCAGAGAACTGGAAGCCATTCTGCAAGTCTTTTTAACAGTTCTAATTGCACTAAAGTCACTGGGAAATCTGCCCAGATAGAGCCTGGAAAAACTGGGCCACAAAAAGAGACCCTAATTATTTGCAGTAGGAGGCAGAAACAATCCATTTTCAGTCTCTGCCTCTCCCTAGGAAATGTTCTGTGAGATTGAATTTACTGAAAACTGCTTGGGGTCCATTGTGTGATGCACATTCCACTTCTCAGGGAAGCTGCTTTAAATAAACTGTATAAAATTTTAATCAGCACATAGTATTTTAAGTTCTGAGTACCATCCCTACACTGGAACCTTTTTAATTTAAAGTCTGTAATTGTGCCACTTGCCTATGAAGGAGAAATTAACAGAGCAAGGGAGGGGAGTGGAGGGAATTTGGGGAGTTTACATTCGTGTTCACACATAATGGTACATTTTTTGGTCATATGTGATAATTATTTAATCAAAAGGAATTTGCCCTCTGGTTCTTTACATGACACTGCTGCCAATCACCCCAAAGCAAATAAATCTTTCAGGTGGTGAAGGGAGCGTTTACTCGCCTGTCTTCTGGAGACCTGCAGGCAGTGAATGCTGAATATACCACTGAAGTGGTCCATGGGCAGCTATGTGGAACGGGCATCAATCCAGGGCAGACTTCATGCATTTTGGGGAGTCTAGACAACTTCTGCAGAAACTTGGATATCTGTGCAAGGCTGGATATATTCTCAATAACTGTCCTGAACAAGATGTTCTGCTGAACTGAGGACACAGATTTTATGAAAAGGTATTTCTTCCCTGTCAGAGAAAGTGCCTAATTTTTTTTTTCCATGTGAACGCTTGATCCACAATAAATGTTTATAAAGTTCCCCCTCACCAAGTTTCTTAACTGCTGAAGAATAAATATTTAAAGAATCACAAATGCTATAATCAAAACCACGTAAGATGCTACAAGAGTGTTCCCTTTTGTACGAAGAAACAAAGGAGCTCAAGCTTGCAGAAAACTTCATTTGCCTGGTTTGAAAACTGATACACTGTACGCTACAGCATGTATTATCTTTGTGCAGTATTTTTATAACAATACCTTAAATGCCATTGGCTTAATTCTTACCATATTACTATAACAAATCCATGGAAGCTCTGCAGAAGACCAATGGAGAGAAGGCTTTGGGGTCGCCTCTGCAGGGTCTTTAGCCTCTAATTGTTGAAGTCCTGGGGATGAGACCCATGTTTGAGATTAAGGACATGCCTAGGTGCCTTGCTGCATGGGAACTTGCAGGACTGAGCCCTTTGCTGGCACTCAGGACAGAGACTTTGAATAAATTCTTTAGGTGTAACAAGTTACTATTAATAAAAATAAATTTTAAAGAAACCAACCAAAAAATCATGAAAACCCAAAATCCACATTTCCTGATTGTAATAGGTAAGTAACACCTGTAACACCCCGAGAAGAAAGGGAGCACCTAATGGAATCTACCAGCAGATTTCAGAAATATAATTATACACATAAAGTTGAACAATAACATTTTTAGTTAAGTCATTTAGGTAAAAAATCCTGGTTCCACGGAACAAAATGGGAAAATTTCCATTTTTGACCAGCATTTTGCACTTCCCTTTTACATGACACAGGCTGATTTGGAGCCTTCTTCTGACTCCAAATTTGACTCTAATATTAAGTTAAATGGCAATTTCCTATGACCAGTTACCAAATTATCCAATAATGTCTGCTTAATACAATCAAAATAAAAAAGGTGGAAGTCATGTTATTTTAATGCAACTGATTTGTTTCCTGAATTTTAATCATATGGGACAGAAGGATCAAGTTAGTCATCCAAAATTTTACAGTAGTTTAGAGGTATTTTGAACACAACCACACATCTTTGCCCAGGTAGAGCTCTCTGAATTCTATGTTTTCACCCCTTCTTTCCTGTCCTATGAGTATTGGGGAAAAAAGAGAGAAGAAAAACTTTTCTATTTAGGAAGGCAGGAAAATCTAAAGGAAACAGAAACCACAATACCTCTGGACTCCTCAATATCAAAAGCACTTTCTTGCTTTTCTGTCCAGATCATCACACAATTGCTCTGGGAAACAAATAAAAAAAAAAAAAAAAAAAGTCCTGCAGATATTCCTCTGCTCCAGAAATCACCTGGCTGCCCACAGGCACTTGCAGCAGTCATGCAGCAGATGCACGACCAGCACCTGAGCATCTCAGCTGTAGATTTTGGGCCACAGTCCCATACATACACCTGCACTGAAATCCTAGCCCACTGCGAGGCTCTTGCAAACCAGCACTGACTTTGGCAGAAGCAGAGAATGATCAGAAGCAGTTTTCACCTTGTGTGTTCTGTATGTTTGCAATTAACTGTGCATTAACACAGAATGTTTCTATACAAGTTCTCTTTTCATCAGCATAAGTCATACCCACCCATTTGAGCCTGGGGAAAAGAGAAACCTGTTGTTGAGGTCAGTGTTTTAGTATTTTTGTTTTCCTTTCAGCCTCCAGGCAAAATTTCTAAATTGAGAAAATGAATATTGGAGAGTCGGATCTGAATTTCCATTTATGGTATACCTACTTTTCACAGTAGCCATCAAAAATGAAATAATTTAACCATATTTTTCCACAGTAAATAGCTATAGATTAATTTCACATCTTGTGCAGGGGTTGAAAAATTAGCAGGAGAAATAGGTGAAAAAGTAACAGACACATGCAAGTTTTGTTTGTGAAACCATTAATGAAATCACAGCCCCTCAGATCAATTACTTTGTTGGTCTTGTATATATCACTATTCCTTTCTCCTCTCTCAAGATGAATCACCATAGCAAAAGATCTCTGTAAAAAAACTAGCTCAAAAATAAGTGTATTAAATCACAGAAGAGGAATTAGGCATGCAGTTTTCTGCAAATTTTAAAAACTTTTCATGCACAAAACTATTGTTTATTTGATTTACGTTCTGTTCAAGTTTTCTGGTTTTCAAAAACCACCAGAGGGAGCCCAAAACCCCTCATAAATGTAAGTAAAAGCATGTTGGTGTCAGCAATGAAAAAAATGGTGTAAGAATTAAGCTGTCTTTCAGTTTCAAAGGAATATACTAATTGTTCATTCACCAAGACCCACTTAGATGGAAAAGTTCTGGACAGTGATGGGTGAATCACATAAAACTGTATTAGAAGAGTATTTCAAATTTAGTCCTGACGATTAAGATTACAACCCAAAATAGTCTGAGCGTGCCAAAAGATACACATTCTAGGTAAGGATGGAATTACATAGGCAGCCATATACTATACAATACATAATCATTTAGAAATATACTTCTGAGCTCCACTGCTGCATCTGTTTAACACTATCAGGTGCATAGTTATTCACTTATATTATATAAGTGAAGTTATTTATGAGATGCCTCAGGGCTGCTTTTCATGACTGCCAGTGTTTATTCTGTTATAAGTGCTGATGGCTAAGGTAATCACTGGGGAAAATCTGATTCTTTGGAAAAAAGGATGAGGAGCACAGTGTCATGAAGCACTGATTGCATGACTATGACTTGCTACTGATTTGGCTTCTCAGTAGCTGGTCACTGATTGATCCAGATAAGCATTATCTTGACTAGAAAACAAAATAAATAAGGAACTATGTGGATGGTACAAGTAGACTTACCAGATCACTCTTACCAGAGAAAGCTTAAAACGTCGCGTATAAATTGTTATTTCTTGCTAAAATTACCTTACATGGAGGTTCTTCCAGAAGATTCTAAAGCATCTCACTAAAATAAAAGTAGATTGTAGGAAAAGCCCAGGAAGTTTGGCATGATGATACAGGAAATAGTGTATAATTTGTTTCTCCTTTCCAGGTCAGTATTTTCAGGATGTGTGTCCTAGTTTTATAGATTTATAGGAAAAAAATTAAGAGTTCAATTTGCAGGAAGATGGACAAAAGTTAAGATCTGATAGCAGGACCTGACACATGAAAACACTGTTGCTTTGAACAGGCAAGTGAAATTAATGAAGATTAGATGAGCTCCATTTGCTGTAGCCAAGAACTGATTCTATACCATTATTAGCTCTCAAGAAAGGCTCTACAACACACTCCTTTTTATTTAGAGCGTAGAAGGAAAAACGTCTTGGAGCAGCCTGTTATAACAGAAGGTGTCCTTGCCCATGGCAGCAGTGTTGAGACTAGATGATCCTAAAGGTTCGTTCCAAATCTAAGCTGTGATTCTGTGATACTGTACAATCTTTCCCTTGATGAATTGCCACAGGTTTTAATAGCAACATTTTTCAAACCAAACTTCAACCCTGGTTCTGGAGGTGCACATGAATATAATTGCCTACAGCTTTTACAGATGTAACTGTAGAGCATTATTTTCATCTATTACAGTAAATCTTACCACTTGCTTCACTCCTGTGACCTCAGCAATTGAGGAAATAGTTCTTTCTCAGTTTTAGCTCTGTAGTGCTCTGGGGAAGAAGTTGCTTTGAACAATGCCTGTAGTGCTTGACTAATATGCAGTCCTGTTTACATGCATATTACAAATAGACTGGTCAATGCCTCAAAGCAAAAGCCAGTAAAACTTGGATTTGTAATGTTCCTGCAGTACACATCTTGACTACATCAGTGTAACACTCTAATACTACTGATCTCAACAAAACCAGGGTCTAATTCAACAGTAAAAAGAGCACTCTATCTGATCTACCTTACTTAGTCCATAGGATAACTCATTAAAGATAGTTAAATTTAAAAAAAATCAAGGGAACGAAAAGTAACATCATGTTATCTCTGGGTCACTTCCTTTTAGGAGACACAGTACAGAACTGCAGCCAGTTTATTATTTGAGTACTCTGCAGATGAGGGATCAAGTAGAGATCACTTAATTAAAAAAAAAGAGGATATTATTAGAACATCATCATTAAAGGGGGAAATTGTTTGAAAGTCAGGAAATTCCTCGTTTAGTGTTCACAAAGTCCTATCCGTTAGAGTTTCCTCATTAGGAGAGAAAACTTACTCTTCCAGAGGGCACACAGATCACAAGGTGCAGAAGAGGATGAAGGAAAAATGCTCATGTCTGCATCAGGTAAAAAAGGGCATCCCACCAGTGGAGACTAAGTCCACCCTGACAGTTTTCTGTAAGGGACCAGTGCAAAACCCCCAAACATGACTCTCATATCTCATCTCTGATGAAACCCCATAAAACCCAACCTACATCTGCTCTTACTGCTTTAATGTGACAAATGATAGTGATTTGAAAAATGGACAAAAACAGGGCAAAAATCTCATGTTCATCATGCAAATTGCAGTCATCCCTCTTCTCCTCGGACCATCCCCAGACAGGCTGCCGCCAGGGCTGGAGTGGCACAGAAGGTGGTGGTGTGTCCATGCAGGTGGGAAAGGCAGGGTGGCCACCCCAGGGGCTATAGGGTGGGCATGCCAGGGGCTACAGGCACAGTGGTTGGCACCCTGTGGAGCCCGACAGGGCTGTGCTGTCTGGGACAGCAGCTGGAGTCACTCCCAAGGCACAGGCATAGTGCAGCCAGGCCCATTGGTAAGCCTGAGAGCCAGCTGTGGTGGGGTGCATTAAAAATCTTATGCCCAAGAGGCAAGCATAGGACTGAAGCTATTCCTGAGACTCAGCTTCCCCAGCCTCAGGCTCCTTCCTCACCCCCATTCCCACGACTCGGCACAGTTGGGGATCGTTTCTGCTGCCCCAGCCGGCTGTCACTCCCTGCCCATGTCTCTTTGAGCTCATGAGTCACTTCCTCTCCTCAGATCCCACCTTTCAAAACTTCCTTTTTCCTTTTTGGGTGTATGTGTCTGAAAGCCTTTTCTGAAAGGGCATTTGGCTTACCATGGACAAAAGCACTTCTGGGGAGCAGCACGTTCTTCTTTCAGAGGACACCCAGCCAAGACCTTACAGTCACATTTGTGTAGTCTCCATGATGCTGGCATGCACAGCTCCACACTCACCTCCTCCAGTTCGCTGCCCTGACGCACTGCAGCTGTGGGGGGCTGGAAGGGGGCTCCTTGCCCCATACCCTGCCTGCAGGTGTGAATAGACAGAGAGAAGACGAGAGAAAACAGAGGCCCAGCTCATCCCAGTCTCCCTTGCTGGCACCAACTGCTGTTTCTTGTTCACAGAGCAGCAGCCCCGGGGTTCAGTCACAGCTGGAGAGAAAGCAAGAAAGTAAACCCAAAAATAATTTAATTTACAAAATGGAGTTTCTTTCTTTTATCTTTTTTTTTNGGGATTCAGGCTTGGTGTTTTTCTCTACAGCTATGAAGGTTAGAGATCTGCTCCTTGGAGAGCAACAATGAACCCTTCTAAAATGAGTGACAGTGTCAGGAGCTACTCTAGCAAGACAGTAGTGCCACACCCTTGGGAGCTCTCAGGTCGTTGTGATACTCCCTTGTGTGAGATGCAGAGTTTATGCATTCATTACGCAATGAGTACCAGGAGAGTTAAAGGGGGAGGAGAGCGTGGATGTGAGTGGAGAGGTATGTGTCAGGGTTTTTCTGGGGGTTCAGGCACAACTTGTTCACTCGGAGATTTCTGTGCTATCAGCAGGGTAATCATATTGGCTAGCAACTTAACCTGCAGGTACAGAGGCCAAATCTGCCTGCACTCAGAAATTCAGAATGAAGCTGTTAGTTTACTATCCTATTTATCATAGTATTTTCAGGATTATACTGTTGAGTGAGAGTGCTTTGACTTCTTTAGCCTTCAAACTATTTGAAAATATATTTTTTTTGCTCCAGGTTCTCTGAAGCCTGATATTTTACCTATCTGTAAGGCTGTTATTGCTTCTTTGCCATGTGGTAAAGAACCATTTACCATTGAGACAGGAAGCATAAAGTTATTTGGGTCAGATTCTCAGTTGACGTAAAGCCACATCTGAAATAGGGGGCTATGCAGGTTCATGCTGGCTGAGAATTCAGGCTAATTTAAAACAAGTATTTGCTGTAGAAGGGGTCCTATATTTGAGCTGTTTTACAGCAGAGACTTGCAGTTTTCATGCTGATTTCATGCCACGAAAATTAAGTTACAGAGCAGACAACTGCAGTATTTAAATTAAGCATGCAAACTGCTGTGGTGTTGAGAGATACTGTTTCATTAGTATCTTCCATTCTCAAACATTATGATGCTTTCCATGGCCAAATACACCCACACAACTGAGAAGGAACATGAAGAAAATAAAGTGTGTGTATAGATTTCTATGTGTTGCCATACTTGTGTTGCAGAGCTGCATCACTTCTGGTCAGGGGGTTTTGAACCCTGGCCAGTCTGCCATGTCTGCCACAATCTGAGTCTGCAACTGAGAAACTAATGGACCTTCCTAGGCAGTAATGAAAAAAGTAGGAATCACCAGTGCTTTTTACTAACATTGGTGGGCAACTCTAATACACATAGAAAAATTTTCCAGGGGAAGAAGTGCAAATTTTGCATAGAAAGATTGACTATAAAATCAAAATAGGAACACCTTCCCTTCATCAGCACTTCTAAAACCCACAAAACTCATCTTAGTCCTAAGTCTAAATAAAAATTCATTTTTCAGGTGCAATTTTTTTCCAACACAGCCTCACTGTAAATTCCTTATCAAGAAATAACAAAGAAACGGATTTCTCTTTTCAGATCAGGAGAGAAACTTTTGTAATGGCTGTATTCATTCATCTTTCCATTCCAAACATCATCCATCATGCCTTACATCCCTTATGCTGGACTGCAGAAAACATACCACAAATTCTACTTGGAACAGCAATGCATCTTGAACAAAGCTGACTAAACTCAAAATTAAGTTTTCAACAACTGCATGTTAAAAAAGAAAATCAATGAAAGAAAAACAGCGAGCTCCACTGAAAAAACATCCCACAGTTAAAAAAAATATGTTTTGATTGATGAAGGAAAAAGCCATGACATTTTAGGTGGCTTAAAAGAAATTTCAAGGATCATATTAAAAAGAAAATTGGCATTCTATTAAAATATAGTTATCCCAAGAGATAACTGGAATATACTGGGAAATAAGGACATAGTCTGACTTTTCCCATTTCTCAAAGCAGTTCATTAAATTTTCTTTTTTTTGTCTCATGTCCCCAGCTGAGGGAGTTTACAATTAGGATCATCAACTTTCTTGGTTGTGAAGCAGCCCTAATCCACTTACTTGATCCTCCTGCAATCAATTAATGCCATGCTAATCCTGTGCTGGCCAAGCACAATGTGGAAAGCTAAATGTATCACATTATCTACAAGAAAACTATTCAGGAATCTAGATCTGAATCCAAGACACTTTTACCTCTACAGAAAGGTCAGGGTGAAACACTCTATAAGATTTATGATATCTACAAAAACAGCAAGGTAGGCTTTAAGCAGCTTTTCGTCAGATCAACTGATCCAGCTGGGAAAAGCAGACAACATTTCAGGCACAGAGACCCAGTGCAACTACGGGCAACATCTGAAGTTTAGTTTAGATTAGCCCTGCAGTGAAAATAAGTCTTTTAGCACTGGAAATTTACATAAATTAAGAAAATTAATCTTACTAAGATAATTTTTATATTTTTTTATGAAGAACATTTCCATGGTGTAATTAGAAATAAATTTTCAGCTTTTATTCTTATTAGAGGAATCCATAGGAATTTGTATGCTGGAACTAATAATGCAGATGTATTTGTCAAAATTAGTTATATTTGTAGTATTGGAAGGCTCTGTCCAGTCTCACAGATTTTTAAACTGAGTACATTGATTCCAGAAGGTCGATGGTCCTTTTCCAATGACTTAATTTCTATTCTTACAGACAGCATGAATCACACTCTTTTATGAGTAAGTGTAGGTCAATGGAATTACTATGGAAAATGCAACTTCCTCCTGCGTGAACTTGTCAAGTGAATGTCTCCACTTATAGAACTTTGAATGCTACTCTGAGGGCACCTTTGCAAAGCAGTACCTCTTTGGGAGAAGCAACCTGCTGCTATTCTTGTATGTGCCTGAGCTTGTTTGTCTACTTCCAGTCCTTTTTGCAGTCAAAAAGATGGCACAAGTGTTCCCATGGGAATGTGATGCTTGTGTATGTCATCCTCCCTGAATTTTGTCCTGAATTTCCACTGCTTCTGTGCGTTATCAGTGGGATTCTTGATTATTTATTCAATTGTAGTTGTCTACAGCTGGACAAGCCCAGGGCAAGGTCCTCCTCTCTGTGGATCAGCTACCATTGCTGTACTCTATCCTATTTTATTTCTCTTTTAGATATAGAAAGAGGAGTGCACTGTAAAATCCTGGAGACAAAACCAAAAGAAGCCATAAAAATACTGAGCAGCCCAATGCAATGGTGTTGTTTTTTTCACAGGCAGCCTCACCAGCACAAAGGAAGTGAGGTGTGCTCACACTGAAAAGAAACAGACCCCTTCTGCATGGCCAGGGCCCCACGGCTTCTGCTAGTGAGGCTGCTGGTGCTCATGCCTTGGGCTCTGGAATAAAATTGCTGGGACCTTCTTGTCTTACCTCCCTCCTGGGCAAGCACAGCTTCCTCCTCTCTGGGTGGTCTTTCCAGCAATGGAGGTCTTGTCCTTCTGCTCTGGTGTGACCCAGGAGTGAACTGAGCTCATTAAATGTACTTGCCTGTCCTCTGAAAAAGAAAAGTGTGGAAATAGATAGATCCAAGTTTTGATGATAATGCATTTATATGAAAAAAATAAAGACAGTGCTCTTGTTTCTAGAAATCAGTGGCATTTCACCTCCGTGATACTTCTTCCTTGAGAGGCTGCGATTGTCAGATCAAGCGTTTCAAGACACGTCATTTCCAGAAGAGAGGAGTTAGACACACTCTTGATCGTGTGCTTCTGTTTATTCTGCGTAAGGGATCTAGGACACCTGTGTTAGTTTTAAAGCTACTACATGTACAGCACTTGACTGCTATATTTTGGCAAGTCCCAGCTGTTATTTCACATGTGTGAACTAAGAAAATACCCAAGGTAAACACAGACTTAGAAGAAGTACCAAAAACATTTACAATAAAGTGCAAGTATAGCCCAGTATGTTAACCTGCTAATATATACAGTGTGCTGGCCCTGATCTATTTCCCTTTAGAGAAGCAAAGGAAAAGAGATGTAACAAAGCCTGTATGAAGCACCACAACTGCTTACAGTTTTTTCTCCTAGATCAGCAGCACCACTGGGAATTGCTTTTCTCCTATTTCTCTTTACTCAGTTATTACCAGCCAAGCTTTCCCAAATGCAAGCAATGCAGAATAGAATTTTTTTTTCTATTCATTTTGTCCATCTGACAGAATTTAATTTAAAAATCAGTTTAAATCCAGATTACTTACATGTGTGCTCATGCTCGCACCCCCTCCACATACACAATGTTAAAAGACATTACTGATGATCATTTATTTTTCTCTGCTCTTGCTGCATTTTATAATATCCCCTCTCTTTTGAAATACTGCCAGAGAAGATTGTCTTTAATAGGCTTCAATGGTGTCAAAAAGAACCTCAGGAAATGAGGACTGAGGTGAACCTAAGGTCCACTGTGTGCCACCAGGACTCTGGTTATACATACTGCTTTGTACAGGAGGCAAAGATCTGCACCCCTGATGTCTCGCCTCCAAAATCCAGTATTCTGTCCACTTTCTGTCTCCTTTAATTAAAGCCAATTATTTTGACCTGCTTGGCTTCTTGTCCAGAAGTGATTTTTTTTACAACCACCTCTTACTCACACTCAGTTTTGAGTTATATCTCAGAAACTCTTAGATTTCATTAGAAATGAGTTTTACTAGAAAAACAGGGCTACTTTATCTCCATGATTTCCTGTGTACGGGTCACATCCTTTTAAGTACAGTCATTATCTCTGTAAATACTGCCCTTAGAGGTAAGCTTTCCAGCTGCCTCCTGACATGTCCTGACGTAACCACCCTGTAGTCTGTGAGCCAAATCTTCTACGGGGCAAACAGATGAAAAAATGAGCTATTGATTCAAATTAAACGAGTCAAACAAGGAATTTCCAGGCAGCAATCTGAACCCAGATTAATGTTTCCTGATTTTTTTAAGCCAGGAGCCTAGCAGGTACGAGAAGCTGCAGTAAAAAATGTTAGCTCTTCATTAGTGACACGACTAAATTTTTTTAATGTGATTTCAGCACTTTGTGTATCCAGGATCAGCTCAAGACCCAAAGGAACATTTCCCAATGTTTTAGCTCTCGATTGCTAAATTAATTCCTGATGTAAATGAGACCTGTTCTGATGAAGTTACGCAAGCTTGCTGTGTAATAACTACATCCCATTTTGTGATTAACTAATTTCTTGCTCAAAAGCTTTCAGGAGTAAAAGACAAGTATTGTATTTGTCCCATGTTTGACATGGCAACTTTCAATTGAAATATCATGTCCCTCTAATTATAGGTGCTTCAAACTCAGTAATGTTTTGCTTATATCACTCACTACTTCCATTCATCATAATCCAGGATTGCTGTAGTTCACTCAGCAGTAATTCTAGCTGGCTTTCATCATTCCCATGGAAAACATATACGAACAATTAAATCTCTCAGTAGAAGGAATCAACTTCATCTGGAGATTTATGAAAGCATTGGAAAAATAAGATCATGTATATATTTATGTGAGCAATAGCAATGAATAATTATGTAAATATCTGATAACAACATGGCTCATTTTGTCAATGGTGAAACACTAATTTGATTTGATTCTTGAGAATTTCCTGCATAACCTGAAAAGAAGAAGATGTGGGGAAAAGATCAGGAAAAGGCATGTGTGCTTATCTATAGAAGTTCATAGAAAGACCCGTATGCAGTGCAATCCAGAAAACATTAATTTTCTATAGTGACATAACCATGAAATATTTGAGTATAATGTTTAGGAACAACAAGGTACATCCCATTACTTTAAGGCAAGGAGAGCAGGTGCCTTAAGGCCGAGAAAAATTTACCTCACTCATTTCTTACCCTTACAGGTTTGTACATGCTGACATCTGATCACCAACCTGCACTGTCCATTCTGTTGCACCTGCTCTGATGGCTTGTTTGAAGTCCTGCCAAAAATCTGTGTGAGGGTGGGCAATGAAGAAAGGTCTTCCTGCCCCATGCTGTAACCATGAGACCACCCTCCTATGTAAGAGCCTGAAGACATCACAGTATCAGGTAAAGGCACTTTTATAGCTTTCCATATATTTTAGTCAACATAGATCTGCTAGAGAACAAGCAATAAGCATAATCATTTGAGGGCTGATAGCTCTTCATGAAATATTCACATCAGGTTGATACTGACTTAATGTTGTCTTTACAAGCTCCCAAGGTAATGATTTATATGTCCTTTCAAGCCTTGAAAAAAAGAAATGATGTTAGCATCAGCTTCCTAAAGACTACAGTTGTGTTTTTATAAAGAAGGAGCATAACTGATGAATAGCTCTCTACATGTAGATAATGTTAGTAATGAAGAATTCTAAGTGGTGCTTGTTTTGTGTACTCATAAGCAACACGAAGTAAAAGGAACAAGAGAAATGAGGTGATGCAAAGCTACAGAAAGAAATTGGCATGGTTGCAAGATGTAAAACATGCACTCCACAATACAGAGCACGCACAGTAAAATAGCAGAACAGGATTTGGTCAAGCTAGTGCACAGGTCTCCTTCCTATAGACTGCTGATGGATGTATAGTGTGGTAGATTTCCCTTGTGGTGGAATTTTTTATAACTCACCAACAAAAGACATTTCAGTGTACAAAGATGATACTTAGAGTCACGGAATTATTTGAACCTTCAGAGGCAGAGTTAATTTTAGGTCAGATTTAGTATTCATGCCTGAAATTCCTAAGCCAGGGAACACAGGTTTATTTTAATTCTATCCTTAGATAATCTGTCAGTACTTCGACTGCAGCATATACAAAACAACTGAAATTGGATTAACAGCTTAGTCCTCTTTGGGCTCCCAGTGGTCCTTCCATTGACTTCCAGGACTGTGCATAATTTGCTCTTTCTAATGCTACAACATTCATACAGTTAATGATATATCATCTATGCCTTGATCTTTCTAGCTCACAGACATAATGTCTGAGAAAGAGGAATTTGCTTTGATTTTCGGCTTTGCATGACATGACCAAAAGATTCTTCCAAGAACAAGTAGGAACCAAGAAAAAGCTGTTTTGGAGATACAAAACCTTATAAGGACCTGTTCAAGCAGTGAGATCCATGCAGAACTATCACTGAGAGAGATTAGTACAGAGTAGAGCAGATCAGCGATTGTTAGTCAGGAAAAGAAAGTGCAGAGTCTTAAAAGAAACAATCTATCTTTAGTGCCTTTTAAATCAATTAGAGATCAGACCACCAGCATTTCTACATCCTGCTTTTGCTCAAGGTACTCACAGATTATGAAAATGTTGACATTTCACTTATACTTGATAAGACTTTTTTATTTAAAAGGACATTATTTTTAGATGCATTGCTTTTTATAAGTAGTGTTGCAGCAATGATGGTCTAAGGGTAAAACCAAGGCCAGATTTGTAGAGAGAGGTATCATCTCTTATTAAACTAAAATAGTTGAAAAAATAGACAAGATTTAGAACATGCCATCACTGTTCAGGTAAAAGCAAAAATATCCTCAATTGCATCAAGCTAAAGTGTGGAAAGAGATGAACTCCAAGGTGACAGTCAATGACCTTGTTCAGGCTTACTGGGAGAGAGAGGCATGCCACCTGTCCATCATCTGCCCTGCTCAAGAGGAGCACCCTTTATGATTCCTGATTCTGATGAATTTGGGGGTTACTGTCCCCAGAGACCATAGGGGACAGGACTGTTTTTTCTCTTTTCTAAGTCTCATGCATGACAGGCTGCTTTTAACAGTACTTTACACCCGCAGTGGGAACTCAGGAGGAAGACAGATGTCTTGCTGGTTGATGCACACATTCAGGATGGATTTAAGCCCTTGAAAAATGGAGACCTGGAAGAACAGAATCACCATCTTTATAAATCCTGCAGATGGCATTGCTCAAGCAAGCATGCTTGAATTCTTCAAGAAAAGAAAAACATATTGAAATAAAAACTACCCGAGCAAAAAAACTCCCAACAGTTGGCGTCTTCTGCTTTCTAGTATATTTTGCCTTGGATTTAGCTACACTTAGTAACTGTATATAAAACAAAGCTTTGTGTCCTGAAACCTAACTTCGTATCCTTGCTCTGTAAAAGTCAATAAATAAATAGGAACACTAATAAAATGTTAAAATTTGGATGAAGAAGCAGGGAATTAATAAATGGTACATAAGTTCAGTCTTAAAAATAAATGCTTACTGTTTGGATACTATTCTGTTCCCATTCTGGTGTAATTAACAGAGATGTGATCACAAATATTTCACAGGGACACTAATCAAGCCAGGCAGTAAAAGCAGTTCTCTCAGTGAGCCAACAACGCCTGAAAAAGAAAGTAATAGCAAATACTGTGCATTAGAAATTAGAGCACAAATATTGCTGACTGTGATCAGCCTGGAAATGTGTGGACAAAAAGGGCTAAAACTACAGAGAAACTAATTATTTCAAAATTTTCTCATGTGTTAATACAGTGTTAATTTTCTGGAGTGATTACCATCATAAAAAATAGCATTTTACAGATGATAAAAATATTGATTATGTCATTACCTTTTAATATTTTTCAGTATTTGTATCTTGATAGACTGGCATGTGGAAAGGCAATTGCAGAGTATCCAGCTTCGGGACGGGAGATGAGCACAGACGCTCCCCTCTGGGTCTGGGACCCATCCCATGGGAAGCAATCAAAATGAAAATATACACCTGTGGTTTTTCATACAATGAATGAGAGACTTAACAGCACTTGGAAAGGGCTCCTTTGGGAACTCTGGCAGGCTGTTTGTCAGATTTTTTTCAGCTCCTGGCAAATGTCTTAATTCTTCTTTGGCTCATTGGATAGCTGTTCAGCAGTGATTAGGCTGGTTAAAAAGTTCTTGAGAACTTTTTAAAAATTCACACTATACCATGTCCACAAAGAAATGGACATGTCAATTTGCTCCAGAGTGTTGAAAACGCTCAGAGACAAGAAACAATTTTTTTTTCCTCAAGGTTTACATTTAGGCAATTACCTCATTTTTTTTTTTTCCTTTGAACCTTTTTAGGTAGATAATATCATCAAGATTTTTTTCTGTTTGTCTTTCTTTAAAATACATACGCATATATCTATAGTGTGTGTGTATATATATATTAATATAATTTATAAAACTATAAATGTGATTATAGTGCTATAATTTTTTAATATTTAATAATAATATGCAGTGTTAAATTATACCCAGAATTTCATGTTCCTCTAAAAGAGAAGAAAAAAATATGGACAAACAGCTGACATGGCAGGCCTGTTGCTATTGATGGTACCTTCAGACAAATTTTGCCATTTCTGAGGCTAAGGCCCTTTCCAAAAGCCAGCAGGAGACTCACACTGGGTACCAGGGCATCCAGTAACCACTGCAAAATCTCATCTGCCCCATTCACCTCTCTGCCACAGGGGCCCCCAGCCTCAGGTGGAACCACACAGCCCTGAAAGGGGATGTGGAGCAGGACAGTGATGGGAGTGATGGAGACAGGCTCCAGTCCTCACTGGCTGCGACCTCTTCCACAGAATCCTATTCCCTGGGTCATTTCTGTGAGCCTTCAGTGATGTATTGCAATGCTAGTATATATAAATCACTGCAGAATAAACCACAGCTCTTTGTCATCCTGATCCTGATGAGGATCAGGCTTAAACTTCACCCATTTACATACCTGAAATAATGTGGGCATTTGGTTGCCTGCAAAGCATATTTTGTCTTCAATTTGATTTGAAAGAGGCCCTTGCAGTGAAAATAAATGTGCAAGCTATGTCATGGTGGTGTTCTGGAGGAAATGGAGAATCTGAAAACAAAAATACCTTTTGGAAGCTAAGATTTATTCCATTTATACATAAAATTCTCTTAGTGCTAGCTTGTCACTCTGTGAGCTGTTTGTGTGTATGTGGACATGATACCTCAGCATAATATTTACTGAGTCCAAACACATTTTTATCATATGCTTAGCTGCTGAGGTAATTTATTTTCTGGATGTCATGGTGTCATTAGCAGGTTAATGCTGGGGGTCACCAAAAAGTGGGTCATGATGTGCTCTCCCTCCCAAAACCTTCTCAATTCTGGTGAAGTCACAGGACTGAGAGGAGACAGGTAAGCTAATACCCAGAGAGGCAAGGGAATGTCCAACCCCAGGGCAAAAGTGTGCACATTCATCCTGTACCACGTGAGTCTGGGAGGGAATGGTGCCAGACCCTCAAGTTATTCTGCTGTACAGCAGGCAGATTACTCTTAATACAAAAAATGTAAACCACGATAAATGGGAGCAGATTTTAGCTATGATAGTCCATGTAGACTTCAATGCATGAGTTAATTCTTTGATGGAAGTCTGAGCTATTTGCGTTGTTGACAGATACATTTCTGTTCATATGGGTGATTTTATAAAAAGTGATGATATAAATAAAAAAGTATACCTTCTCCAATTCAGATTCCTGTACATAATTATAACAGGTCAAAATACTGCATTCTGCTTCAAAACTCTTGCTATATTCAGTTCCAGCTGAAAAAAGTAGCTCAGGTCTATGATGTTTAACATATATGAGTTTTATTCTATTTACTTCTTTAAAAAGACCTAAAGCAAAAGAAAATTCGAATACCCTAAGTCAGAAAATCCAAAAACCTAGCCAAAAGAAGTGTATCTGTCCACTTTTTAGTGAATTAATGCATTGTCCAAAGAACATGTGCTTTGTACATTCATAGGTCTTTCTTGCAGTGGTTCCAGCTGTGCAGTGTAGGACCACCTGGAATAACAATGGAGCCACTAGAATTACTTTTTACGCATATACAGCAGCCAGGATTGGGTCTTATCTACATACAAGAAAACTTTTGCTTTTGAAGATATTCCCAGCCAGCAACATCTTTATATACAGTTGCAATTTAAAGACTTGAGTTGTGTCTCACATCTGTTTGGGTCCAGCACACTGTAATTGGTTCTCTTGATTAAATCTACTGCATGACAGGGAAACCCTATGAAAGAAAGTCTGTCTCTAACATTCCAGTTAGATGGTAGAATTTTATACGTATTCCTTACTCTTAGCCTCCAGTAGAAATCACATTCTTTGAGTTATGGATAGGTCCAAAGACCTAAGGGAGCCAAATTTCTGTCCTCCATTACCAATAGGAAATAGGAAAAATTAAATATATGCAGAGTGGTGCACTTAGTCAACATTACATCTGAACCCTTCCCAGTAATTTGACAGAAAGAGTAAGGGGAGGGAATGAATAGAGAAATTATTATGCCACAGAGAATTTTGCATGAGTTTTACTAGAGCACAGTCCATTAAAGGATGATAAGAAACTGGATTGTCAGCCATCAGGAATATTAAATGCATCTATTTTAATACCTGTGTACTTCTAAAATATTCCAAAACCCCACTTCCCCTCCCTTTTTTTCTTTTTTTTCCTTACACTTGCTGTAGTGACAAAGCCACCTTTTTTTATTAAGGAAAAAAAAAAAAAGGCAGTTAAAATGTCTGTTTCATGCCTTCCAGAGTCAGGGCATTTTTTTCTACTTTTTAATATGATTAATAACTCTAACAGGTATTTTCAAAGCCAAACAGCTGGGTTATTGCTCAAGAAACAGCTGTTTCATTGCTAAATATATCCTTATTTCACCAGCCATCAGCTTGCTGAAGCTTTGCTGGTTACTTGCCTTTAAACATTTGCTGATAGTGAGAAAGTCTTGGTACTTAATCATAACTGGTGCTACAAAAGCCGGAGCTACTTTGAAAAAATAATACACAGAGAAAAACATTGGCAGAAGGCTTTTTTCTTTGAGGGTGGGGAGGGTTTTTTTTTGTTTCAATGCCACACATTAGGTTGCAACCAGATGTTCATGTTATAGATCCTGCCTGGATTAAAAAAAAAAAAACAACCCACACAAAAATACCCCTTTTCATTCAAAAATGTCAATATCGTTTAACAGCAAATGTAATATAATTACAGTATTCAATAAACATTTAACAAGACACAGACATTTTCTGCAAGAAAATATTACTAGAGTGAGCCTTTTAGCAGTTTAGCAGTTAAATTAGTAATTTCTTTTATAACATCTGGTGAGCAGTCTCTAATTTCTAAAGTTTTGGAACAAAGAGACGTTGGGCAGATTTTGAGTTATGAATAATTTGCCAGTTGTTTACCTTTATGCCAATCTAATTCTCCACTGCATAGATGCAATTGAATACATTACAAATGTGTTTTTCATAAAAATCCCTAAAATGCAGGAGGGGGAAGGTGGGGAACGAGTTCAAGTCACTCTGGCCCTTCACAGGCATTGCCACGCCTGTCGCCATCCTCGCCTCTCTCAGCATGGCATGGAGCCTCAGCAACCCACTCTGGACGCCCAAAATTCAAGAGTGCCTCTGTGCACTGACTCAAACCAAAGAAGTTGACCTTAGTAGAAGCCTTTCCATAAACTGTGTGGATTTGGGATCAAGTCCAATAGAAGCCCCTATGGCAAGAGGAGTCTCTGAGGAAGTGGGAGAGAGGCAAGGGAGGAGGACGGCCCCAGCCACCTGCTAATGTGCTTCTGGGCAGCCTGGGGACACGACCCATGGAGTAGGAAGGCTCCTTCCACATGGAGATGTTGCCAAACCACTAAACACTTTGCTGTGCTGAGAGCTTTCCCTGGGTACTGTTAGTCCCTAATATCCCAATACCTCTTGCTCTGTGTGTTCCCTTACTTGGCTGAAGGTCTCAGAAGAGCTTGCAGTGATTACCCTTCCTCTTGCAGCTCAAGGCTTGCCTGCACCACAGCTGCAGTGGCTGCAGTGACACCTCCTCTGCAGGACTTAGGTCCTGCCTAACCCCACCTGCTGTGCCCAGTTCTGCCTACTGCAGGGGTTGGATCCATCCTGCATTACAGCCTCTGCAATCCTGTGTGTTGGGAGAAGAGGGCTGCAAGTAACTGACCTGCATCCAGCGCTCCACAAACCACGTTCTGGAAACAGCATGATAAACCTTTCTCTAAGCTGTGGATTTCCAGAACACAGTTAATTTATTGCCCCTTATCTAGAAATGATGATAATGCAGAAGTTAGTAAAAATTACTCTTTGTCATTGTGTCATCCATCAAAGATACAAGACTTTTGTGTATTTTAGTTGAAAGGTTTAATTATTAGCCTGTTTCTAAGTGCCATAGTTTTTATTCTTTCATCCCAAAAATTAAACCTGCAAGATTTTTTTAATGCATATATTCCATACATGCTTATAAATTTTCTGGAAAAGCTTTGTCCATGAGAATGGTCTTTTAAAATAAGCCTCCTGTTTTTCAAAGTGTCAATGTTGAAAGCCAAGAGGAAAATCTCTTCTTGTGGGCACTTTTGTTGTGCACATGGCTGGATTGCACTTACCTTGTGTTGTCCACTCAGGGACATCAGCTGAGACTGGTGCAAATATAGGCCAGAATGTTATCTGATGTAAAGTACAATAGTGAATTTTTAACTCATCAGATCCTTTCCTTTTTCTGCCTGCTTTTTTTAATTTTTTCCCAAAAAAGTTCAGAGGAGGCAAAAATAAACCACATACTTGTGGAGGTTTTGTGCTTTGCTAGATCATCTAGTGCACTTCCAGTTCCCCTGCAGGTCATGTAAACATAAACAGTCCTTAAAGAGGAAAGAGAGAGAAAAGAAGAAACAGAAGCTTAAACTGGGCTTTGTTTTGCTCTCAGTAACTCACTTCCACATGTGAGAAGTGAACAATATTTTCTTCTATAGCCTTAAATCCCAAAGCAAAGCTACATAGCAGAAAAAAATAACGTTTGCAAACACCAAGCAGCACCAGAAATTAGAAGCAGTACAAACCATTTTCTCTTTGGAGAGCAAAACCACGTTGGATCAGTAAGGAAGGGCACCTTGAATTCAAAATCTGCTAAGGCACAGAGGGACTGAAGAGCATTTTGTGCCTTTGATGGCAGGAGATCAGTTGTTCACAATGATAAAAGTGCACAGTCGGTCCAAATTCTGTGCTGCCTTCACTGCAGATGTCTCTTGCTCTAATGACTGTGGGCAGGCTTTGTGACAACTGCAGGTAACAGGACTAAGCCTTCTCATGCCCTTAGGGGCACACCTCATCCATACCTGCTAGGCCAAGAAACAGGAATGCAAATGGAAATAGGCAGAGGTTAGGATAATTAATTCAGTGAGATGAGAGACATTTTAATGAAGGAGGTGATTTTTTTGGGGTGGTGATAGTTGCATGGGATCCTTTTTTCTTTCCTTCATGGCTTGGCATTTCTCTGCTGCAGAGCAGCAGAGTATATCTGGGATGTGACGCTCCGTGGTAAGTGCTCTATCCAGCTGCAATATAAACAGAGCTTTTCACGGCACATTCTAAAGCTGTAACATTAGGGAGAATAATGGACGATGCCTTTTGATATCTTTATGTAAACGAAGAATTTTATTACAGTGAATTACCATGTTAATTTATGAAAAGTAAACAAAACCAAGTGCAAAACTGATTCAATGTATAACCTAACTTTCCTGGTGCCTAATGAGGTGACAGTGATGGAATCAAAACAAATATCTTTATGTTTCATAAATGTAGGGAAAAATACTTCTGTGTTCAATCACTGCCTGGAGTCACTGACAATGCTGGCACACCAACACCACAGGTTTTAAAGTAACTAAAAGTCACTTTGTCTACTGGCTGAGGATACAGGCGGACTCACTGTGGACCACCATGGGTCGTAAGATAACAAGGATGCAGGGAAATTGCAGATAAGTTTGAGAAGCAGTTGGACCATACTACACATAAATAATATAGTTTTCCCTATCGTTCCCCCATTTATCTATAAACTATTGCAGAAGTAAAACTCTTCATATAAAGCACCTCCCTTGGGTCAGAACTTTCCTTTGACTTCCAAGGTTTTTGTGGATTTTTTGGAAGAAGACATTGAAACTTGGGCCCAAGGAAGACAAGGGGTTACAACTATCCCTAACACATTATCCATCTTGAGCTGGCAAGTTTCTTCCTGTGATGGTATTAACTAGGTGCAGGTGCCCTGATAGGCCATTTCTCCAGAAAATTTTGATCATGGGAAAAATCATGGGAAAAACTGCAGCCCAGGGTAAACCTTCAATAGGAACATTGTCCAGGCTTCTCTGGGACAATTTGGACAGATCTTTATTTCTTTATGTGTATGTACTCAGATGCTCAAGAGGTGTAGGATGTGCTGGTATACTCCTTGCTAGGAGAGCATGAGGAGGAGATTCCACCACAGCTGCACACTGAAGAGTACTTTCTATGCACTGAGAGGAAAAGGCAAACTTGGTTCATTACAACTATTTCCAGTCCAGTTCCATAAACAGCCATGCAATCCAATAGAAAAAACAATACCCCACCAATTAGTAAACTACATCTGAGTAAATTTATTATGGGTCCAAGAGATGTGACATGAAATTAGCTTAATTCTTATGTCTGTAGATGGACCTTTATGTTCTTAAAAACTATCTGGAGAGCAGCTATTTGTGTCCCCTACACCTTATGAGCTTTTCCTGGAAGAAAAGACAGAAGGCACAGCCTCCCTAGCAACGCTCCTTTTCCCTCTCTTGTTTCACAATAGAAATATTCGCAGTGAAAGTAACTTTTTTATGTAGAAACGTAACAGATTAACTTGGGGATCCATGGCAGAGTTCAGCATCGCAATTCCAATTGCCCTCTGCACAACCAAAGATTAATATCATACCAGAAGCAATCAGTTAGCAGCAATGACAAAAATAGAGCTGGGAAAGAGTTCACTTGTCACTGTCCATACATTTCTTAGTCTGATCAGGGGAATCCATGGTGTTGGCAAGACTCTAGCAAACAGTCAAGGCCTTGGACTCAGCCTCTTCTTGAGCTGCCAAGGCATAATCACTCTAACATCCTGGACAGCCTAACCCTGCCTCCTTTTTAATAAGCTTCTATATAGGAAACCCTTTATAGATAAAATAAAGGAAAATTATTGTGCTCACTTCATATTCCTGAAGAAGGAAATAGAAGCAAAGTAAATTAAGTCCAATTTGCATGGACTTTTGAACACGCACGGTTTTGGATATAAGCTGTGGACCAGACATAGAATGCTGTAGCCTTTATAGTCAATATTTTATTAAATTTTTCCTTGTAAATTTTGCTCTGTCTTTATTGCCTTCATTCAATAATGGGAGAACTTTCCTGTAGCTAATTCTATGCCTTAAAATTTCCCTTCTTGTTAACCTGTGACTGAAATCAAATGCAAAGAGTGTCTGCCATGCAATACAATAAGGGTAGATTCAGGTACCAAGGTGACTATATTTTTTATTAAAATACCATTTTATATGTTCAGTTTCAAACTGATGGCTGCATTTGCAACACCTAATTGCCACCAGTATCTACAAATTCTTTTCATTTAATGAAAATATCAAACTATGTTCCTTATTTTGGTTGAAGCAATAGGTTGTATTACGCAGTGTAAAATCCCATTTTATGAAATTTCATAGAAATACAGATATAACTTTCCACTCTATTCTTGTGTGAACTTTATACTCTCTATATTGCAGGGCTTTAATAATTTTTTCATGGTAAGTCTCGAGATATTTTTGTTGCATCAGGGAACTAGGCAGTTCCATTGTGGCTAATTTAACACCTGTAAATTGCCATGGCTACCGACAAAAAGCTTTCTAGCTTTATAAGGTAAGTATCTATTTCATATTTTAAAGCAGTGGTAGATTTGATTGCATCTTATATTAAAAATTCTATTAACTTTATTCATCAACACACCATCAAGGAGCACATAATTTCTCACAATTTTAAGGCAAGGAGGTAAACATTTTGGTCAGCCAAAGGTGAACTTCCGCATGCTCTTCTACAGATCCTCGTCTAATTACTGAATTAGAATTGTTTTAAAGATCCAAGAGACTTTGTTTCTTACAAGAGCAAACAAGAAAATAGTTGAGCTATTTGAAGATTTTGTTTGAAGGCTTGGTTAAAACAATGATCTGTGTCATCTTTGGTTGTGCCCATCACTTCACAGATGCATCAGGCTTTTGGTAAAACCCAGTAAGGATCTGGAGGTCATCTTATGTGCAGCCAAATCATCTTCTTCTCAACTGTCCTGTTAATGCAGCTTTGGATTTCCTTGAGGCAAAGGCCCTTGTCTACATCAGGTGTGAAATGGCCTGGTGTCCACAGCCATGTCACCCAAGCTACAGCCTAGTGGAAGGTGTGACTCATGGACCCTAGCTTGCCTTGTAAAGCAAAATCAGTTCATAGCAATACAAATCAAAGATTCTTCCAAACTAAGAGGATGGGCAGATGCCATAAAACTGTGACTTTTAGTCCCCAAAGATATCTTTCATATATCTGCGAAGTGAGTCTGACATTCCGCAAGTGATGCCTGACGTAACAGCCTATTCACTTTACAGGGACAAAGCTGGAACCCAGCAGCTGGAACACCTGCAGAGGTGAACCCAAAGGGTCTCAGTTTCATCCTTATTTCTTAAGAATTATTCCTCAAGAAGGCAATGAAACCCTATAATTTGCAGGGACAGAGAGCCGTCCTCCATTTCTTAAGCAAACAATTAAAAAAACAATAAGGGTAAAACTGCTGATAAAAAAGCTTTCTAACTCAGCAATTCAGTTTTGGGCCAAATTCTGGATTATATTTAGGTGACATGACTGCTTGACTTCATTACTGCAGAGGCATTTGGTATAAAGAAAAGTGTCAAGAGGGCATGAAGAATGACTGAAAAGGCAAAACAAACTGTATAAACCCCTCTAACCTCTGCTTTGTGCTTTGGCTGCTTCTCTTGAACAGTTTTACACCTCTGTGGGTACAAATCCAGAGTCCTTCTCTCAAACGCTGCAAACATTTTGCAAAGGGCCCACTAGGAGAAGGTTGTAACATTGCCAGATATATTCACTTCACCCTACTGATTTAGTGGGAATTGGTCAGAAAGGTCTCATGAAAAATATACAACACTTTCAGAAGAAAAAGGAAAAGAGCTTGGAATACATTGAAAGGAGAAATGAAAATGTGGGAATACAACGGCACTGATCTTTTTGATAATGAATCCAGTAGGAATGTTTCTTATCTTTATACATGTGACAAGATTGTGGGATTTCCTTTTTAGCAAGTCCCTTCAAAAATAGGAGACTGTAACATAAAAAATTGGTGCTGCTAATTCAGATGAGGAAGGCTTCCTTACATGTACTGTATGTATCTTGGCAATCCTGAGTGGAAATTTAAAAAAAAAGAATGAGGGGATGCTTTTTGCAGGACACATAAATGCAAGTCTTCCATTCCACTAGGTTTAGTTTAGTTCTACAGATTTTCTCTATTAAAATCAAACCCAAACAAAAGACCTAATTCTTTTCATTTATACACACATCATGTAAGTCATAAGGCAAATCCACTGAAACTAGTGTTTGTGAGACTGAAACCAAGTGTTATATGCACAAAAGCTGTGCTTAGGTCCTGTGTACCAGGTCAGGACCGGATGTGGAAGTATTTGTATAATATCAAGTCTATATAACACTTATTCATTCCTGACTCAGTCAGAGGAAAACCCCAGCCCGTCCAAAAAACAAAATTAAATTCTTTCTTTAGGATTGTACAGAATACATCCATAGAACAAATCTTGGTATTAAGGCGTATTAGTCATTTTACTTTGTTCTACATTTCCTCTCTTCTCTTTTAATTTGTTCTTCCTTGCTTTAACTGTTGCTCTGCCTTTTCCTTTTCCAGGCACCAAGTGTCTGTCTGATTCAATGAACTTGCATTTATTTTGACTTCTCACAAATCAGTTTCTATTGAAGAATTTACACTGACAATTTCTTTTGTGCTCTTATAAAAAAACAGATCTAATACCTGTTGAAAATCTGAAAAGTTTAGGGTATGAATAGTCAAAATGGTTAGGTGTGCTGAAAGGCAATAAATATGCATTTCTGCTCTATTTTTTCCAAGAAAACGTGAAAGAAGGAGCAGATGTATTTTATGCAATAGGGATTCTTAAGAGCAGACATGCAGTTGCATTGTTACCTTTTCTGTGACAGTTTGAGAGTTTCTTTCTAATGTTAAATATTTTTTCTTTCTGTACTTAGAAACTTTTTTTGTTTTTTAAGTACTGAAAAAAAATAACAGAAACGAACGAGCAAAGATTCCATCGGGACAAGGAAAAGCTGCGGAAGGATTCTAAGTCACCTGTCACGCAGGGGCAGCCCGAGCGCTAAACCTGCTGAAGGTGATGGAGCGGGGAAGAGGGAGCGGCCGCCCGGAGCAGCTGCGGGGATGCCGGGGGGACAGGAGGGGCCGGGGCGGCCCGGCAGCCACCAGGGGTCAGCCGAGACCTCCCCAAATCGCGGCCGCGACAATCCATCCCCGGAGCCCGGGATTCGGTACCCTGCGCCGCGGGCATCTCGCAGGCTGCTGCCCGCACGGAGCACTGGCGCATCCTTTCTATTCCCTTTGCCTTCATGAAGCAATTCCAGTCACAAGTGCTCCTCTCTCAGGATCCGCTCGAAAGGATTTCAGTTTGTGCTGATGCAGCACGGCAAGGTTTGTTTTCTACTTTTTTTTTTTTCCATACTCCCATGAGAGATGTATTTCAGGCTGCTACTTTGGGAACAAAGCAATCCCACCAGCCAGCAAACTGGTTGCATGGGGATGTTGTCTCTATGCCCCGAAACTCATCCAGAATTTACAGACATATCAAGTTAAAAAAAATTTCCAAAAATTATGGATATATTCATACCAGGTGCCAAACTTGTGCTGTTTAAAAAACTCAGTTCACATTGTAGCTCACTTTGTTTCAGATCAAATGGTTCACTGAACTAAAACTAAAAAAGCAACACAGCTAGCCAAACAGCCCGAGCTCACAACCCTACAATAACAACCCGGGACACACACACAATAGAAAAGCAAAGCTTCTGCAGCAGCAAGGAAACAGACTTCAGTCTCAAGCTTCCAGGGGGGTTAAAACAACAGCGAGCTAAACGTGCAGCTTTGCATAATAGGAAAATGTCTCAGCCTTATATCCCATGAGTCAAGAGCTGCAGAATTGGAACACGAGGGTTGCGTACTGTGGCTAAACCTGCATTGAAAATTTGTCTGCACATGGAGGGAGACAAGGATTTGCCAATTCCAGGAGAGGATCTGAAACTGGGAAAAACGCTTGTGCACACATACTAGAACCTAGGGAAGTCTCTGAGACAGGAAAATATAAACCAGCATGTATTTAAATGCTTTCCTGAACCAGGGCCAGTGGCTGTGGTAATGATTAGAGGACTTTAATGATCAAGCTATTCTAATTAATATTCAGAAGGTTTTATTTTTCATGGAAAGAAAATATAAGCTTATAAACATACCCAAACATAAACATTTTTTTGCCTTACATAAATAATTGGATTTTTGAGAAGGATTTCTTTCCTAACAATTTTTATCAGAATAAGTAATAAAATAATGCAAACAATGCCTCTGATAATAAATCAAATTGAAAAAAATAAATCAAATGCAAAAAAATTTATATTTTTTTGCTAATTTTCTGACTGACTGTAGAATTGCTTGTGCTTGGAAAAAACAATTCACTTGCACATTTTGACCACAATTTAGAAGACTTATATATTCTCTCCTGCTGGGATACAAACTGTTCTTCTTATTAAATGCAACAGCTCTGTAAATATAATAACACACTTGTAGTATAATGAACTTTCCCATATTCAACCTTTGTTCCTGCTCTAAGTTATAATGACTACTTACTCTGAATAAAACATTGCTTGCTATACAGCTTGTTTGTACAGGATAAAACATTATCATATTTCTCTAAAACACAGTTATAGCTTTATTCTGTCTTAACTAGAAAACCTGTCATATAATTATTTTAAGGCTGTTTATTTTACTGTTGGAGACAAAAAAAGATGACCTCCAGATTATGAAGTTCTGTCTCTGTAAGTGCTCATAAAATGATGTAATTCAGAAACATTCCCGCCTGCTCCTCAGGAGCAATGGTTATGATCTAAATTTGAGTCACACCATGCTAGATCCAGAATTTCTCAACAGAAGACTGGGAAAAAATCACAGCCATAATTCTATCAATGTATCAACAGCCAACCTAAAGGTAGGATTAGATGGACCAGACGTTGACCTACCAAGACTGGACATAAATTCAAAGCTAATCACACTAAGTAGATTAAAGAGGGGGGTGACACTATCTGTGAAAGTTATGGTGAACTGAATGTAGTATTTGCAAATTCAGATTTGTCCCAATAGCCATTTAACATATATGTATGTGTGAAGGTGTTTTTGTGCTACACAGTTGTAGAAATAAAGGTGGTGAATTTCCAAGAGGAGAATATGACCTCTGGGTTTCTTGACTTCTGCAGAAAACATGGGCATCTCCTGTTCTAGCAGACAAGACAATCTCTCTAAAACCCTTGGAGCATTGCCATAAATTTTGATTCTAGTAACCATGTTGAGAAACCAAGGTCTAGGCCAGTTCAATGAGGTTGTACCAATTAGCACCAGCATGTGGGTTCTCTCAAATATGTTCCAAATCAGAGGGCTATTTTTCATACAGACACTGCCGTTTTCCATCAAAGGCAAGGGCCATGACCAGAATACTTTTAGAAGGATGTATTTCATGGGAAGTTTCAAAACTTTATTGGGAAACATTGTTTGCATAAGAAATGGCTCAAAATTGAGGAACTTTTCAAATAAAATTAGGCAGACTTTAGGAGTTTTAGAGGGCTTAAGACAGAGTAGAAACTTGTGTCAGAGCAAGTTTTCAACAAGACTGCTGTGCCCCGGGTTTGCAACAGGGTTCAGAGGCAGCTGAACAGTTGCAGAAGGAAGTTTGTTTTTTTTGTTTTAACTGCTTGGTCCCAGCAGCACTGCTGGGGTAGAGCACGTCCTATCTACTGCCTGCGATGTGCCTCTCTTCCCACACACGGCACAAAACACATCAGTTGCTACTGGCAAAAAATATGAGTTTTTTCTTCTCCTGGAGAACTCTGTTGGCTCTTCTCCACACTGCTCTGCTTCCAATTGCCTTACACCTTCCCTCTCAGACCCCAGATCTCTTAACCCTTCCTTCGACACCCCGAAGTGCTTCTGTGCCTTGCACTAATGACTTCTCCTTATAGCTCATTGCGAAAAAAGGTGATGAGGAAAGAGGAATTGCAAACACACCTCTGAAACTTTCAAAGATGATAAATCCAGTCGAGGTCTGAAGTGGAAAATTTCAGCTAATTCTACTTTCCTTTTTGCTCAAGGCAACAGCTCAGCTGGCTCAAAGCTTTATGAAGCAGGAGAAGTGCACAGTCCAATGACAGCAATGCCTGCACACACAAGTATAAATATATAGATACTTGTGTGTGTGTATATGTTTTTAAAAAGCTGCTGCCTCACTTTCCTCTCTTCCTTTACTGCTGTCAGTGCTCCTAGCTGTGTTCCTAGACAAGTCCTATTTCAGACTGACCTCTGCTTCCCAGCATCCTGACAAAGAAACCCCGGCTGCTGACTGCCCAGGGCTGGGGTAAGGAATTGTGCCTCTCTCTAGACAATCTGGATGTCAGGAAAGGAAGGTGGCACTATGGTTTGGAGACACTGTTTGTAGGGCTGAGGCAAAGGCCCTTAACAAAGAGATCACTCCAGTACATACATGGTGACTGCTGGAATGTTTTCTGCATTAAAGTTGCTGCCCAAGAATCCCAGCAAGAGATCTATCTATATTTCTACAGCCAATGAGAAAACTACCAAGAGCTAAACTATGAGGATGGAAGCACACAGCATCCATGTGAGCATGGTTATTCAGAGAGACAGCGAAGCCACGCTGCTACTGGAGCATGAAGCAGCTCCAAGGGACTTTGCCAACAGGTTGGGAGGTTCTGCCAGGCAGACAGATGCTGTTGGGGAAATGTATCCAGTACAGCTCAACATTTGGGACTCTTGGTTGACACTGAAATGTAGGAAAGAACTGTGATATGATGGACAAAGGGCTTTCGGGGCTGTATGTACCCAACCCTTCTTTTCAATTAATTGGGAAAAATTCTTGGAAAAGTGGAGTGCTAGAATGGACAAGTCATGTAACACAACTGAAGAGCAACTTCAGCAATTTATTTATGTATTTACAAAAACATATGTCTCTTATTTCAGCTTTTTATTATAGGACCATTGTTTGAGACCTGGGAAATATATACTGAAATTAAACCACTTGATATTGTATTTATACTATGATATATATACAGTAGGGGGGGAGTTTTCCTATAGGTGGTAACTCTGAACCTGCTCCCAGTTACATCCAGGCAAAACTGCCATTAATAGGAGGAGAATCTGACCTGATGAGAATCAGGTAGACTTCCTCTGAACTCAGCAGGGCCTGAGTAGAGTCCAAAGGATGACTCGGCTCATGGAAGCTTATTCAAACCCATTTTTCCTGAATATGATCATAAATCACTTGCTCTCCTAGGTCAGCTTCAAGGAAATTTGTATCCTCTCATGCTTATTTGTGCCTGGCTGAAACCAGAGATACCCTGTTGGTACCTTACAAGTACAGTTTGTTACATTTCTTTTTTCCAGTTTCTGTTTTATTCATTAAGGACAGAAGCATCCATAAATGCCAGTTCTTTTTTGCTGTTTTCTGGGAAAGGTCTGATTTTTGAAAACATCCTGCATTTGCTGCTCCTATTTAATTTTCCTGCAGTGAGTTCTCAGCATCTCTAAAAATCTCTCAGGCTCAAGCTGAACAAAGTATGCAGAAAACAGACACCTGGTTCAAAAAAAGCCCGCAACCCCATCTAAAATCTTAATATTGTTTTCCTGTTCACCCAATGCCTCAGCACATGCTGAAGTGCTTTGCTGGGAATTGGATGGGTCCAATGCCAAGTACGTCTTACAGCGCCTTGGTGGTGGATACTGAAGCTGACCTCCCAGAAGGAAAAGCCCACATTTCCAAGGGGGTATAGCAACAATAAGTCGTGTCCCAGCAAACCATCAGAACCCAAACAAACTAAAACAATACCAAAATGCCATCTGCCTCGCTGATTTTCACTTTGAATTGCTCTCTGCAGCACTGCTAAACAGAGGAGCAGCATTATTAACAGCAACAGGAGAGAACAATGCTGCACCAGAATTTCTGATGCTTTCTTACATGAGGGGCACTATGGCACAGCCTGCAACACTTTATATTCACAGCTGACAGGCACAGATTTACTGTGGAGAGGGGAAAGGGCAAGAGGAAAGAGTCTCTGCCCAGTTCAGGTGGAGTCAACCAGAGCAAAGCTCACACTGTACAACACAATTGTCTGTCCAGCCCCTGTTAACACAGGAAGCCTGAGCTTGAGAGGGTCACTGTTGGGAGTTCTGCAGCACAAGAACTGGGCAGCAAGTTGTCTGCCCTGCAACAATTGAATTTTGTATTAACTTAAACCAACTAGAGGGCTACATGTAAGTAAATAGAGAAACAGAGATTGCATGAGGGTAGAAAAAAATGTCAGTTTGTATTAATTCAAATTTCTTAAGTTTTTATTATTTGAGAGCTGAAATTAAAACAAGCACAAGCCTAAGAATAATTTCAGAGGGTTAGACCTTAAATAGGTAAGTAGCACTAAATTAGTTATTTTCCATAAATATTTAGACCATGGGCAGGTAGAAATTCTTGCTGGCAGAAACACAACACTGAGACCTGTCAAGCTCAGAATTTTGTGTCATAGCTCCTCAACTGTTAGGTTTTTATGAAGCTCCATGGGTTTTAGGAGGTATTCTAGGATAACATGAGGTGATGTTTTTAAATGCTATTATATATATATATTAAAGAGAGACTACCATATAGGATGCATATTTCACCTGCATGGTCCTGAACACAGTAGAGACCTTCAATGGATCCTCCTTAGTAACTGCAACTAGAGAGAGAAACACACTAATCAAAATTATAAATAATAATTTAAAAACTAATAATAGTTTCCATCCATTTTTCTCAAACTGGCACATTGAAAATTTCTGTCTCATATCTTATTTAAGCTAGCAACATCTCTTATGTGCCCATTCTTCTGGATTACATTTACATATTTATGATTACATTTCCAGACTCTCCAAAAATTGCTCTTCTGACTCATAAGTTTCAAGGAAAGCTTGAGTAGCAAGAAAAAGAATTTTAAAATATTCCCCCTCAGAGACATTCAAATACCTTAGAACTGGAAAAAAAAAGGCAAGTTTTCCAAATTGTGCCTTTAGACCTCGATGCATTTCAGACGCTCAGACGGATTTCACACAATGCTTTTCAAGGTTTCCAATTATTAGAATCTGAATTGGGAGCAACTCTAAAGCATGGTGTGTAAAAGCCTCTATAAAGTAGGTTAGCCTATTTTTTTTTTTTAGCCCAAAGTTGTTTTGGCCTCCATAACCTGTGCTTGCAAAACATTCTGGGCAAGACGGAGTTGGCTGACTCTATAGCCACTTATTGTGCAAGCAGGCATCACACAAGCCAGTCGTGTATAACCAGAACTCCTTGGTGCTTGCCTAGACCTTCCATTGACTGGGGATATGTTTGAAGACAACACAAAGAAATATTGCTTTTGTTCTTGTTTTTAAACACTTCCAAGTGGTCTAGACACACAACAGTACTGTGCAGGCACGAAGATGAATGTATGAGGGCATAGGGTCTAACAAACCATATAACTGGACAATGGCTTCAGGAAAAATTTTGTTCCTATGAGCAGTAGCCATTATCTCACAGGTTCTTCTTAATAAACAACATAAGCAAAGCAATGCAGTTGGTACAGAACACTTTTTGTTTTGAAGTATCCCAGAATATGCCTCAAAATAAGCAGCCATTAGAGTGCTGACAGGCGACTTGGAGTGACAGCCAGTTCTGACCAAAGGCAGAAAGAGCTGTTAGAGAAAACAGTCACTGCTTTAAGATCAGCCCATCAGAAACCATCTCTGTTGACCTAATTATTCTTCCTCCACTGAAGCTGATGTAAGACTCTGATACACTTCAGAGTCACCAGAACAAATCTAAACATAATTTTACCTCTGCAAATCACATGCATTGTGACCACATTTCACAAAAAGGATTTTGCTCTTTATGCCAAGGCATCTGCACAGACCTTAGGGAATCCAATACTGGGCAAGCTGAAACACATTTGTTTTATTTATATTAAATCTACTACATAACATCTGGGCTTAATGTAGAAGTACATCCCAGCAGACAAAAACATTGAAATCAGAAAACAGCCCCTAATTTACCCTAGCACCTTTCCTGTGCATAAATAAATCTGCCATTTACAAAAAGGCCAGGTCAGAGAAATGAGTGTAAATGTCCTAGGCAGAGTTTGTCAAGCTAAAACTTTTCAAGCCTTTAAAAATTTGTGGCCAGAAAGCAACAACATGATCAGCCACAGTGTTTTCCTGCAAAAGAGCAACCCTGGGATTTTACACCACAATTTTTGTAGGAAATGTAATAACTTGTGGTAGAAATAGAGAGTTTAAGACTTTGCAGTGGGTAGTTGCACTGTTATAAAAAAACAAATATTTGTCTTGAAACGAAGCTACAAAGCAAAGGATTTTGGCATTACTGATTCAAAAGAGCCTTAACACTCTCTCTTTTTTCAACTTGCCACCTTTAGGATACTTGATATTGACCCATTCAAAAAGTCAATCAACAAAGAACACATCTGCTGTGCCAGATGACATGCTAAGAGGTTTTTGAAACATGTTCAAACTGTTCTCTACCTTCTCTTTTTTAATGTTCATATTTTAAAGAAAAAAATCCAAAATGAGAAAGAGTTTGTCATTTAACTTCCCATTTCAAAATTCTTGTCTCCATAAGAGAAATTAATTTTCCTGCACATTTTCTTTGGCAGAAAAATAAAATATTTCTGATTCATATTCCACAGATGTTAAACTGTGATTGCTAGTATTGTTCATTGTAGAATTACAGACTGCTTTTAATAATTAATGTGATTTAACAGTCTTGACCTAAGCATGCTCCTTTCTGTGAAATGCATTAGCATTGAACTTGATTTAGAGTAAAAAGATCTAGTGTTGTGCTTTTTTGAACTGATGTGTCTGTGGGGTTTTGTTTCTTTTTGTAACAAAAATTAACAGAAATAGCAATAACAAAAAGAAAAACAAACTAAAAAACCCAAACAAAATCCCCACTTGAAACACTAAAAGTGATCAAAACAACTGAAATTTACACCTGATTCATGTCAGGAGGTTTACCTCAGAGATAACCAGCTTTTCATTATTTCAAACAGATTTCAAGATTAAATCGTGTAGAATTGGAATCTTTGGTGGTATGACCCAGACTTTCACTTACTTTTATTCTCTTATAAATTTCTACAGTTGATTAAAGTATATTTCAGGCTTCCCAAACGTTTCCATTAAAGTTTCTTTGTGTTCGTGAAATGTTCTTTATGAGAATGCCAAACCTCAAAGTATATCCTGAATCAGCTGGTTCAGGCAGCTTTTAAGATTTCTTTGGGCCCAGATCTATGAAGTCCCCAGCACTTATCTGCAGCTCACTCTAAGGCTTCATTAACCAGATGTTGTGGGCACCACAATATTGAATAGCCAAGCCTATATTTCTGGTACAGCAGTGGAATGGAAGGCATGGTTTAAACCCCAAATGGTGAAAACTTGTTTCAGGAAGTTACAGGGCTATTTTGGGCAAAAGGACAAGAAAATTCTATAACACCAGCCTATTTAACAAAGTCCCATTAGATCACTTAGAAAACTTCTTGGCTCTTAAGAGCAAAACCTCAGAAAAGAATCTCAATTACCTTCAGATGTACATGAGTAACTCATTGGTTCCAATAAGTACCAAGCCTGTGCATGTGCTTTTTGAGCCTTTATGAACGTACCAGACCAAGTGGATGCAGTTCTGTTTTTGGTGGAAGGTGAAGGAAGACGAGCACCTCCCACTTTGGAAAAAGCAGATATTGCACAAGCACAGGAACAGCTTTTCTCAAGGTGCATTCTGGCTAATAGGAGGAAACCTCAGATCTGCAACATTCCTAGTACTCTATAAAACAACATGCATTCATTGCAACCTTCAAATTAATGGCAGAACAGCTTTGTTTTGCCTGAATGATGAAGATTGTTATTTCTAAATGACATGTTAAGAGAGAGAAATTGCTATATGCTTTCCTGAGGTTTGAATATATTTCCGAAATGAGATCTTAAAGGCACTGGCAATGCCAGAAAAAAATTAAAGAGAGAAAAATTCAAAAATATTTTGAGTATTTTACCATCCTAGCTCAAGGGAAATTAAATTTGATTCTGTTGCAATCACTTAAATAATAGAAAAATATTAATTAAATATTTAATATTTGAGTATATTGCAGTATTGCAAAAACTTAATAATGAAACTCACACTGTTGTTTTAAATTAAATCTGGGTAATTTCCCTCCAGATTTCTATGCAGGTCTGCTGGAATGATGCAGAGGGATTTTAAGTCTAGAGAAATCAGAAAAAAACCAAAAAAGTTTAGCAATTGCTGCAGTAAAACTTTAAAGTAGGAAGAGCTTATTTGTGCTGGATTCTAATGCTATGTCAACTCTGCTGAATAAATCAGTTCCCAGGAATATTCTTGGTCTGAAGGCCATTCTGACTGTATCTGCAGTATTTGGCCTCGGACCTTTCTACCACCCTGCCTTTGTCCTATGCAAAGGTGACCCTGAGACATAGACACAATCTTAATGTATTTTGAGGTTTTTTCATACAGTATGCCTGAAATAATGTGCAGACCCACCAAAACGATGCCGAGATCGTGTGTTGCACATGATGCATATGTTTCATGAGTACACAGAGGTGCTGGAGGGTGCAGAGTCTGCTGAATCTCAAAGGTCTGTCCTGGCAGAAGGCATTTCAATGTGGCTCAGGCTTATCTGTATTCCATATTGAAACGGATTTCTGTTCCCTGCTTTCCCAGTGCCAGGAGCAGGTATTGCCTTAGAGAGCACCATATAGCACAGCTCAAAATAACCAGGGAACATACCCAAAGCTAGCCAGCAGGAATGCTCAGCAGTCAGAGCTCAAACACACTCCCTGGACGAACTTTATTTAGCCACAGAAACAAAGCCCAAGTGTTTAAAGGAACTTTACCACACCCACAAGAACTGTGGGTTATGATAAAGGTCAAAATACCATTTATGGAAGCACACTTGGCTTTTTCAGCAATCTTGTAAGAGTTACAGCCCAGCTCTAAGGAACTCACAACCGGCTGTGTGTGAAGGAAGCCATGTGCTCTGGAGTGAGGAGAAAGAAAGGGCCACCCAGCCAGGACACCCTCCTGGCATTGTCCTGCCCTGCTCCAAGACAGATTCTGCCACAACTTCTCCACCTGTAAATGCAGGTGATGATCTTTCCTAATGGATTGGAGAAGGGGTTGGGACTGTTTCATGATGCACAGAATAACATGATGAAAAAGGAGGTGCTAGCAGTTTTGAACATTAAAATGGTATTTGTTATCAGTGATAAAATTAAAGTGGATTGTAATTTGCTTTCTACAAGAGCTGTAATTTGGATTCTATTTGCTTTTGTGTTTATGTATGGAGCAACATTTTATCTCTTCAGGAAGGGGCAAGCAGGTCCATTTTCCATCTTTATATGCCTATATCTGTATCTATCTTATAAAATTCACACTTTGTTTCATTTTTGAATATCAGGTGAGCCAGTAATGCCTCACCTAAAAAGGCTTTCTTTGCTTTTTTGTTAGGCTTTAGTGTGAAAATGCCTGCATAGACACCAATTAGTGTTTAAATATCAGGAGAAAGGTTTAAAAGCTCAGATAGGAAGAGAGACCAACAGAAAAAAAAATCCAGGACCATCCTCAGTGCTGATTCTGACTGTGTGACTCAAAGAACATCACATTGGTTAACAGTTTTGAAAGGTATTTAAACTCATAGCTCCAATCAAAAGCACTTCAAACTTCAAAATAAATTCTTAAAATAGGAAAAAATTTGGACTTTCACGCAACTAAACTTAGTTCTTAAATGAGTTCTAAAATGTCTTTATTTTTTTCCATATTAACTGAGGTTAGTATGAGTTATGCTACTGTAAACAAAGGAAGAATTTCACAAAAATATTCTGTATGTTGTGGTTACATACACAGTCCCTAAAATTAGGGGTAATTCCTCACAATAAATAACACCTATAAAGTAATAGAAAGGCAGAAGCTTCTTAAAATAAGTCAGAGGTGAATTGTGTGGAGTACTGTTAAAGTATAATGGTAGGAGTCCTTTGTTCCATTCATAATGTATCTTTTCAGTTTAAAAATGAATAATGAAAGACCTATTATATTGAAAAAATGTAACGCTCAAAGCAGATGTGATACATTTTCATTGTGGTCAGAAAACTGTCTGCAGATAAATTGGCTAAAAGTATGTCTTTGGCTACTATTCTATCTTTTCTTTTAGTTTAGAAATATCTTTTGTTCCAATCATTTATAAATAAGTTTGTCCTTTCAGGTTTGTTTTTCTTTTCCGAGAAGCCTGAGGCGTTGTTCAGCAGTTTTATCCCTTTAAACTGAAGGGTGCTGGAAAGAGGTACGAAGATTTTCTCCTGAATGCGGATTAGGCAACACCTGCTTCCTACTTTCTTTCTTGTCTGTCTCTCTGAAGACCTTCACATTTTCTGAGACTCCAAATGCTGGACTCCCTGAGCTCTTTCCATGGAAGGACTAAGGTCCATGGAGGCATCATAAATGTTGCAAGACACACCTCCTGGGAGCTCCCACCACAATGCAGTTAGAGGGATTCAGACACACCACTTCTGATGGTCGAGTGGGAGGAAGAGGACCTGGAGGCTTGTGAAGTCAGAACAAGCTGCTGCAGGCAAAGCTGTTCCCTCTTTCTACCTCAACGATCTGTAATTTCACAAAGAAACTTTCTAGCATGAGCTGAAACATGAACCAAACTGGGCTCTTTGGGCAGTCTCAGTGCCATGCTTGGTAAGGGTTTCTGGGACCCTTAACACTTGGGTTGCCCCTTGGTGCACCTCCAGCATATTTGGCCAAAGTACAAGCAGGTGGAGGCAGATGCACTCAGCAATTGATGGGATATGCTCAGCTTCAGCCCATTTCCCATCCCAGACTGCTCCAGCTGATGAGGGGCTGTTGAGGTGAGCCTCACGCATCACTTTGTTCCCAGCTACCTCCCTCCAGCAGGTTTATCCATAATGATCAGGGGCTTTCTTCAAAGAAATTGTTGCCAAAGCCCTTTCCACCATCCAAACAGCTCATCAGATAATGTCTGACTCACAACATATCCAACCCATTAATTTTGCTTTTAAGTGGTGTGACCATATCTAACAGTACTCTGACTGCTCTGTCTCAGAGTTCAATGGTAAGACAACCTAATAGGGTTATATTTTCAAAATGTAGCTTTTGTATTTTATTTAAAAGAACAACACAGTTTTCTAGCTGTTCAGACTTGTCTTTCACGGCTATGTTCTCTAATCCTTGTGTTACAAATCACCAAACAGGAGCACTAGGTTTAAATTCTAACTCTTGCTATTTTATGGACCTATAACTGCTTCCCTTTAAAACTTAAGAGACAATCTTTTCACTGTCCCTTTTCATGTGGGAGATAATGCAGGTCCTAAAGCATCTTGGCAGGATCGGGGGTTATCCACGTACAAAGGTTACCAAGAAACACGTAGAACATATTCTGACAATATAATGAGAAATTTCTGAAACTTTTTTGAGATAAACCAGAAAAAAATCCCCAATCTCATTTCATGACTTTGTGTCACAAGACAGCTGTTTCAAACTCTATTGCCCTTTACCATCCTATTTTGTTCTGGCACAGCATCTATACGTCATTACCTCCTATTTTTCATTTGCATCACCTACAGATTAGGATATACAATACACCACAAAATATTTCTGTGTTGACAGGCAGCTCATTTATGGCATTATGATACTGACTATGTGGTCCATTTCATGGCACATTTCTTTAAATAATACATAGGTAATAATTAAAACATCTATTTTGCTGTTATTTAATCTTACCACTCCAGAAGATTGAAAATTACCAGAAAATTCGTGTTTACAAGTCTGACTTTCTACAACCACATTTTAAACAATAATGTTGGTTTTATTTATTTCTGCATGTTTCCCTGGGTAACTCAAATTCTGATCAAGAGGACCAGACTTTTAATCTGAGTATTCACTAACACTTTTTAGTAGGCAAAACCATCATTTTTGACACTTTTTACAGTGATTTATTTCAGGGAGTAATGCAAAATTACATGCAGAAGAATATGCTAGTTTTTAATATTCCCTTAATTTCAGAGTTTTACTGAGGTTTCTTGTTCTGTGTTTTACAAAATTTACAATAGTGATAAAATTAAAATCCTTTAAAATTCCCTACTTACATTTAGATTTTCACCAGTTTACAAAAAGTTCCTCAGAGTGAAATGTAAGCTTTTAAGAAAGTACTTCAAAAGAAAAGTAAAACAACATTCTAGCTGGCCTTTGTTATCCAGATAACAAAAAAATTAATTCATTGTTTGGACAGGCCAGTGAGTAAAAAGTAACTGAATTTTGGGGGGAGATCAAGTACTTAATAAAACACATGATTTTTATCAAATTTAATTTGTAGGAACTTATAGTGAATCCAAAATAATTTCAAAGTAAATATATTAGAAAACTTATGGAAATTGTCAAAAGATATTTTTTTTTTAAAGATTGCATATCTACTCTTGCTTCCAAACACCACATGGAATATTTTCCTACTTCAGGCACACAATACATTGAATGTAAAAACATTCTTTATGGAATAAAGCACAATAAATTCTGTAAAGACCTAGAGACTGTGCCACTTGAGGAAAAATTGAGCGCAGAGGTTGCAGTTTGATTGCTAGTCTGCATAGAACCGTATTTTACTTAAAGTTCAACTGTGCAGGGAGGGAGGAGTGAACAAAAGCAGCCCATTCAAAGTGCACACTAACAGCTTCCATATAAGAAAGGAGAGAAGACTGAGGACTAAAGGAAAGAGCACTTTGAGAGAGGTGTGGCACCTGGGGAGGCTGCACTGTTGCTGGGGAGGGGGTGACACCTCTGCCAGCTTTTGCCTCAAAGAGTTGACTAGGGCTGGCTTCTACTAAGAGCCCTCAAATGTGCCTCAGAAACCTCCCCTCACCCTTCCAGGCAGGACAGGTGCCTGCCATGCCCTTCTGTGTTTGCCTTCCCCACCTGTGGAAGAGAGAGATGTGGCGGTGCCTTGGTTTTCTCAGCTCAGAGTCAGGTGCAGGTCACAGCCATGTCTCTGGGCAATTAACATTTTTACATCCTCTTTGGCTCTGAGCTATTCTGGGTCGACTCAGAATTTAGGAAAACTGGTGGAATGGGGGAAGGAGCCCTGCTGGAAGACAAATGCTGCCAAACAATAGCACCCATGCATGGAACTCCCTGGGCAGAATTGCTACCAACCAGATTGGCTAACCTTTGCTGTAGGGGGATATCTGAATCATCTTTCCAGGATTTAAGTTTACAGAGGAAATGGGAAATTACTCTGACATGTGGAAAAATTGGATTTCTAACGTCAAAAAAATACCAGCAATCAAGAAGTACCAAGGAAGCTAACAGCGACAAGCTGGTGCACAAAACATAAATGCAGCAATTTCAAATAGAAAACACTAACAAATTTGAGTTATTACAGTTAGAATCATCACCAGCAATCAATATTGATATGTCACAGCTCTTTCTACATGACAGCACTGTGTATTTGGCTAAAACTATAATTGTTCTCATATGAGGAAACTCAAAGTAAGGATGAATGAGATTATGAAATCTGCAGAATGCTTTCAAGAGATGCCAAATGAATCCATGTCATAAGAAGGGATTGATTTAGACAAAAAGATTAACACCCAGAATGATGAAGTACTATATTTCATATCCAAATTAAGAAATGAAAGCTTTAGTAAAGAAAATAACTGGACAAATTGACACTTACTGATCAAGCTAACATATACAAGCAAAGATAATTTATGATATGAGCAAAATTTTATCTTAAGATTCAATTTACCACTTAAACTCAGCACAGACCTCATTGTCAAACTAGGACACCTTCTCTTATTGCTCTTGTTTGGCTTTGCCATCCATGTTGCTATTAACACCAACAGCAGATGAACACAACACAAGTGTCATGTGATTTGACATTACACCAGGAGACTCACAGAAACAGTGAGTATAATAACATACAGCTTGTGGGCTTGACAATTTGGTGTACGTGCAACAACTACATTTACTGGAGTAAACTGCATTGTTCGTCAAAAGTCTGTATCTTAAGAGCTAAACTACAGATTTTCAACTTGATTAGCATTTCCATTTGCATATATGGATATGAAGGCCAGAAATGCATCAGAGATAAAACCAGGTGTCTGTACACTTTTGAAAACAAATAGACATCTAACAAAACCATGGCAAGCATAAGGATGAATCTGTTGGCTTAACAGCCAGAAGTTATTCAGAAGAGTAGGAGGAAACTTATAGGATATACATTAAAAATGAATATAGAACATCTGCTAGGAGAGGGATATACAGGAAAGCAGGGTCAAAAAACATTATTCGATATAAGGAAAATTCATGGGGCATCATAACACAAAGGACAGAGAGCAGTCAGAAAGAGGGGCCATGCTCATGCCTATAGCACATCTAAAAAGAAAGGTTCACCTGTGATGTAGGCTCAGATGAACTCTGACTGGACTCTAGTAATTCAAAATTGCTTGCTGGTACATTTATTTCCAAATGAGAGGAGGAGTAAAAGGACTTTGATAGGGCAGTGGCTGTAATTGTGGTTCTTATGACTTTACTGACCAGTGCTGTGAACTCTTCCTCCATGTGAATTCACAGCCAGGAGTAACTGCAGGTACCAACATCTCCAGTCACCAAGAACTGCAGCTCTCCCCTTTATCCAGCCCTTTATATGTAGCTCTTGACTGTGCTGTTCCAAATCTGGACTATCATTCCTGCCAGGAATAGGCAGTGGAAAAGCCCACCTTTGCTCCCTTCCTCAGAAGAAATAGAAAGGCCTGTACAGCTGCATCACTCATTAACCACACTGCTGGACAGCAATAGCCCCTCCCAGGGCACCAGCTAATTCGCATAGTAATTGTCAGTGGTTAATTTTCCAATGAGGAATTTTCCAAGCAAAAATGCAGTCTGACCATCCTTGAAACTGTTCTTTCAGAATTTGCATTATGCAGTAGAGGTAGAATGAGCATATCCATTTAAAGCCCCTTTGAAAAAGCAGCTTCAGTTCTACTTCTTCAGAGGGCAATGGAAAGAACAAACTCTCACCGCCTCATGGAAAAAGTTCCTAGGCTGTGCTTCTTTATGAATCAGGCACTGCTGCCCAGGGCTGTCCTAAGTTTGTGAATTTGACCTCAGCTTCTTTCTAACTTCACTATAATATGGTGGTGTGATGATGTAAAATATATCCTGGAGTGCCCCAAGGCAACACAATTGACAAACCTGCTCTAGTCTTTCCCTTTGGAAAAGTGTGATTGCATCAGATGAAGCAATTTGATATTCTAACTAATTTCTAAAATTTCCAAAACTGGATTTTTGAGTGACTATTCCCTTATTTACATGAAAATTCAGGATAATCAAAAGAAAATGAGGTTGTAAAACATGTTAACAGTTCAGCTCATCCCTAAGAGAGAGACTTGCCAGTACAATTGCAAAAGAATAATGTGCTGTAATTTGTCTTTCAAGGACCTACACCCTTGTTATAGTCTGAAAAACAAGACAATCAAGACAAAACTAAGACATTTATCAGTTTGAAAGGCCCTCCCTCAATACAATAGAGAAAAAAGACTCTCTCTGTGAGTATTTTTCCAGATTCCTGCCCATGTTCTTCACATGCTAACCTGGAATTATTGCTTATACCCTTATACATTGAGGGACCAAGTAAATGCATTTACTATCTTATTTTTATTGGGACTGACCTCCAAACAGAACAGAAAATCTCTTTGTAAGCAAATTCCCATAACCAGTCCCTTTGCTGTTTAGTCTGCATTGGATTAAGCAGTGACTTGCTTGCTTCTTTGATTGGCAACTATAGTACTATAAAAACAAATGTACAGAGCAAATCTCACCAGAAAAGCCTCCCAATCTGCAGACCCTTTCAGCTTTATTTGGACTGAAATTTGATGATAGCTCCACTAGACAGGAAACACTCACCCCTCCTTTCTAATATGGCACTACCAGGATGACACATTTTCTCACAGACCAAGCAGCAGAGCTGAGAGCAGGAGCACCAGAGACCTCCTATAATGCATATCTCAAATTCAAGCTGTTGTAAGACAGCAGAATCTGACAGTGCTATTTATTTAATGTGCAATTAATTCTTTAATTGAGAAAAAACATGGTTTATGTTATGCTTGAAATTGGGTGAGATATGGAAAAAGCAAAGCGAAAGCATCCCAGGCATTTTAAACCTACTACATGGTAGAAGCAGCAGACACTTGAACAGCAAGCAATTTTTTTGTTTGCTTTTTCACTGGATATAACACACTGCTTGTTAAATATGCTTTACAACTCTGTATCACCAGAAAGCTCCTCCAAGTGGTTAGGACTCTGCCTTTGGTGCTGTAAGTATTCACAGATACACAGAAGGGCTCAACATGTACAGCATTAAAGACTGACAGAAAATATTAAGATAAACATACATGTGACAGAAAAGGAGTGGGAGGCATTATCCTGCTGTTATGTACTGTATCTACCAAGTTGTGATATTTCTAGGAAGTGACCACATATTGAAAAGTCAAAGAAATTACATGTTTATTTTTGAGACCAAATAAGAGATGCCAGATAGCTGAACTAGCATTAAACAAAAGAGCCACCAACAGGTGTGAAGTGCAAGTCCTGTCCTTGCACTTGCATCACATGTATTTGACACTGCTCTCAAATTCAAACCTCACAAGCCAGCCCAGGCAACTGCCCCAGTTCCTTGGAATCCTACAACATCCTGAGTTGGAAGACACCCATGAGAATCATTGCAGTCCAACTCCTGGCCCTGCCCAGGACACCCCAAGAATCACACCCTGTGCCAGAGAGCATCTTCCAAATGCATCTTGAGCTCTGTCAGGCTGGTGCTGTGACCACTGCCCTGGGGAGCCTGTTCCAGCACCCAACCACCCTCTGGCCCAAACATAACTTCTGCTACGTGTTTAACATTGGGCTGTCTGTTGGAAAGTTGCGGGTTCACCTCCTTCTGCTATCAGTACAGCCATGGTCAAAGAATACATCCAAGAATTAGAACCATACAGGCAGGTGCATGCATGTGTGTGCACAATTCATCCAAGTCTGGATGGCCACAGAAAAAAATTATTCTGCTGTTTCTTCACCGAAATAGAAGATGGATCAGTGACAGGTTTGAAATTATGTAGCCACCTACCTGTGCACAAGAACTTGAACCCAAAATAGTACTAGCACTTTGAGAAAGGCAAATGGCAGCTCTGTACCTGAGTCATTTGCATTCCAGCTGGGTCTGTTAAATGCTGGTGCCCAGCTACACCCAACTAGGCTGAGGTCTCCTTCCTAAATGCCCAACAGGATGGACACAAATTAAACTTCTGTGAGGCTCCTTAGGCTTTTCAAATTGAAGAAGTGGAGGTGGCTACTTACTGTGAAGCAGCAGGCTACTAAATCCAGGAAACATCAGGAAAGCCATGGACTATCTCCCAATTCCAGCTGTATTCTGACTTTTTATCTCACTTCCCTTCTGCTGACTCTCCTACCTGCTCCATTAGGCATCTGCTTTATTGTTGATCTCCAGAGTCTCATTTGACAGAGTGAAAAGCAGGAAGGGCTGAATGCCTCCATCCCATTCACCTGATTCATATTACTCTGAAGCACTTTTCCACACCTGCTTTTGTATGATTCATCTGAAGGCAGTTAAAAAGACACTAGAAGAATAATCTTGCTGGCAAAATAGTAGCTGTCTAGCATTGGCCTGCACCTTCCTTTAGTGTAGGGTTCCTACGTTAGCCACTTCTTGTAAACATCAGCTCCTGTGCAAGATGGCCTTGGGCTGGTTTTGCAGATCAGCCACTGGACTTCTCTAGAAAAAAAGAAAGAAAAAAGTTAGACTTCTTAGTTAGTTTTCTGGGATGTTTGAAGAGAGCCTTTCCTGGTCCTGGCACCAGCTGATCCCCTCCAGGAGGGCTGCTCACAAATGCAGGGGAGGCTGGATCCCTTCACAGGATGACATAACTCACTAAACCTGCAGAAGGCTGCACCTGCCAAAGGTTTGGGGGGGAATCTTTCTGGCATTTTAGGAAGTGGAATTGCCTCAGCAGATGCCAGTGATGCCAGAACTGCTACAAGAAAGGGCAAGGCTCTTGACCATGGGGTGAGGGAGGAGGGCCTCCCCCTTCTTGGCAACAAGGCTGGCTGGTTTGGCCATCCAGAAGCACAGTCTGAGACTCCTGCCAAATGCCTGGATCACCAGGCTGGAGGCAGAAAGCTGCAGCTCTCCCAGGCCCTCCCTGCTGAAGCTGGCACTGTGCCTGGCACCCTAGGGTGTTAACTGGGACAGGGAAACAGAACTGCTGGCTGGACAGAAGGACACTTGCCAGCTGGGGCAGAGCTCCAGGGACATCCCTCATGCCGCCAAGAGAGGTAGGTCTACACCCTTAAGAAGAGCATCAGCCTCGCCTGGGGAAACCCTCATAATGCCCTAGACAGATAACAACCCTTGACTTCAGCTTGGAACACAACAATAAGGGGGAGTGTCCCCTCTCTGGCAGAGAAAGGACCTGATATCAGGTTGTCCTGTCACTGTGGAAAGCTTAGACTGAGATTAAACCACTATTTCCAGCAGCTGCATCACTTTTGGGGTTGCAGGCTTTTGGGGGGGGCTTTTTTGGGGTCAAGGGACTATTAGGGCTTCTCAAAGGATATTTGTCAGGACTCTCATTGGTGGATGCCATCACGGGTTAAACATGAGCTGAATATCTACTTACTGAGATAAGGAAGGGAAGAGAAAAAAAAAAAAAAANCAGAGGCAGTCCCAGGCATGCCCAGGAGCAGACCTTTGGGCACCTCAGGAATTTTACTGGCAGGAACATAGGCACTTGCAGACTTCAGACGCCTCTAGGGTTAGGCAGTAGCTGAACAGGGGTTTTGAGGATCTAAATATTGGCCACAAATGCCTACAAGGCAGTTAGGCAGAGCTTACATGCCTAAACCTTTTTTTGTGGCTCTAGCCCTAAACTAATATTATGGAAAATACCAGCAATTATTAGGGACTTCTTATCAGATTGGATACATATTTCCTTTGCATAACTTTACCATGGCCTCATTTATGTGGTGCTTAGAGAGGATGAATACCTGTTCTGCATGAGTAAATATGCCAAAGGCTCGTGTGAGGGAGGCAGTTTATGACTGCTGAGTAAGGCCAGCTACGTTTACCTCCACAGCTCCAGCACTCCAGCTACAAAATTGGCCTTACTGCTAAACCTCTCTTGTTGCTTTGTTTGCCTGATTGCAAACAGATCCCAGAACATGCAGTTGCACAGAGATGATTGATGCCAAGATGCTGCAGTGAAAAGGAAGTATTCTTTCAAGTGTTATCACGTCCATAAGCATAAGCAAAGCCATGTCACGTGACAAAATGTAAATAGAGCATTTCTTAGAAAAGCCATTTATTTGCCTCCATGATTTATTATTCAATGACATGTAGGCTATTTTTTCTTTGTTACTGGCACTCATGTTCATAATAACAAGGTACTTGACTTGAAGGTATTTGGCCAACCTTTCCAAAGTGCTATGTAAGCAGTAATCAGAGAGAGCTAGGTTCGTGAGTCAACAAATTGCTCTCCCATGCTGATCAAACAGTCTTGGCATCTCTATAAAAAAAATACAAAAGCAGATTTTGGGCTGGCTTACCCGGTTTTCTCTCTAAAATTATTTATTGTGTTTGCATTTGGCAGAGTTCAGGCTTAAAATAACCAAAAGTGACAGTTGTATTATTAATAAAATTTTACATGTGATTTTCATTACGTTTAGAAGGATAAATGAGACAGCAAGTTAGCCTCCAAAGTTTTTGTTGCCATAAATTGGGTTTCATTTGCTCAGCCTAAAGGCAAATGATTCTCTCATTTTATGCCATACCTCCACAGCCTGCAGGAGAAAGTAGTCTAATACTTGGGTCAGAGCTAGTCAGATCAGTACAGCTGAGGTTTATTGTGAAAAGCCTTTATTCCAGCCTACACTAAGTTATTACTACTAAGGCAAGTAACAATCAGGTAGACTGCACAAGCTGCAGGCTTTATCAGGAGGAAGAACTCAAATCTAAGTGGGATTTTTACTCAATTTCCATCATATATGCTCACAAATCCAGGTTCTGAATCCAAAACACATATTCCCATGCTCAATATTGCTACTTCACTGTGTACATGAATGTTTTAAAATGAAATATCTTTAGTTGTGAATCATCTCACTGCTTCCGTGTGAAAAGTGAATAGAGCTGTGTGAATAACTGCATTTATTTTCAGTGTGGCTGCAGAATTCAAAATATTTTGGAAGCTTGCGTTAACAGATGCAACTTCCCTTTCTCCTCCTGCTCCTAAATTTCTTTCCATGAAGTGAAAAGGGAAGATCCTCATGTGCACTGAAAAACTCCTCCTTGAACCCCAAAATGGAAAACTTCATTTTTGGACACACACAGTAAAAGCAAATGAAATTAAAAGGCTAAATTTCATAAAGGAAGAGACAGTGTTCTCCCCTGGTTCAGTGGCCAGTATGCAAGGGACAAACACTTTGGTATCCTGAGGTCTTTGAAGCTGCCATCTCCATTGCCTGGTGATGCCACTTACCATCCTTTAGCTTAAGGGAGACCACCAGGCTGTGGCTTTCCATGCAGCCAGTCCGCTGTGCAGCTTTCCTCTGTGCTGCCTGTTTTGTGGTGCCCCAGACATGGAAGCCACTCACAAGGAAAAGAGGTGAGGTGGCACCACCTGAGCCAGCTGCCTCGAAAGCAGCAGGTTATCCTGCTGCAGACAAGATGCTTCCCCCAAGGTACAGCTCTGCAGGTGGAAGCTCTTCCAAGCACCCTCCTTTTGGCTCTGTTTTTGGTTTGTCTGTGTAGTAAGCTATTCCCTGAACCCAGAGGCTCCTTTATTCTCAGTGAGGGAGCCCTTCCCATCAGGCTACACACTTATGCTGCTTTTTAACCAAAGGGTTACTTCAGCATTTGGTTTCTACCAAAGGGCTGTTAAAATAGTTTCACTTATTGCAGGACCACAAGCATCTGTTAATTATGGGTCTGGGGTTTATTTATTTATTTATTTATTCATTCATTTTAATAGCTAGGTCTTATTGACCTTCACTTAAGTAAGCACTTTTGAATATTTTACCCCATATAAAGACTGCTGTGTTGAAAAGTGCTAACAATAACCATCACGGGAGTCATGGATTCAAAGGCGGTTTGCAGACCTCATTAAGCCAAGGAGCTTGCCAAGTCCAGTCCTTTCAGTTCAATGGAAGCAACACTTAAGTCCCTTCATGTAGCAAAGCATCTTCTAGCAATGGAGGCTGCCTGGCATGGGCTGAGAGAGCTAAGCTCACCCACGGAGACTCTTCAGTCCAGAAGTACCAGAAGAGAGGGAGTCACACTGAAAACAAAGGGAACTGTGAAAAGAACCTTAAAAAGCAGAAGGATGGCAGGGCTTTTTCGACATTGGGCTGATCAGGGAAGTAGAGTCAAGATCTCTGGGCTAGACAAAAGCATCCTGGTTGTTTTGTTTCACGGAAAACATGACTTCTGTATTGTCTCTGTATAGTTACAGTGATAAATCTTGACCAATGCAGAGCAGGACTGGCAAAGTTTTCCAAGCCTAGCTAGTGATGGAGCACTAGGAGGTTTGCATCATGCCACTGAAAATTCTTGTCGATGTGCTGGAGAAAAGCAGATATTTGAGAAGTTTCAAAAAACTAAGATAAGCAAAATCAACTCTTCAAAGAGAGGCAAGATGCTTTAGGCATTCAACAGATCGAAAGGCCAGACTCCATATTTGCATACTAAACATGGAGGTAGGAGAATGCCTTGGGTTAGACAACAGTGTTTCTATGCTTTTCATCTCTGTTTGTGAAGGATTGAATACAGGCACTCAACTACCTCAGTCTGAATGAGGCAGATCAATCTAACATTGTCACAGAAATACACACGGGGCAAGAGCATTTTAAAAGCCTTAAGTCTAAAGGAAGTGAGAAGCATAGTGGCATTGGTATTCTATTGGGAAACTCAAAAGTAAGAAGGAAATTAACAGTTCCACAAAAGAATTGAGGCTTCTGAATCCAGCATTATTTAAGCACTTTTCATCTGTGAAAGGAAATGTTGTGAAAACACACGACAGGTATCCTGATTCCCAGGCCAGTGCTGTCCACAAAGTTCGTCCTTCATTCATTGTGTCATTCTCAGCTCAGGATGTTTTCCTTTCTGCTTGCAGTGAAGTTACAAAGATGAACACTCATATTAGCTCAGCACAACCCCTGAAAATTTGTTCACTCCGAACAACTCTATTATATTAAGGATTCTCCCTACATTTTTATTCAACCATACATCCTTGCAAGTAAAAATACAGTATAAAACCCTGAAGCTGCCCAAACACAATTCCCAAGTGTGATGTAAGTAAATACCTCACTGTGGCACAGCTGTTAACAAGTTTTACAGAAATAAGAAAATAATACAAGATTTGCTCTGGAACAAAAATGAATGATAAAATCCTTTAGTGAACACTTTTGAGACATTGTTTTTGCATTTAATTTACAGCTTCCTAGTGTTTATCTCTTCAGGTGGGATTTTACAAATTAACCATGGGTAGAACACACCCCACTTCATAATTCCCTTATCTTACTTAAATAGGAGACAGATAGCAACTTCTATACATGCTCACACCTTGCTAATAGAAAACAGTGATATATTGAAAATTTCCTTATCACCTTCAGTTCCCACACAGGTGTTCTTGGTGATGAATTACTGAATGATATAAACAGTGATTTCAGGTAAAAAAGTAACAATTAGTCAAAAGGAAAATTAAAAAAAAAAACCACCACAAATTAAACCACCTTTCCTGAGTAGGATTTCAGTAGGAACTGAAAATACTCAAATACAAGAGTATAAGTGTCAATTTTTTGATGAGGCACATAATCACTTGGACTTCTCTTCAGTAATGCTTGCTATCACCTTTCACAACCCATAGGCAACTTCTCCTCCCTTTTGAGATGATCTTGGTGGGCAATTCACAGATATGATAAGGAAACGTATGATATTCACTTTTGTGCCAGCCAGTGCAGGCTTGTCTCCAGTGGGTGCTGTCACAGATAGGATGTACAGCTATTCCTAAACAATAGTGGTAGGAGAGTTATTCTGGAAGAGGAATTACTGGAAAAGCTCTCTCCATTTTAGATCTCTTGGGATTGTTCTTTCAGATGTAATAGAGAGCATTTAAATGTATTTAAATCAGCTAAACTGTGTTTCTGCAATTGTGCAATGAGTGTATTGAATACCTCAGGCCCACAGAAAATTTTAAGTTTGTGTTCTACATTGCCTTTGATTATTTTAATTTTTGTATGCCAAATAAACTATTTTATAGTCTTCTAATTCCTTCCAAGCAGACCACTAGAGGCCCCCAAATAAAAGAAAATTCACACCTGTTGTAGGAGTGCATGGCCAAGTCTTCACTCCTGTGAAGGCCATAGCTTTCTGAACAGTGTCACTAGGGACAAAACTGGAAACTTGAGCATGTGATGATATTTTCAAGTATCTACCCTCTCACAATTTTCCACCACCTGCATTAATTATCCAATCATGGTATCAACTAAGATTAGTAATTCATAAACTCCTTCATAAAATGTAGAGGAATAGAGTATCAGTTTAAGAGAAGCAAGAATTCAAACGCACATTAAATTTCACAATAAATCATCCAAAGTTACATCTCAGGCTTTCTCCAGAGCAACACTGACTGTGCTTTCTGTCAGAACAGGACTCTGGCTTTGCATTTATTATTCATGTGGTACCCACAGGATTCAGTGGCTGCACTCAGCCAGGCAGACATCACCATGACTGGACAAGAGTATCAGACTCCTCAGTATAAAGGACAGCACTGCCCTTCTCTTATCAATTCTCTTAAAAGTTTCTGCCAACCTATGAGGAATAAAATTACTTTCAAAAAGTGGTCATTTTTTTTAGGGAAAAAAAAAAGTTTTTTTCTCAGTGGCTTTTAGATTATTTCTATAGAACCAATACAGTTCTGTTGAATAGGGAAATCCATCTGAGAATTTATATCAGATCTATCAATTTCTCTGATATTTCTGCCTCACATGCTTTTTGCAGTAGTTTTATGTCACAGTTATATTCTCAACATATTGGCATCTACTGAACTTCTGAAACTTGGAGTTAGATACCTGGTTAATAAGTTTGGGTTGTTTTGGGGTTTGGGGTTTTTTTTGGTTTTTTTTTTTTTTTTATTCCTTTAACCAAAGCCCACCCAACAGTTTAAAAAAATAATCTTCAATGTTTTCCACAGGTCAGGTTGTCTGGGTAGGTTTCTTCTGGCATCTACGAGAGGTACCAAGTTAATGACAAAGATTTCAAGGCCAAAATGTGTGAATTACTAATGGAAGGGTCTGGTTTCTCAATAAGAGATGCAGGGTGCCACTACATAGACACAGCATACCACTGAACAGCTGAACAGCATTCTTGGCATTTCTACTCAGCAAATATAGCTTTCTCAAACCCTCAAGACAGATGGGAGTAGGAATTCAAACCAAAAGTGCCACTGTCAGAACACCTATTCCAAGGACTATTGCACAGAGTATCAAATATATTTGATTATTCCTAAGCATTCTTGATAAGCAGCAGATAACGCTTAACACTTCTCAAGAAACCTTTCCATAGAAAAACTACCCTGTAGGTATAATTTATCATGCATCAACCAAAATAGAATAAAGCTCTAGAAGCATCTTTGCATTCTTGAGATCCGTTGCATTGTTTTCATTTGAAGTGGCCACAAGCAATCATGTAAGTATTTTTTATTCTTATTGCAGTTCTTGTAACATCAGTGTTGACTGTGGATTATACCCCACACTCCAGCACAACCAGTGTTGCTTATGTCACTGGCTCTTCCCTGCTTTGCTCAGTCAGGGTCCACTTGGATGCCACCATCTGTCAGAGTCCACAAGAAGGCATGGGGTCTGGGAGTGGATTCTCATGAGAAAGGCTGTAATGTGAACAGGAAATGTCCCATCAGGAATCCTTTCTTGGGACGGGCTCCTGTGGAAAAGAACAAACCCTTATTGTCACTATCGCAGCTTTAGCTGTATATTCTTGTGCTCATCCTTTGATTCATCCTCTCACCCCCCACTCTATTCCCATCCGATGGGTGGGAAACAGGATATTTTGTGAAATTCTTTCCTTCCTGTGTGGGTCTACATGACATCTTTAATTAGCAACTCTCTGCAATGGAAGTGAACAATTAGAAAGCACAACTATCCTGCTGATGAGCACATAATGCAGTTGTTTTTTGAACAGGTATGTAAAGCATCACTTTCTGTCGTTTACAAAGATCATTGATGTTATTATTTAAAAATATCCCACACCAAAAAAAGTCTTAAAACACTTCCCTACAGAAGGAATGATCAGGAAGAGCTTTACAAACATTGTCTGTTTGTGTGTTCCCTGAAGTGGTTTTTTTGTGTTGCGGAAGAGTGATGGGAAGGAGACCTCTGCCTTCTTCCATGGACAGAACTCCAGCCAGCTGGTGCCTGCATTTTACCTGGAATGAGTAGGAATACTTGTTTATTTAATAACCTTAATTTAGGAGCTGATCAGAATGATGTGTCCTTCTACAGAAAACCCCAGTATTTTTCTCAGGGTGGGATTTGACACTATGGAGGCACAGAGAGCAGCATTGCTTTGGAAGAAGACCAAAGTATAGACAAACCTGCTGCACTCAGAGGACCTGGAACTGGTCCTTCCTTGCCTTGTCCTGTAGACAGGTGTAAATGTTATTAAGCCTCATCTGGCAGGACTGCCCTTAAATGCCAGCAGTCCGAGTGATAGCCCACAACTTCTGGAGGTCCTACAGCATTAGATTATCCCTCTCTCCCAGATCCACCACGATGAAATCTTCTTCTCTCAGTGCTGCAACTGTACACCCCTAGGGGATATTAAGAGGATCCTGCTTTCTGATTTTCCTTGCTTTTTTTCTTTGCTTCTTTTTATTTATTTCAATCTCTGATGTTCTACCTGGCACCTGGGAAAACTAATTTACACTACTACAGAGCAACATACATTCATTTTGTGAAAACAAACAGTAACCACACAAGAAGCTAGATAAGAGGAAAACTGGGATCTCTGAGCCAGTATGACATTCCAAAATTTGGGGCTGTGAACTAAGAAGACTACAGAACAAAGAACAGGTTTGTGCTTTGGCTAAAATATCTGTCATTTCCCAAAGGCGTCTGAAGGTTGGCGTGTAAACCCATGTGGGATCTCACCAGGCTGTACGTCACATCTGAGAAGACACAGACAGGAATAAGTTTTTTCAGGCTGCGCTTGTGCGCCAAATCTCCCAACTGCTATCTCACATTGTCACAGCAACAGGTTTATCTGCAGCTGCTTCCCAACACAAAGCAACTGCAGGCACTGCCTCCTCATTTTCATACAGATCTAATCATGAAACAGGAATGTGCTTGGTCATACTCGTGCTGGGACTGCATGTCCTCAGTGAGGTTTGCACACCCCGATAAATTGGCTCGCAGTCGAAAATAGAAACTACTACTGTAATAACAGAACATACAACTCTGAGCAAAGATTGCCAGGGTGTGAATATTGCTAATGGCGTTAAGGGTCTTTATCGCATCTTGTAAAGTGTTATCAATCAAACTACAGGTGTTAAGCAGGTAAAAGCTGTAGTTTGAAGCAATAGATAAGAACCTTTCACTTGGATCTTAAGCACTGTTTCCTACTAAACCTTTCCTGAGGGAAAGTGTCAGGATATCAAAAGGGAAAAGAAAGATATATTTTTAGGCCTTGGGGCAATAGATGGGGTGGGGGGGATTTTGTAGATAGTTTTAGGAGAAACATTATCAACCTCTCAGAATGACTTCAAATAGCAATCTCTTCCCCAATCACAACCAGATGTTTATTATATTTACCAAAGAATTTGCCTTTTTGTTTTCTTAAATAACAATTTGCTAGTAATATTAAAGCTATGTCTTGTGAACTTGTGAAGTACATGTGGAAAGAGAGGCAAACTTATTTGAGCTGCATAGATTACCATATACCATAGGCACCCAAAATAAACGGGTGACTACATTACACTGGGGCTTGTTCAATGTACTGGGGTCTAATGCACATCACTTGGTTTGATCCCAGCAAGTGTAATGCATATTTAATGCACAGAAGGTAAAGAAATCAATTTCAAGGCTATAACTGAAAGCCACTATAAAATTGCACTATTACTGCCATGCTGTAAAGTACATATGTTATTGATTCCTCTGGCCTCTTTTACATGGGAGGTGACTTGGTGGCTTGGGGCCTCAACCTTTTATCTGAATTCAGACCCTGCCCAAGGAATCTGTTGGCCTTGCTCTGAGTCTCCATTTGGGTACAGAAATAGTTGCATTTATTGCAAGGAAAAAGAAGATACCTATGCCTGGTTCTAATCTGAACCTCAAGTTTGTGCTTTTGGGAGCTGAAAATCTGTAATTCAGAGCAACAGTTTTGTTTTTGTTTTTTTCTGAACAAATTTTTTTGAACAACCTTATACTTTCTTTCTACTCCAAAAAAGAAAGGGAATGACTAAAATGAAAGATATACGTAAGAGTTACATGTCCTAAACAGCTTAAAACCAGGGAGAAAAGTAAAAGCCCTTCTCACTGTGCAGTTGATCAGAGGCTTCAACTCATTTTTGAGTCAGGCAAACCCTTTGATAGTCATTTTACAGTCTGGGAAGAGAGGGGGGGATGTACCCAGGGACCTTACTTGGGGCGGGCACCGGAAAGCAGAGGCCAGAAACTTGGCCCCACATTTCCAGTTTTGACTTCCAGCATCCCAATCTGAACTCTTAACCATGGGAACTGCAAGCCAAAACCAATCATGAAAAGAGAAAAGAAAAAAAAAAGCTCTGCTAGGAAAGAGATCTGCAAAATTCTGTGCATATAACCTGATATCTGATATCTGACCTATCTGCCTTCTAACACAAACCACTGCAAGTAAATCTCCTCACAAACAGTCAATCTCCTCACACACAGGTACATTTTTAAGCGAGCAGATTTTGTCTGGATTTCAGCCAGAACTTTTGTTTACTATAGGTTCAATTAAAATAGTTTTAGTAATTATCTCGTATTGTAGTGATCATCTCTTACAGCCACAGATTTTCACAGAGTGTTATGGTATTTTTTTATCTAATGGTCTAAGTCTATTAAGAAAGGTAGTGCCTCTGGAAAGGTGAGAAATTTTTGTGCCTAAACTGACACTTGGTCAAAACTCAGATGCTGAATCTGAGCCCTTTGTAGGCTGGAGACAATAGCCCTGGACTTGTGAACCCCAGCTGTGTCTGTGCCATGGGGTGGTCCAAATGTGGAGAAGCTATCTTTCCAGATGCCCAACTACAGCACTGAGAAATACATGCCAGTTAATTTACCCCATTTATTGCCCAAATCTAACAGTAGTTGATCAGCCTCTGAACTGAAAAGCTCAATCTCAGTTACCAAGATTGACTGATTGGAGTAATTGAAGCAATCTTATTTAATGTTTGCCTTAAATGATCTGGCAGTCTGATTCAGATAAGATTTCAAACAGACTCTGAGCTTTTGATCTCAAATTAGCTTCAGGATTAAATCAAGCTTGGTTCAGACACAGTGAAAAATTCTCTCAAGTGTATTTTACACCGTAGCCACGCTCAAGCCCTTATCCTGATTCCACCAGATTAATTAAAATCTCACCTCAACCCAGTTGTGCTAGTGACAGTCTGAACTGTAGGACAGTGCTGGGAAGCTGAGGGAAGACTCAAAACAACACTTACAGAAACTCCTGTGACTGAAGAATTGTTGCAGGAGTGAGAATCCTTGCTGCCTCTTTCTTTCAAATGCTGTGATTTCTTGTCTCTGGTACACAAAGAAAAGTGTCTGTGAGCAGTAAGACCAAGAGACAACATGTCCTTCCAGAACAAATGACATTAAATTAGTTAATACAAGATAGCAGTCAAAACCCATTTCGACCAGTGAAAGCTCAAAGTAAGCCTGAGCCTTCAAGGAGCTCTCCTTCTGCCTTCCATTCAGACAGAAATGCTTCTAACATTTTGAAGACATACTACACAAGAGGTATGATTTATTTTAACATAAAAGACCTAGTTTGTTATGAGTATTTTCTTTTAACAGCTCTGTTCCTTTGTGCATTCCTTTCCCAGGTACAGTACAGGTGCTTCAGGGCAACTGTAAAGACAATTTTCAACAGTGGCCTGGGAGGCTAACTATGGGTTTGCTAAACAACATAGCTAAGCAGGTAGAGAGATACCTGTTAGAATCAAGTTAATTCTGTAACTAACCTCATATAATAAACTCTCCCAGGCAGCCTATTTACAATCTGAAAGGAAAATGTACCTTTGGAAATTGTTTTCTAAAGGTATTCTGGCTCACATTTCTCTGTTCATGATTAGGCTCTGTGGCATTAATTCCCATTTTATTTTAAGATAGGGAGGTATCTAAGTTCAGGTTCCTAGAAGTACACAGGTGTGAATAGCTGCACTGGTACCTCAGGCTTGCTGAAATCCCTACCTATGCCTTGCAGCTCTCTATTTATCCTTTACCCTTTGCTGCTGTTGAAAGGGGCAATAAACACTTTGAAAAAGCTGCTCCTAAGTAGCAAGATTCCTTCAGAAGGTAAATTTGAGGTTCTTAATTCCCTTAGAAATGCTCCACATTTTTCACCTCAGGTCTACAGAAGTGTTTGTGTATCACCTAAAACCACAAAGCCTGATTTTGATTAGGCTGTGGGTACCACTGCTAGGTTATTGTTTTAAGATAGCATCATGGAAAAACTTCACTTATAACTTAATTAATCCAAACACTATCGTTACTCTTGAATGGAAGCATTTTATCCAAGCAAAGGATCACCCCTGAATGACTGTATTTGTACTGCAGAACCACCACAGCTCTAGGGTTCAGCTAAGGTCTGCATTCAAAGTTATTGCAATAACACTTATGTTATACTGCTGCCTACAGGTCCATATTTAAAATTAGGGTGTTATGCTAACTTATGTTTAAACAAGGCTCCTGTTCCAAAGCATAGGAAACCAGTGAGATAGGAAAAGTATGGGAGAAGCTAAACCCATTTCAATTTTTCCATGGTTATGTTTGTCTATGTAATTGAATGCATTTCTTTCACTGCCCTGAAGCCACCACAGAGGGGCTGGTTTCGTAGTAGAGCATTTGGGAATGCAGTTCAAAAAGAAGATAAAGATTATGATAGTGCCTGCATTAGAGCTGCTGTGGAGTAAAGCACAGGGATACCTGGAAAGGCAGCCCTCCACATGACAGACAGGTAGTATCTGATGATCTCTCCTATGGTGTTTGTTGCAAACTGTGATTTCCCCTCATGGAAACTGCAATTTTTTTAAAGCAAATGTATATGTATTTTGAGATTGGACACAGAATATGATGACAGTCTTTCCCTAATGTGTAATTTAAAGATCCCTTACAAGTAGCCTGTAAATCTCAGGAGATTGTCATGTAGCATTTCACTATTTATTGAGAAAAAGAACGACATATGCCACATGTTTCACCAAAATAGAAACATCATTCTTGCAGAGGCTGGAGTGAGGAAGTTTTCCTTTCCAGTCCACATGCACACCTCCTCTTTGGGTAACCAGCTTAAATTGCTACACACATATTTTGAGTTTCAAAGTATTTTCAGAATACAGGAAGAAGAAATTTCATCTCGGTGCCTGTAGGGGAGCCAGACACTTCTGCAAGCACCTCCTCTTCTCCCTACAGAACTGACTGACCTTGGCAACTCAGGATGCTGGTGGTTTCAGCTAAAGCTAACAGCAGCTGAAATTATTTTCCTCCATGATCTGTATACTACGCTAATTTTGTAAAAGGAGACTCATTTATTTGAACAATTAACAAACTGACATTTCCTAAGATCATGTAAATTAATAGAAATGTTAGCATTTAGCACTCAAAATTCTCTGCACCCTGGAGGCTGGATAAGGTATTAGTCAGCTCTAATTAAAGTTGTCTGATGCCAGGCAGTCCTTGGTGACTGCCACAATACTGTTTCCTATGTAATTGTTGGTCAATTTGTTGCAATATATCACCAGGAGTACTGAATTATTAGTTATAATTACAACTTCAGAGTCAATGGCAGTGTCACAGCAAGGGTAAGTAAACACTAGAAAATTATGAGGGATGGAAATACCTTTCTAATAGCTACATCATATTAGAAGTACAGAGACCACCCACTGCAACAGCTGGGCACAATGATAAATTCCTGCTTGGAGAAGGTGGAGTTGGATGTTTTTGCCTTAATGTTCTGCATTCATCTCAGTGACATCCCCTATAAGCTCCTCTTTGATTCCTGCCCACCAGCTGGGTGGGGTAGTTTAAACTGGCTAAAACCCATACAATCTGCCAGACTAAATTTTACAGCTACCAGAATCAAACCATTTGCATAGACCATCCCCAAAGATGCATATCCCAAAAGTCTGTAGGTCATTTTCCTATGGCTCTTCAGTCACCCCAAATTCTATTTTCACAAATGGTCTAGAGGATCAGGAGCCCACAGCCTGTCAGACAGGTACCAGTTCTCCATTCTCCAAAGGCTGCCTCTCCAAGCACTATTTACTTTTGATTCCTGGTGCAGTTGGTGGGTTACAACCTCTTGGAAAATTTGCCCCTTGTGTGTTTCTGAGAATGGCAACACAAGGTCCTTAATGGAAGTAATGTGATAGACGTGTCTACTGCTTTTCAAAGAAGAACATAGTATTTGCTGTTACTATTTTGTCTAACATGAGAGATAATTTTCAAAACTATTCAAAATTTCAAAGGATACATTAATTTTGGGAGAAAAGAAAAGGAAAAAAAAAAGTATTTTTCTGTGAGTCAAGAGTCAAGTCCAGGACTTCCAGGAAGTGCAAAGAAAAAATACTTCTGATAAGAAATTTCAAGTTTTACTCTAAGTTCAAGGTGTGTTGGGAAATGGACTGAGAGTTCAGTGTGTGGAAACATGACCCGTAAAGTTCAGCATATACTGCAAGAACCAAAACCTAATTAGGGGAGTTGGTCAGGCTTTTAACTTATCTACCTAATCTCCAACCACAGCCTCAAAGGTTGAAAATGTGACTCCATCATCTAAACCAAGAAACAGGTCATAAAAATTCAGGCTGTACAACTAACATTGCACTCATTTAACAAAACAAGAGTTCAAAACAGAAGAAGTTTAACTCCACATCAGAGACATTTCTGGAAACCGCAGACTTAACGAACCATCTTCCCTCCATGGGTTTCTAATGAAACAGGCACAGAGGCTTTCTTTGGCACAGCCTAACCCTGCTCAACCAGGTGTGGGTTTCAATTAAGCTACCCTTGTGCAGGAATTTGAAGACAAGCATTTGTAAACTTTTTCTGGTTTGTTTGTTTGCTTGTGTTTAAAAAACGTACCCACAGTGGTCGCCCTGCTGAGAGCAGCCCGGACGGCTGGAACAGCAACACCAGCCGAGTCACAGCCCTGGCTGCCTGTGAGCTTGTGGTCTGCTCTCACAGCCTGACTCAGTGGAAACAGAAGATGTCTGTGGAAGCTCAAGCTACAGTGAGATGACAGGTGACTTCAGGGGAAAAAAAAAAAAAAAATACAGCTGTAGCCCCACACCCATTTCTGGAAACGTGGCACAAGTCATTTGTGGGAGAGAAGGTGTCGAGCAGAGCTGGCTGGGTGATAGTGGAATAAGTCCATTCCAAAACTACGCAGGTTTTCCAAATTATTGAATGGTTTTGAAATGAAAACAAAAACTTTTAAATTGGAAGGGTGCAGAATTGTGTTGAAACATCTATTTTTGAATTAGAGAGATTGAGTTTTCAGATCAAGCATAACGAGAGACGTCAACCTGGGATACAGAAAACTCCCTATTCATCAACACCAGCACCTCTGCAAAATCTTTTGGCATCCAAGAAGCAGCATATTTTACTTAAATATATTTCATCAAACATGTTCTGACAAATTCCAATCTTGAAATGTCATTGTGTCACCAGTTTGTGGAAAGATCAGTATTTAAAATACTCATAAAAATAAAGGACTGGAAAAGACGCTGAGTTAAAGTCAGTCACTCAAAAGACATTTGTCAGCAAAATTAAATATAAGTTCAGGCATATTCTGTTTCATCACATACTGTTCCTTTTAGGGGTGAGGCACTTAAGTAATTTCTCTATTTTGGAATGAGACTGCAAGACAAACAGTTTATCTTCAGTTTGGCAAAAGAAAGTTACATTAACGTCTATGAAGATGAAAGTGGCGCAAACTAGAATATTTTACAGCTTAAATAGTGACTCTGTTCTTCAGCTATGTGTAAACTATTCATCTCACAGGATGCAATCAAACGTCACTGTCTCAATATGAGTTCCCAGTAATCTGGAAAACACAAATCCATGTACTTTATATATGCACACACACATATATATAGTACCTATATATACGCGCACACACACACACATAAATATAATATTTTCAAGTACAAACACTCACATGAATGCAAACCACATCTGGAATTCCATTAAAATATTTCTCCTACCTCTTCAATAACCACAGTCACAGTAATCCCTAGAAGGAACAGAGTAGGGCTAAGGTCAGCCATCTCTGGTCGCCAGTGTTTGTACAAAGTGATTTTATGTTTCATTTGCACTAGAGATTGATATCAAGTTAAAATTTTGGCTCAAAAGAATTTTTATGGAAGTAAAAAACGTTTGGGAGGTTGAAAGATTTTCCCAAAGGATGTTTCAGGGGATGAATGAAAGCTTATTTGTCTTTTTCAAGACTTTTGCAAGCTGGAAAACAGGGAGAAAATTCCCAACCTTTCTCCTCACAACATTGCATTATCACAAGAGAGTCTATATTGTATGTTTTCTGCTGAAATTAAAATAATTTTTTAATAAAGGAAAAAGAAGGAAAACATAAAGTGTAAATCACAGGCCACTCTTCAGTGAAAATATTGCAATTTTTTCATTTTAAGAGTGTTACTGTTTTTTCACCAAGACAATTCCAAACATGATAACATGATATGCGTTTTCCATCAAGATTGAAAGAGTATTTAAAAAACACCTTCATTTCCATGAGAGCTCATAGTTTGGGTTTGGGTTTTTTTTTGATAAAAAAATGTTTTTCAGCCTATTCTAGCTTGCATTTTGGATTCTCTCAAAATTCAAATTCAAAACTTCAAAGCAAGCCATCTCCACAACCATTACGTTTGTAGGATTTTGATCAAAGACATGGAAATTCCTGGTTCCACCCTGCAATAATGAAGCGGCCCAGGTTTCATTTGAAATCCTGCTCTGAGGAGCTGACTTACCTATCTGGTTTGCAGGAATCCTGCTGTCTTCACCTGACCCGAGAGCATCTCCGCACAGCAAAGCTCTCCTCCAACTGGAACGCGTCCAAGCAATCCAGTCCCCATTCCCTCGATGTGGGGGGGCACCAACGTTTGACTGTCAACCCCTCCTGTTTACCAACCTTCTCCAAGTTCAGAAAGCTCCTTCTTTCTGCATCCTGAAGATCAAGGTTGGTTTGGTTGTTTTGTTTTTTTTAGCAATTCGGTAGATAGCTGTGTTTGCCTAAAGAGACCCTCCCACTACTCTTTTATCCTGTGAAGGCAGGCCAATTTTCAGCTACAGCCTGATGGTTGCCTGGGTTAACCTCTGCCTTGTTTCATGAGGCTTAGAAACCCCAATACACCTTTCAAATGGCGTGTCTGATCACACTGCTTTGGCAGATAAACAGAAAATTAGAGTGAGCTTCTCCAGGTAAGTGCCAGTACGAAGGTACCATCATCTTCCAGGGGGGAATGCCTGGCAGGCAGGCATGCAGGCAGGCAGGTTTGGAGATCAGTTATGATGGGGACACAGAAAAGCATAGTAACAACACTTTTTAGGTGCTTCTGCCAGGCAAGGCTGTGGTGCTTCCTTTCAGAGGGAGTTTGGGACAAATACCTTGAGAGCACTTTTAACATTTAAATTTTGTATGTAGAACATTTAGGTGGCTGGATTTCTCTGGATGCCTGGCTTTCCTGAGGCACAAGTTGTCTTTTCTAAATCAGGATGTGTTCAAAATAAGAACAATTGAAAGAAAAAAAGGAAAAATCCAAACCCAAAAAACAGAAACCAGAAAAAAACCCAACAACTCTCACCTTGGCATTTTAAGTGATTTTTTTAAACTACAAAAACACGGGAGTTCAGAATTCATCACCAAATCCCCACTCTTTAGGTCTCCAGTCTCTGATGTGCCCTTCACAGCTTTCCCCAAAACCCTAACCAGGCATTTAACCATCTCCTGCTGAGGTCAATGGGATTTCGGCAGATCCATGACCCTGCAGCATGCAGGAGCTCAGCTCCTTTGCTCCGACAGCAACACACCACTAAACTCAGCTGCTCAGATTCATTCCACAGTGTGGCCTGCAAAAGAAATTGTTTCAAGGTGTACAAAGTATTTTCTGCCTGCTGCTGTTGGCAGGGTAAAATTGGCATGGAGCTGCTGCCAGGGGAAGGAAGAAATAAAATCCCCTTAGGGAAGAAAAGAACACACAGGTAGAGAAGGGGAAATGGGGTGGGAGTCATGAGGTCCCCCCCTGGGACCCAGCCCTCATTTGGAAATGAGATGAGCGTGCTGTAGGCACAGGGTTTGGCCAAGCTTTGCTGATCCTCCTGTGTGCACCCGAGCACCTTTGTATGTGGATGTCTGCAACATGCTGAGGGTTGTTCCTTGCTCCCCTGAGTGTGAGGATTCCTTGAGAAAGTCTCTTAAAAGCAGCGACTCTTACTCTGCTTCCTGGCAACTTGTTGCCTAATAGCACATCAAGGAGGGCACCCAAGACCCTTCACTCTCTGGGGACACAAGTGACTGCATGGAGGCACAGCCCTTCTGCAAACACCTGGATGGCTCAGGAAGTCTGCCTGGATGTCTTCCCCTTGTTCCCAATCCAAAACATACTGAAGTGCCTTCTCACCCACACTGGTTTGCTGATACCCATTTATGGTACAAGAAACTGGACTACAGACCACAAGACAACAATTTTAAAATCTGTAAACCCTCTCCTTACCCCCACGCAGCCAGATCTGCTTGGAGTGTGATGAAACAGCTTTGAAAGGGAAGGAAGCCACACAGGGGCAGTAAGCCGAGAGATGGAGAGCAAAAGCCATGGGAAAGGTCTGGGGCCTGATAGTCCTTCCCTTGATCTCAAGTCTTAAATTTTCTGTTGTACCCACGGTTTCCCCAGAATATTTTTCTCCAGCTAATGCAGCAGGTACACCCATGCTCATTACCCATGCTCGTTACTCATGCTCACATTACAGTAGCAGGAATCAAATGAGAATCCAAATTCAAGAGCTTTAAACGCTAATGCAAAAAAAAAAGTGGCTAGATACACAATCTTATTTTTCTTCATTCATTTTGGGGTCATGCATATATGAAACTTCCTCTTCTGTTACTTCTTTCACAGTCTCCCACAGAGCCCTCCTGCAGATAATCCCAGCAGTAACAAAACAATGCTATCCTTGATGAATGACAGCACCAATTCTTGTCACTCTGCTGAGTGGGTGCCTAAAACAGGCACTTTGCCTCTCAATTCATTATTTTCTCATCACTCTCTGGAAAAACATTGCACCTTCCAAAGAATGAGACTGAGTATCAAAAAGGGATATTCCCTAACAGAAGATTTTACAATTCACTTCAGTGCATTATAGATAAAAAAATATAGTTTTTCTTACCTATCTTATTGAACAGACTTTTTCAAACTATTTCAGTGGATTCATTGCCCCAGAGTAAGTGTTAGTTCCAAACCAGTTTTATGCAACAAAGCTCACTAAAAACCAGAAAAAATTACATTAAGTTTACACACAGGCATATTTTCCAACTAAATTCTCTTTGATCTGATAATGTAATGCTTCATTTTGAAGCAAGTTCTACTACTACTGCTACTCAAAAACTGTTGCCCAATATCACACAGAGACTGCATTTTTCAAATATTAATTCACAGCATTCATTTTAAGGACATGTTTATAGAGGTTGAAAGGAAGTTCAGATAAAGTTGTTGCATTGTGGCAATATATGAAATGAATTGTTTTAATAGGAAAGTTTAAGATAATCTCTCGGCCTTATTTCCTTTACTGGTTAAACCCCTTTGGTCAGGTCTGTGAGAGCAATGCTGGCCACTTTTGTTTATTTTTCTTTAACCGAAAATTTTTAACCCTGAAAGTAAAGGAGAAAAAAATTGCTCCAAGGGGTTCTTGGTATACCAACGTGAGTCCTTTTCCAGTTTGCAGATGCCTCATTAAACAAGTGAAGTGATGATTTTTGCCTTCTTCCCTGAATTTCTGTGTTCCATTTGCTGTACCCACCATCTGCAAAGGGAAGATTGGCATTGCCATGCACCGACCCCAGAGATACATAAAAGGAGTATTGAACTGTAGCCAAACAGAAAAGTTGTAAAGCTGATGGAAACAGGATAGTTCTGACAAGAAGGGAGGAACTCCTCAGAGGAGCTGCCAGGCAGAAAACTAGAAGTGAGGAGATTGTACAGTACGAGCACAAGTACAACACTACCTTGTTAAACCATAAGATAAAGCTCAGGATTTTGGTGGTGAAGTTGGAGCAGAGGTCTGAAATCCAGAAGCTGTTTTCAACCATGATTTCTGTGGTCTATGTCTTATGCAGATAAGAAGAGAGTTCCCATTCCTGGATGATTGCCAAAGTTGTCTTTATCCATTGGTTTCTTTTTTATTCCAGCAGAGAGGGCTAGACAATTAGATATATAATTACTTATGATTTTTTTCAAATATCAGCATTTAAAAATACGAGGTAGACTAGACAGATAACACCAAGTTTCCACTGATCCCTTATCTAACACACCAGAAACCTGGGACTATTTCCAGTAATGTCATCTATGTTTCTAGGGTTTTACCTCTCTCAGGTCCAGGCCAGAGGCCTGGACCAAAGGTCCCTGTTTCTCACACAAGTGCTCCTCATGGCTGAGGAGTCTGAGAGTGCAGTGCTGCATCTGGGGTCTGAGGCTGCTAAATCAGCAGACTTAGAGCTTACCCAGGTGTTGTTTTGTGTGGACATGTCACCCATATGCCCTACATTCACCTCTACAGAAAGGCTCTGGCAACATGCTCATCTGTCTTCCTGCTCGTCAGGTACAGTGGGTCACCCTCTGGTTTGTGAGAGATGCCTGCAGGGGCTAAGGACTTCCACGAGGCATTTGGACCATGTAGGGACAAAACCTTTCCTCAGAGATTGTTCCTTATCTCAGACATTGCAAAACATTATTAGCTCAGTTACAGGTAGCCAAACCTGACTGGAAGGCTTTCTGCCAGTTTGCTTGTATCTGGCAGCCTCTGCCAGACCACTCACAATGACACCCTTCAACCACAAAACGTACAAGTCAATAATGCACAATGCACTTGAGCATTAACAGAGGCGTTACGACATGGATTTACTCATGTCCATCACACTCTCAAGGAACCCTTGCAGACGTCACTGGGCTCTTAAAGATTTGCAGTAATATGAAGGAACAAACAAAAACCCCCACAGCTTCTTTTCCCAGTATCAAAGGGAGAATTTGCCGATAACACAGCAACCAGCCTGTGAGCAAACAAGCTCAGTTCTGCATTGCCTGTGTCTGACTTCTGTTGAGGTACCCAACTTTGATCTTTGATAAATGAAAATGTTGGCAGGTAGCTTCTTTTTAAGCTGTTTCTGGAAATCCTGCACATTTGAAAATTTGGTGAGTAGCCTGACTAACACATTCCTGGATGCTGACATTTAGTTCACAGTTAGTTTAGTTTTGGTCACTGAGGTGTGACCTGTGTTATTTTTCTTAGGATCTCAATCACATCCAGTTCTGCAACTGAATTGATTTTAACCTAAGTGAAAATATTTTTGTGTTTAGATATGACAGAGGGTTGTAAGTATACATTTGTCCAACAAAAGGGCAGTTTATGTGTCCAAAGTTGAGAGTGAATGTTCTGTGGTCTCTGTCCTCAAAGCACCTAAGTATGAAAGCAGACACTTCAGTGGCATTAGCCTACACAAAAAAGCAGCTGCCAGGGATGTAGAGGATCACTGCAGCACTGGACTCATTCATTAGAACCTTTCCAGCTCACTTCTGAAAGTGCTGTAGAAACAAAAAGAAGCAGATATGTCAGGTGACACTTTTGCAAGGGTACAACTTCCTTGTTTTAATCATCCAAGTGGTAGGTGGGTGGAGCAGAATTTGCTTTTCTCTTTTATTACTGAAATAAAATATTTGAAATATCTAAGGATGCTGGGAGAGAGGTTGCTCTTATTGCATTCCTTTGCAGGCAGCATGGCTTTTTCAGGGACACCTGTCCACATGAAACTCTGTAAACACTTTTTAACAGGTCCCCAGGTAGTAGAAAGAACACAGCTGCAAAAGAGCGTTAATGGTAGGACAGCTGCTTGGCTGACAGAATTGGAACCAGCATTGTGCATGGGCTGGGATTGTAAACAGGAATGAATTTTCCTAAAATCTTTATAAGTAAAAATGTTTATTTTTGGAATATTAGCAAAATAAAAGGAGTTACGATGTTCTTTTAATTTTAAGTCAAATCATAATGACATGCAGCTTTTAAAAAGGTTTATTTTACAGCAAAATCTCAAATTGAAACAAGGTGGCTTCGAAACCACTTCAGAAATACCATAGATTTCTTCCTATATGTATATATAAAACATGCTTGGGCATTTATTTTTTTGTCCTTAATGTGTAGTAAAATTGATCATGAAATTCTGCTTTCCACAAACCATACATCAGGTATTGGGTAAGGCCCTTCTGTGTCCCAGGCCTGTCACTGCTAGCAAATGCTTGGTGTGTGGTGTAAGAAGGTACAACAAGGTATCTGGAAACAAGGTAATTCACATCCTAAAAAGAGGAAATAAAGATCTTGTTTCAAGGACCAGCACCAAGATGAAGACCCCTGATACCCAGCCTTCCCCCAGCCACAGCTTTCCTCTCTGGGTCAGAGCCATCCAGTGCCAAGAAAGTGCTCTCTTGTGACAGCCACAGAGCGGGCTCAAAGACAGGATTTTGAATCCAGACCCAGCATCAGACTAGTTGCAAACAACTTAAATTCTTTTTGGAGTGTTAGTCAACAACACATTCTCTCTGGGAAGTTCACCTGAGGACAGCAGAACACAAACTGCTTGCTACTCCCAGTGCAGCACACCAGCCTGGATGATGAACAGTACTTCCCTTGCCCTCTTGAAATGCCATCCCTACCTTTAAAGAAACAACAGAGACATTCTAAAATCAATCTAGACTTTATCATATAGTTTCTCAAAGTCGCTCAAAGGCATTTTCTGCTGTACATGCTTCACCAGCATCTCATTAAGGGATGGAAACAGTGGGTCTACCAGTTGCACATAGCTCTTCACGGCTTCTCCTCCTGAGTCTGAAGCTAGGCTTGGTTTTAAGTTATTAATTGCCTTTTTCACAGCTGGCACCAGCAGCCTTGCATGTTGACTAAAAGTGTGATGTGATAATTAGGCAGGGTGAGGAATCTTTGTTAAATTTCATTCTTTGGCACTATTTTGCCTTTGATCTTCACTGCTCTCCTTTCCAGAAGAGTTACAGCATTCCAGCAGAAGCCAAGGATGGGCCTTTCATCAACCTGGGGGAAAAACCTTGTCCTGTGCCCCAGGGCACTCTGCTCTCAGTCTTAAACACCCCCTTTGGATGACAGCTATGCTTGCTGGAGCGCCTGTGAGGTGCCTACAGTCAGAAAATCACGTACGGCGCATCCTCCACCAAAACACAGATCACAATAACAAATTAAAAGAGAAGTAGGAATGAAGTTCATTAATGAAATAAACAAGTAAGCAGGCTTTAAATAATGCCTTGACTTAATTAAGTTGATTGAAACTTTGTATTTTACTCTGCAGGTTAGGAAGGTCATAGCACAATAAATTTAAAATCCTGTAAAACAAATGTCCACTTCTCTCTTGGATTCCAAAGCTGTCCATATTCCAGAGTCATGCAGGCCATTAACTTCAGCATTGTCTTGTTTTTAACTGGCCAATTACAAACTACTTAACAGATGGTGCAGAAATAACTATATAAACTAAGGAATAAATCCTAGAGCATTTATATACTTATGAATGAATCATTTTCCCAAATGTTCATTCTTGGGCTTTTGTCACTTGTCATTTCTTTGAGATCTGGCCTTTTTACTTGTCACAGCTTATTCCTCCCCAGACCTGGGATGGCATGAAACGCAGGGAGACAGTGGGGACACCTGAATCTCATGAATCTTCTCTCTGCCATGGGCTTTTAGCAACACAGCAATGCAAGCCAAAGAAAAGCATCTGCCCCAGGAGAAGTAATTGGTAGGATTTTTGCAATACGCATTCAGCAAATAAATGAGAGAACACTGGTTAGAAATGCATTTTTTCCACCACAGGAAGGATGGCTGCCTGTTACACTGCGATGTGTGTTGAGCTACGTCCCAGAGCTGCTTTGGTACTAGAGATTAGGCAGGGATAGGACACCTGCAAGACAGGTATGTAACTATGCACGTGACAATGAAGTTAATGTCAAAGTGAATGCGTGTGAAGAAATGAACTGTGTGGTGTGTAATACACAAAGAGTTACTCTTGAAAGATGCTTTCCCCAAGCTGTTATCCTTACAGTCCCTTGGTCTTCCAAAGACTGAATATGAACTGTGAGACTGAGTATGAACTGCCTGTTAGTAGGTTTTTCTGGCTGCCACAGCTCTTCTAATGGTGGTAATCAACACAGCTTGTGCACATCTTCAGTTTGTTCTGGGCAAATGTGTGAAAACTCCAGTAGGAGATTTCACATTACTGCTGGGAGGCAGATGCTGGTGCAGGAGCAGATACCAGGCTGCTCCATCTCTTATCTGATAGCTAGCATGTTGCTGCTCTTAACCCAGAGAGGGTTCAAAAGAGTAATTCCCTTTAGAGGCATGAGACTCCCCCCCCTTTCACACACAATGGACTGAGGCACAGTGTCTTTTTTGCCCTTTTATGCCAATCTGCCTTTCTTCTCTTCCACATTGTGCTCCTGGCTGCAGCTGGCCCTATCCTAAATCCAAGAGCTGGGATGTAAAGCAGTGACTCACAGGTTATTCTTAAAAAGCCACAGCACAGAAGTACAGAGGTGGAAAAAGGCAAAGAAAGCCCCTTTCTTCTCCTCAGAGCCTAAGGATTATGCAGGACACACGATTTACAGGGCAGGTCTTTTTGTGGATTGGGTCAAAGAGGCAACCTGGTGCCAAGAAGCCACAGAGAGAACACAGTGCTGGGTCACATCAACACCAGGCTGTCCACGGATTGTAACAAGTCAGTCCTTCCTGGTCTTCTGTGGCTTAAGCTCCTGCAATAAGTTCTAAAGAGGCTTCTTACAGAGAGTGTCCCCATGGGAGTGAGGCAGGCAATGCACTGGACTAGGTAAGACCCTGCAGCCCTCTAGGATTGATCACTGTTTCCCAGTGGAGTTCATTTAAATACATTTTCCTAAAGCGTGGCTCCATTTTAACTGAGACACCACACATCCCAGCTAACTGCACATCTTCCTGGCTCACCACTGTGGGGATTTTCATGACATCTCCAAACTACTACTCCACAGGGGCTACCAATGGTTGGACTGATTTCCATGCCTTTAGTGAACGGCACTTAAATCATTCCTTTTTGTACTGGGGCTTTTTTCTTTGTGCTTTTAGTTTTCCAGGAGGGTCTCTTCAAGCTTCTGTCAAAGTCCTGTTACAGACAGCCAGATAGAACCAGACATAAAGGGCTCATATGTTCCATGGTATAATTTAAACACCTAATGTTCACTGGACTTTGAGTGCTATGCACATGAAAGAGAAGACAATTTGCTGGTAGGAAAATGGCCACCAGAGGCTCCACTGGGGCTGAGCCTCTCTGAGATTTTTCTGAGCTGGAAAAGGTATAAAAAATGTATTTGAATATGAGTAAAAAAAGAAGTAATCAGAATCTCTTCTTGCTTCTGACAACAGTGTGTTCTGAAGCAGCTGGTAGATTTTTAAATTTCAATTAATCCAGACAGCAAGCAGTGAGACCACACGGCAAAAATATGAAGCCAGCTCTACTCCAGAGGAAAAATTAAATTTCAGAGATGACAATTCTTGAACAAAGAATACAAATAGAAGAGGGGATAAAAAACCCTGTCTGTAACTGAACCCAGTTTGTGGATATCCTGTGACAGAATACTGGAGGACACATAAACAGACCTTGAAAACTTTCTAGGATTTACACAAACAAGAGAATCCAGAGGACCTATCTGTGAAAATTGATAGATGACAAAAGAGTGGGAGCAAAAGGCAGCAAGGCTATTTAATTGGAACCCAGCAAGAGATAGTCCCTGTAACTTAAAACATTCTGCCAGCTAGTGCTTACCATGACACTGCCCAACAACTCTGGGCATATGCAGCACTTCCTACGACAGGATTTCCTCAAGCTGCACTTGAGTTAATTTCAGGACACAAGAATTATATCCAAACATGCAAGGGTTTAGATTGCCTGCATCTACAATAGGCACCAAGTTCAACAGAGACAGCATTTTTTGACTATGGGAAAACCAGTGGAAGAACATGATTTGAAAAGAAAGGGGTCCTAGATTGACAATAGCAATAAAGAGTCTGTGTAAGGGCAGGGGGGATGCTTCAATTGAGTTCTGCTTCTGACAGATGAAGGAGACATAAAAATATTGCTCAGAATAACAAAACATTTATTGGGAAATTTCTTGCTCATTTGTTGCTCATTTGTTGCTCATGGTCTGATGGAGCAGGGACACTGTAAAAAGTTAAAACACTGGAAAAATTAAAGATGTTCCAGAACTGTTTATGTATCAGAAAGCACAGCATTTAAATTGTTCAAAGAAGTTATTAGTTCCAGTTCTGACAGCAGAATACAGTCACAACTGACAGCTGATGGCCTGAGACATCAGGAGCTCTAGCATGGAAAGAAGGCTGCTGCAATTTTAAGCCATGGATTGAAAACATTTAATATTTTTACTGATAGGAGCCTTATGAACTTCAAATTGACTGTAAACCCTTTACTATCTTTTCCAGACACATTTTGAAAAAAGTGTAACTATATTTATTTTTTTCCCAGTTACTAAACATGTGATCTGCAGGGAAAATTTAAGCGAGGCTGATAGTGCAGTCATATGCATTTCAGCCTTCAAGGAAAGTCTGGGGTAACAAACTAAATTTGGTGGGAGCCAATCTAACTTTAAAAGCCTTGTCTAGATGAAATACAGACCATGAAATGTGTTCTTGCTGGAACAACTGCTCAGGATGTGACCCCACAGAGAGAGTGTAACAGCCTGTGGGTAATGTTACAGCTATAGGGTTGCTGGGGTTTTAAGTGTCATTACTCCATTGAAAAGAAATCATGGGACTGAGAACTGTGCTTTGAAAGCTTAAGCTACTCAGGCAGAGACTCCAGGTCTGGGTTGGGACTCTGAGGCTGTCACCAACATTAGGCACAGTCAGTTGAAAATGCATATGGGAGAAAGTTCTTTTACAAATGCCTTCAGAGCCTACAGCCTGGAAGCCAAAGTCTAGTGCTGAGATGCTGCTGCTGTTCAGGATCTCACCACTGACACACAGCATGTCCTTGGGGAAGAACCTCCACCTCAGTAGGCTTCATATTCAACATATGGAAAACTAAGAATATTCATTGACTTCTACAGAGGTGCCACATGAACCTACTGACAGCTGTCAATGGCTCTGATTTTTCTTAGTGTGAAGTCCACTTAATGCAGAGAGTGGCTGACTGCAATAAGTTTTGGATCAGGCTTTAAATAACACCTGTATTATTGGTTTGGTTTTTCACTGGTGATTTTCTTTTTATTTTCCAGAAAACAGTCACTCTAGATAAATTTCACAATGCAGAAAATATTAACAAAAATGCTTCCACAGCAACAAAATACTTTGTCTCTAAAAAAAAGTTCACACAGTAATTTCAATTAAAAATTATTATTGTTTGAAAAATCTTCATATCTACCTGGTAGTTATAGTAGAAAAGCAAGTCCAAGGGGGAAACTTCCAACTGATTGCAATTGGGATGAAAGCCATGGTTGCAAAACCAAACTGTGGGACAGGAAAGCAGTTCCTGGTCCAGTACTAGCCATGGTAATATCAAGCAAGCTGCTGCACAAGCACAGAACCACCCCTTTTTAACTCTTAATGTGCTGTGGTCAGAGAGAGCAGGAATGTTCATGTTGGGAAACTGAAGACATGTTGAACATCTATGGAATGGCACAAATTGCTTATTCTCATAGAGTTGAAGAATGTACTAGTGAGGTAAGGAAAAAGAAGGGAAACAGAAAATTTAGAAAGTGTGAACCCATAACTGCTTTCTGAATTGATTCCTATTTTTTAAGAGTTTGAATGGGACAAAGGAAGGAAAGTTACATATGCTGTGGGTAACAAAGCCAGCAGGAAATATGGTTAGCAGTCAAAAGAATGTACACGATAACACCCAAGTTCACACGCAAGAACAAAATTTATCTCCTCTTCCCACCACTGTCAGAAAAATTTAGGGTCCCATAAACAGTGTCTGAATTACCCAAGTGCTCGTATAGGAAGGGTTTAGAAAAAGTATCGCAGCACATCAAAATCTGAAGGAGCACAGACAGACGTGTACTGTGATTCAACAAAATAAAAGTGAAGTTGAGATGAAAAAGAGAGATCAGCCTCATGTCAGTCAACAGAGAGGGGTACAAGCCTCAGCATTAAAATCCGTATTTCAGACACCTCCAATGATCAGCAGCTTTAAAGGCAGAGGTTGGGCTGCATGTACAGTGTCTGAGAGCAGCACATCTAAGAACAGGCAGTCTCCAAGTCCTGATTTCACCAAGAGGATGGTCTCCAGGGTCACCATTCTCAGGTACGTCCGTGCTTCAAGATTGTGGTGTATGTTTCATGAGAACTGACTTTAGATGAGCTGTATACTCTCAATATATGGAAAATATATTTTTTTGTATGGATGCAGGTGTCAACGAGCCTTAAAGTTTAAAAATACTTAGGAATAGGGATCTGTTTTGGAGCCATGTGTATTAAATAAAGATGAGCCATAGCTTGAGTCTTCATTCAGGTCATAGATTTTATGAAAACTCCATTACCCTTTAAAAAAAAAAAAATCTAATCATATTCCTATTGTGTCAGTTACTGTGGTTTTGGAATTAGGCTTCAGTCCCTTTCTCTTTTGAAATTATCTCTGCACTCCCTGGCTTTAACTGGATGAAGAAATGCTGGAATAGAATGAAAAATTACTTCTTTTGAAATGTTTCCAACCCAGCTAAAAGCTGTCTATATGAGAAAACTTTCAAGAAGATCTGTCCTCATCTTATTTCCAGCTGGGCTGCATCCAGTTCCAAAAGTATACTTGCTGATGGTGAGAGAAAAGTATCTGGATGTGGACAGTTATGTTATTTGAGACTCTGAATTTTGGATTGTGTATACAAACTCTAGAAACACCAGATAGATGTGTTAAGGACAATAACAGAAGGGAGAGGTGAATTGAGACAGCTTCCTTTCCTGAGGAAAGGTCACTCAGCCTCTCCCTTACCACTTACTGCCCTTACCACTCCACAGGTGCTTTTCCTCCACTTTCCAACTTTGCTTTTCTCTCACCTCTGCTCTTCTCAAAGGCAGCAGCTCACAATCCCTTACCAGCTTTTTAGGTGTTTCATACACCTTTCTCTTTTCATCATGTTTTGAAAGTGAAAGCTGTCACTGCCAGCACAGAGCTACTCTATGTCCTCCAAAATGCCTCCTAAAGCTCTCCTCTGCCATCACACCTAGAAAAGCCTGGGAAGAGGCTCTCAGGGTGCTGCTCCACAGTTCAGCACACAACAACCATCAGTGTAGATGTACTGCTTTCCCATGTTCCCTCACCTCTTGGTAAGCACTTATTTGCCAATCCTGAAGGAGGCTCTGCTTTCTTCCTCTGTTTGTACAACACTGAGGTTCTTATCTGTGGCTAAGTCTCCTTGATCCTATCATCACACAAATAACAACGGGGAATAAGTAAAAAAAATAAAAATCCAAGCAAACCATAAAGCTTAGTTGTTTGAATTGCTTTCACACAGTGCTGAAAAGTCATTATTTGATCCTACTAGAAGTGACAGGATCTTGTTATTATTATTTTTTACATTGCTGTGTTGTTCCAGAGTTTTTTCAACAATCACTGTCAGTTCTAATTCTCCAAACAGGCAAAAATTTGGGTGGAAATCCTGTCTCCAGTGAAGTCAAGTGACGGATTTCCATTGGCCTCAATGGGCCTGGAATTCACCCGGTCACAACCTAGAGAAAGAATATTTGTAGTAGCAAACCAAATAAATATATCCGTGTTTTTCTGTGAAAAATCAATTTGAGACCCCTTTTTCCTGGCAGGAGTTATGCATAGCGATATAATATGAGATACAGCAGTACTTGGAACAGGAAATGACTGTGGACACATTGTCAGGGCAGTGCTGTACTATGCCAATGGCTGAAGCAGAGAAAACTCCTAAGAATTCATTGAAATACTCCAGGAAATAAAAGAAAACAAAATAAAAAACAAATCCAGAAATAAAATAGAGTGCACAATGAAAATAACCAGAGTTGAAATTTCTGTGAGCTTGAGAGGAAACAAAGAGATAGGAAAGTATATTGAAAGGAAAATAGTACTGCATGGAAGTTGCCAATGAGGTGCCAGGTGTTGCCCTTTACAAGGGAATGAAAGCATCTCGATGGAGGTCATCAAGCACTAAGAGTAGCAACGCAGCAGAGTACCTGAGGGAACAACAACTCTACAAAATGTCTGAATATAGAAATTGGAATCAGGATGTAACAGCGTTATTCGGCATCCAAAGAGTGATTTCCCCATTCTACGGAATTAGTATCAACTGAATCACGTGTGTGTACTCAACAGGACACATGAAACAGAAAAGGACTCTTTCATGGATTATTAATTACGTGTTTGTGGTCTAAACACGAGCAACTAACCCTTAAATGTAGGAGGTCTATGCAAGAAGTATGAGAACCAGAACATCACTGTGAATCAAAGGACATAAAAGATGTTCTCTACAACAGATATTAATGACATTTTCAGCTGTTTAAAAACATCTTTTAAAGAAACAACTACTGATGGTTTTAAACCAGACCATTATACAGCAGTGGGTAGTTAGTCAGTGAAGTGAGAAATCACCCAGAAACATGTCTGTGTACAAAACCAGTGTCTTTGTACCTGAGTGTGACCAGAGGCACTCTGCTTGTATACATGTGACAGACACATCAGTTCAGGATTTTGGGGGAAGTGACTGACCACTTCCTTTTCTGTTCACTTATAATTCAATCAAAACATTTCTCTCACTTTTCCTGTTTACTTATTTGCTTTTTGCTTGTTTGTTTTAATTAGAATATTATTATACTTTTTCCACAGAAAATGGTAACTTTGCAGTAGTTCTAACACTATACAGAAAAAAAAATTTCAGGTGAAAAAATTTTATAATTGCATGTGAGAGAATAACTACTGTAACATCAGCTTCCAACGGAAACATTGAATTCCCATGACAATTTAAAGTAATTATTGGAGCATGAGACACATTCTTGTAACATGAGCAATACCAATGCATAGTTTATATCATATAATAGGGGATATACTTGTACAGCATAAGAACATCATCAGAATCAAGTGTTTAATCAAAAGTGTAACTGGCAAGGTTCCAAATTGCATTCAAACTGATGATCATTTATGTCATATCAGTCACATTCAGTTTGTAATATGCTCATTCACTGCAGTGCATATTGCACAATTCTAAATGTTCCTCATTCCAATGTATTGTATAATGAGTTTTCATTTTCTAATACTTCCTTACTTCTTCTGGATGAGGTACTACTAAATAGTTTCCATATATATGCTTTTAACTTTGAAGAAAATTTTCTGTGTATTTGAGGTGTATTTGATATGAGCACTCTAGAAAAGGGGTTTTGCTGGCAGAAACTGAATTTCTGGGCACAGAGTCTGTGGACTTGTGTGTTATCAGTGCCCACAGACTAGATCTCTTGGGGAACCAAGCAGTACCCGTGTGCACTCCACTCTTACACAACAGTCCACATCATCAGCCCAAAATGGACTTGAAGGGCAAATGGACATGCCACATTTAAGGACCTGAGGAATGCAAGTTTTAGCCCAACTGCAACTTTTTAACTAAAGCTTTGCTCCTTTTCTTAAGCTGTGGCTCATATATCTGAGTCTTCACTGTTCAAACTCCAGAAGAGGCAAGGTTCCTTGCTATCCAGAGTGACTTCTACTTTCTTTAGCTTTTAAATACTTTTTCACATAAGAATATTTTTCTTCAAAATATTTCAAAAAAAGTACAGAATTGTTCATGGAAGTTAGTGACTTCTGACTCTCAGATCCAGGACAACAGCTGGAATGTATATTAGTTTTGTCTCCCTTATGTGAACTCTCCCCTGCAGCTTTCCCTCACAGACCCCAGCTCTAGAAATTGCACATAAATAGACCCTACAAAAGTCTACATATGTGACTTTTACCCAACAGATGACTGTTGTATCCCAATTCTTTATATTTGAAATACTTCTAATTTTACTTTTGGAACTATTTTATTATTTTTATTCTCCTTAATCAGACCAAATGGAGAAAAAAACCCAATGCTGACTTCTTTCTTAATCTTAGAAAAATTTGATTATAAAATTAAAAAGAAGAATTGAATAAGAGCTTTTAGCTTTCCTTCTTCCTTGCAGTCCTTTTTGTCTTTACACAACAATTTTCCTTGATTCAGATTGTCGTATCACAAGCTTAGCTGAAGTCCTGGCAGCAGTAAATGCTGTGAAGAGGTACAACCATTGGCAAAGAGAACCGTGCTATTGCCTTTGTGACACAGAGACAGCTTTATTTGCCAGTAGGGAGAGTTGCTTTCTTTTAATTTACGAAAGGAAGCAGGAGAAAGAATATATGCTACAAATAAAAATGCCACGTTGCTACTATGTACACAGTCATATCAAAAGGAAAACCTCCTCTGGCAATGAACTTTCCAATGTTACTTCACACCAGTGAAAGCAAAAAGATAACCCCAGACAGCACATTATTTTATTGTTATTAAATGCAGCTGTTCCTCATTTCCTATGTAAAAAAATTAATGCTGCATACTAGCTGTAGTGCTTGCAGTAGGAGGAGTGCTTCCAGTAAGAATTAGAAATTTTGTAAGCACATCTTCTAGGCTTTTATTCCACAGCACATGGGATGGGTGGTTGCTTTATCATGTGAAGAGCAGAATCAAGATCTCACAGCAATGATCTGGGTGATACCCACTGAGCAGGCAGCCCCAGCACAGCTCCTGGTAAAGGAACACAGACAGAAGAACACCCATGAGGTACAAGACCAAAGCAACAGAAGCAGAAGTGAGCTTAATTCCACAATAAACCTCAGGATGCTGGTACACTCTAGGGCTTTCTACACTTGGTACAAAACTGGCAGAGGGCATGAGGAAGCTGTTTGAAGAATAATGACAGATCTGTGTTAGTAAGAAGACATATGCCAAAATAGCTTTGTGGGAGCAAACAATGCACATAGTGCAAGTGTGTAAAGGCAGATGAGACTTTGCAGGTCATAAAACACAACAAAGTAGTCCACAGTAGTGGGCACAGAGGTTAGAATCCAGATGTCTCACTGATGAGAGCCTTTGAAAGAAAGAGAAATATGAAAGGATTTTATGTCATAAGGACCTGAGTATGCAACATGATAGATGCTGAGTTACTGAAATTGTTTCTTTCAGTGAGCAGAGGAGGGAAACATAAAAGAAATGTGGGTTAATGGGGAATAGCTGAATGAAAGAAACCCACAATCTAAAAAACCTCATAGTAGCCTAATGTAAGAAGAGATACTGTTCAAAGCTGGTTTTCTTTCTTATTCACTTAGATATTTTACCCTCAGTTCAGTTATTTTATTTTGTTTTGTTATTCCCTGGGGAGCAATAAAAGCATATTCTTGGCAATTGAGTTTTTTACAGGATAAACCGATGAGCAAAGCCATTTCTTTATGCAATCCTAGCCACCGTTTGTATGATCTTTTTCAGATACTGTTCAGAAGAAACTGAATTTAGAGAGAAAAAGCCTCTACTGATGAGCAAATAAAGACACTCTGTCTTTATGTTGAGATTTCTCAGCCCTGCATACACCACCAAAGCTTCTATAATCATCACACTATTTTAATTAATATATTGGCTATGTAAGTTTGCATATCAGTGAAAGAGAAGAGAGTTGTAATACACAGCAAAGTAGAACTCCTTCCACATGGCATCAGAATACATCTAGCAAAGTCAAACCATTTATGAAGTCTTTGTAACAAATGTGAAAGAAATCATCTTAAACTAACACATCTTTCTTGAACTTAGCTCAAGGTGTGTGTTAAGAATGTACCCAACAGTTTTCATTTAGAGCCTTTGCAAATTCAAAAATGGTGAGTCATTTTCAACAGTGACCATACTCTGATTGCGTGCAAAGAATACAATGACATAATAAATGAATACATTAATCTGTAGCATAGAAGGCAAAGGGAAAAAAAAACCAGGGGACTGCCAACCACACAGTGTTTTGAGAACATTTTTTGATATCAGATACAATAATGATAGGTGGGTTAACAACATATGACGAAAAGATAGTTAATGTCCTAGAAGCACCAATATTTTATTAAGCTATAGATTAGATAACAGCTTATTCTCAACTGGTTTGTTTGTCCCAGTATCACCACCTCCAAGCCATGGGAGGGGAAGCATGAAGACCTTGTGAAGAGCTTGGTTACCCAAATATTCTATTGCTTCCCTTCAACCAGTACTTGTCCTGGTTGTCTTTTTTTTTTTTAAATTTATGATTGGTGCAAATACCACATAAGAAAAATGGCTGTGATAGTGCTTTTGAAAGAAACTGAAGTCCTTCGCACAGTTTTGGTTTTTTTTTCAGAATACCTTTGAGTTTAGGAGAGAGGATTACTTGGCAACACATTCCAATTCCTATTCATACTCAAGGCAATTTCTTACCTGTAAAATGCTGAAAAGATAAAGAAAATAAAAGGGAGTAAAAGTGACAGGAGAAATAAAATAATATGAATATGAAAATTGAATATGTTGAACGGGAAACCCCTAGCTAGCACAAATCACTGCCTAAGTACCAACTCCAACTGTTATTATCTTTCATAGGCACAACAGAAATTCACCTCATCCACAGATATGAAGGCAGAACAAACGCTCATTTTCTAAATAAGGGGGGGGGAAGCAGCCCAGACCCCTCATTTTCCTCCTCATCCTACAGAAATACAAACGTCCCCGTGTCATCCTGTCAATACTGATGTCAGTGTGTACACAAACACATCTGTCATCTTTATTTATTCAGTCATCAAAATTCCAAGTCTGCAAGCTAGTCATAATTATGCCTTCCAAAGAGGCAGGCACCTGCCATTTACTCTACCTTTTTCAATTACATCTAATTGAAGACTTGAGCTCAAATAGAGGAAGGGAGACAAGAGTTCTTCAAATTGTCTAAACACTCTCTGTTGAATAGAAAAAGAGAGGTCTCCTACCACAGCTCAAAATAAGTCCTCCAACATGACTGGCATAATGAAGAACTGGAATATGAGATGCATTTCCTTCCTCTAAACACCCTACACCATGAGGATGTTTTTTATGCAGGTGATGCAGAAGAAAAGCCCCCTCAGCCTTACCCTCCTTCCCCATCCTCCACCACTGCTGAAGTTAAGCCACTAGGGAATTTTTTTGAGTATAAGAACTTGGCAACTTCCAGTAATTTTCCCCTTTCAAGAGCACCCAGATGACAGAAGACAGCAGGACAGAAACAAACAAACAACCAAGTTTTTATATGATGATGTAGATGAGATGTATAGTATATTATCCTCTCTGAGTACAGCTGTAAACTCCTTGACAACAGCAACCTGAGAGTCCCTGTGTTAGAGTAACCTTCTAGGAATTGAAGAAGCTGGAAGAAAAACCCAGCTGGATCCACTTATATAAGGGATGTAATTAAGCCTAAAAGAGAGGATGATTTCAGCCTGTGTGATCTGCATTAAGAATAGGTCCCTGAGAGCATTGTTCAAAAGGTACTCCTGGAACTTGTGTGTGTGCACACATGTCTTGGGATTTTCCCTTTCCTCAGATAGGGATACAGAGCTTTCCATCAAGAGAGGGTAGGAGGGTATCATTTGGAGAGAAGATGCGAAGAGTCAAAGAAAGAAATCCTTCTGTCATGTGATGAAAAGAGTTGATCATGTTGGTTTGTCCCTCAGATTCATAGACAGGAAGCCACAGCTAACCCATTGCTAGTAAATGAGACTGCTTATGCTAAAACCAAAATGGCCAAGAGGAAAATCTCTCACATTCATTAAGGGGGAACCAGTGGTAAGTTGTGTAACAGGAAAAGCAGAGTAGTTAAAAATATAACAACCCATCATTGAATTAGTGCTACATCCACAAAGATGCCCCAGTATAATCCTTCAGTTGATTTATAACCAAAGTTAAAAAGCTATTTTTAATCAGAGCAGAGGATATTACTGCATCAGAACTTCCTAGTCCCACTATTACTTTCTTAAGTGCAGAATGAACCTGTAGTGATCATATATTTAATTTTAAAATAATGGATAATCAGAGACATTTAGACACTGAGGACTTTCTACATAAGCTAGAAAAATGAAATATTAATGCTATAAAGGAGTTGTCCTGGCTGTTAGAAAGCCTAAAGGAATGAATGCTGCTGGGTAAAAAGCAAGGAGGAACTCAGCTATTTTTTCATTATTTGTAGCATCAGCTGGAAAATGCAAACAATTCTGTCGAGGGAAGAAGAATGGAAGATTCCCTTTTTCTGCCTTTCCACTCATGTTTTGCTTTCTGTAGAGAAATGTAGGCTGATGTAGTCATCATTAAACAATCTCACCAAGTCAAGGTGATTCTTTCAGACTTTCCTGGACATTCCATAACACCATTCATCAGTGTTTTGTGAAGAGTGCAATGTCACAGGCAGGACCCTCAGAGACAAACACACTGCACTAACACCACTAGTAACTAGCTAAGCTGTGTGCACCTGCTCCTTTTATTTCCTGCTTTGAGAGGCAAGGAACAGAAAAGAACAGTTCATCTGCTTTCCTAGCTAGATGCTTCAGTAGAAGAAATATCTGCCAGGCCACAAAAGCCCAATAAGTAAAGAAGGCACACTCTGTGGGTTGTGTGTACTCTTTATTTTACTGTGTAGCCTCTTTTTGTAATACATAAAGGGGATGAGAAAAACTCAATTTGTCAGTATCACTTGAACATCTCTCCTTATGTTCATCTCTAGTATTTCTTTTTGTAACACTGCATATTTCTTCTCATTCTTGTTTATTTCTCCTCATATCTCCATCTTTCAATAGCATTTCCAACCCATTCCTGAGCAGATGACACTGCCTCTCAGACAAGGGGGTGGATATTAAACTAATTATTTTCATATGTGGATACATATTGCCAGCGATGGGGGTTGCCAGATTTGATGATAGAAAACATGCAAAGAATTATGCTCAATTCTTTAGGATTATTTAAATGCTTTAAAGCAGGTGAAAGACCCGGTCTTGTTTTTTATAAATAAAATAGAAGCACAAATTCATTTGAGAGACCACTCTGCCAAAGAGGCCAAAAAATGTAAAATTGGTGACCTTAAAGGAACGACTTGAAAGATCCAGTTGGATAATTGGCTTCCCTGACGATACATTTGTTCATGCCCCTGGGAAACAGAAGCATGATTTCCCCAAAAACATGTCATGGTTTGTGTGCAGGTGAAAGGGGATAGATGCATGCACTAAGCCTGCACTCTTTCCTTTACCTTGGTAGTCACCCTCCTTTTCTGTTACATTTTATCAGCTCGACATGAAGAACAAAGGCATTTACTATAAGCTCTTTCCCACACATGAGCAAAAAGCCTTGCTGACAGCATAGGTTAACCATGTCCACAATGATGACTAAATCCAGAGAGAAACTGAGAAACTGTACTCAAGTCCTTCTCTCTCCACCAGAGGTCTGAGCTCTAATCCAGAGGGAGAGCAGGGGCACAGGAAAGCCAAACTAAACCAAGCTGAAGTGTGCTTAGGTAGATAGCAAGTGATGCAGGTGAGTGAAACAAGATGACGTGGCACATCGCTGCTGCACTGGTGAGAAATACAAGATTGTTCTGACAGGTTCAGGGCTCTGCAGGTGTTTCTCTCACAACACTGAAAACAGATTTCAGACCTGTTATGCACAAATGTTGTACAGAGCTAATTCCTACCTTTGCGATGAGAAACACTGGAAATAAATTATCTATTATGTTTGTGTTGATTATTAGACCCTCTTTCATCCATGCACCACAAATGTAGTGCCCAACAACACATTGTACAATAAGGAAAGCCAGAACTCTTTATAGCTCTTGTATTAATATATTTAACACATTGTTGCTTACTAGCACCTTACCCTAAACTGGTGTTCACTGCTTCACTATTCCTTTTATTTCACAGGCACTGTTACTTGTTCAATGTTAAAGCAGTTTCTTGTTCACATGCTTCAAATAATTAGGACAATTAACAACATTTGTGGTTTGCCTCCTATATGACTTGGCTTTTTCATTGCTTATTTTAAAGAGGGGAACTCTGTTCATTCTTTTTATACATGTATGATCTATATTTCAATTTTTTTTATTCAACATAGCATAATTAACAGAGCTTTTGTAGAAGCCTCAACAGCCTCATAGACCCACAGTCTGTGGGTGAGACTGCATTTAATAAAGAGCAAACAGAATAAATGAAAGGTAGGTAGGGTAAACTGAACTTTAGCCTCCAAAGCATGTTTTTACTCCAAGAATGGGACAATCCCCTTTCATGCATGTGAAAAGGGGAAGGAAAGCATGGAATGTTCCTCAGTGCAGAAAAAGGCTGCTCCGGGGCTCAGTGGGGACTCCTGCTGAGGGCTGCCCTCAGAGGGAGCAGGGAGCCAGGGATCTTGCACCTCCTGGACAAGAGAGCCTGGCTTCACAGGCAGCCCAAAGATGTCACTTCCCATCAAAAACAACACTAAGCTGTTGAAACATCTAAAAGAAAGATGTGGCAGGACAAACACAGTGCAAACTCCACGTGAGGCAGAGAACTGCTGTGATGATGCCAAGCTGCATTGCCACCAAGCTCTGACAAGCAAACACCTGTCATATGGAGGTACTTTAAGAAGTTGTTACCTCATGTTTTTACATCCAAATGTACAGTGCTGCTTAGGAATATTAATGTGTTGGCTCTGGGCAACATTGTACTATGTTGACATAACCTTAGTTTTTCCCTAGCTAGATGTGTTCTCTCTTCCCTCCTTAGCCTGTTTCATGTTGCTTCAGATTTAATTTGTTTCCCGAACATTTGTTTAAGGAGCTGAATGAAATGGGGTGGCACAAACTTTCCCAAGGCAGCTGGGTCATTCCAAGTGTGGTGAAATGGCGTAATATGGAAGAGAACATACTGCAGATATTCAGTACAGCAAAAGGCAGGTTTGTTTTTTCTAGAAATGTTTCATTTGTTCTAGCAGGTGTGTCTGATACCTTTTGCATAATGATAAACCCACACACATTCTTCATGCAAATAGTGACCCAAGAGTTGCTCTGAGTTGCTTCAAGTAGTAAGTGCGTGTAACAACCTGCACTTACATACACACTGTATGTTTACAGAGCGTTCATACAGTGCAAGGTAAACAGAGCCCATTGTACCAGGGCAGGGACACACAGGGCTGCTGGAACAGAGGTGCCATTACCATGGCCAACACAGACAGAATCTGAAATTGTCAGAAAATCTCTTCAGAGATATTGGGAGGATCATACATCTTGTATTTCTTCTCCTTTCTTCAGCCAGAAAATATTTTTCTCTCATGTGTGCTATTTGAAATTCCTCCTTTATCAAATCTTTCTTTTCCATAAAGATGTGGGGAACAAGGTATGGGAGCAAATGTGGAGGCTCACCAATCTGGACTTTACATGATGTGACCACGGCACACTTGGATACCCCCATGTGCTCCATTGACCTGTCTTGGAAACTCAGCCTTGGTCAGCAGAGAGTTTCTCTCACCCTATCTCACATCTGCTAACTTCATCTCTCCTTAAATATCTCAGGTGCTGTGCCTCAAAGATCAGCAGTACACTTATACCAGCTCTCAACATTAATTAGACCAGATTATTACTAAGAGCTTCTTCTTCTCTTATTAGTGATTTCACTTCACAATTGAACCCAATCCTGATAGGTTGATGGACATTTTCTTAATAGGAAAATCAAATAAAACTGTTTGTCCAAATGATTATTCTGGCAAATATATCTGCGAGCTAGCTTTGACAAATCTTTAATCCACCATATTTGAAGGAAAGTGGAAAGGAAAGAAATGAAGAAAAGGCATTTTAGTTTGTGGCAATGTCCTAATGCACGTAAGTCTGCTTTTTCAACACAGAATTACCACTCTAGATGTAACTTTGAAACACTTAAGTATTAAAGTATCTGAACTTTCTACCTCAAGCCGGGAGGTCAAATCAGTACCCACATTTGATGCAGAACCTTCACAACATCACGGCTCCTATCTGAGCTTAGAGACTGTGAATTACAACAGATGAGAGGCAGACATTTGCTTGCATCTCTGTTTTACTTGCTCTTTGGTGTCTACAAACTCTGTTTGACAGTAAATAGTCTAACTTCACCCATTTGATCTTGCTGTGAAATGAATTGAAGTGCTGACCTCACTCCTGAGTGTTAACTGGAACTGTAACCACACAAGGACCAAGATCCTGATATGCTTTCATGGCCCACCTCAGCGTTTTTAATGCTTTCGGGACAGTTAAACATAAAGCTTTAAATAATGTAAGTCATCTACAGTGCAGTTCAGGTTTCCAGGTTTGACTTTGCATGGGAACATGCAGGGAGTGCCCGGTCAGCAGAAATGTGTTTGCAGAGGCTGGCACCCCTGCACAGAGACACGGTGTCTGCGTGAGCACCCAGCCTAGCAGCCACAGCCCCGTCCTCTCTGCCTCTGCTCTGCTCCCGTGCTGCCAGGAGCCAGCGAGGATGTGGGAAATGGGCTGCAACTGCAGGACTTTAGGAGGCTGTAAATGCAAGGTTCCCCACCGAGACTGAGGTATGATCCCTCGGGAGATTTACGTTGTTTTCAATGGAGTCAGGATTTAATCTGATAATGTACTTACCACCCTAAAACCTGCTAAACTGCACAGACATTTGATAACCAGATAACTGATGGTGTTTCATGCAGAGAGTTCCCATGAAACATTGGACTCCCACTACAAATCAGTAAATATTTTATGTTCATTTTGGTACAGCTACAACACACCATAGTAAGCAAGATGAGTATGGCAATAAAATTCATATGGGTTGCCTAGGACAGATTCTGACTTCTGCATCTTCTAATCCCTCAAATGTGTGATGAGTTTTGTCTTTCCCTGTGAGCAGTTTCATTCATTTCATAGTATTTAGTTTTAGTAAAAGCACTAGAATTTGTCTCCGTATGACTAAGAAAAGTAGCTAATAATTGTCATCATGCTTATCTCTTTGGCATTTTAGCTTGAGTTCCTACTAATAAAGAACTATTTGAGATTTTAACAGAAATGTAAATGTTGAAGTTTCACAGGTCATTGAGTTTTATAATATTGAGTCATTGGGCTATTATACATTGATCGAGCAAATAGCAAATGGTGTGACTTGCCAAAGAGCATTACTCAAATATTGACCAGGAATTGATGACAGTCGGCTGCTCTCCAAGGACTACAAAAGTTAACCGGAAATTTCTACCTGAGGCAACTGCAAGCTTCTGCCTTAGGACAGGCAGGTCTTTTTTGGTTCCTTTTAGTTGCATCTTTTTAAGTCTCCTCTGTTATGTCCAAACATTATTACCATAAACAGAAATATGCTTGGAGTAAATGCTTCATTTATGTCAATTTCTTTAGGCTATCTCCCAGTCATCTCTTATTTCCACCAGTCTATTGATTTCATTAATCATACTTATTCTTTGTATATTTAAATATTATTTTATTATGATAATATAATTTTTTATTTAATTATATATAATTATATGCTTCCACCTATAAAGGCCGGATGCAAGGACAGGTAGCCTGGGAGGCGTACAGAGATATTGTCCAGGATCATGTGAGGAAAGCTAAAGCACTGATAAAATTAAATTTGGCCAGGGACATTAAGGTAAACAAGAAAAACTTCTATAGGTACATGAAAGGAAGGTTTGGGAAAATGTAGTCCCTCTCCAGAGGGAAAGAGAGCACCTGGTTACCCAGAATATGGAGATGGCCTCAGTCTTGATCAACAAGTGATCCAGCCTCACTGCCCAAACTGAAGAATCCAAAGTCAGGGACTGGGACAATAAAAACTGTCCACCTTAGAAAATCAGATTTGAGGGCATCTAATAAACCTTAAGGTGCACAAGTCCGTGGGAGCTGTGACAAGATACATCCACAGTTCTTGAGGGAACTGGCCTAGGAAGTGGCTAAACAACTACCCATCATATTTAAGATGTCATAGCAATCCAGTGAAGTTCCTACTGACTAAAATAGGGGAAACGTCATCATTATCCAAAAGAAAATTGAAAGATGCACACAACCATAGGCTGGTCAGTCTCACCTCTGGGCCTGGCAAGATTATGGAGCAGATCTACCTGGAAATCATGCTAAGGCACAAGGAAAATAAGGAATTGGCCAACTTTGCTAAAAGCAGATAAAGCTGGAAAAATTTGGTGGCATTCTAAGATGGGGCTACGGTGCTGGTGGATAAGAGAAGAGTGACAGATGTCATCTACCTGGACTTGTGCAAACATTATCCCACACGATTGCCTTGTCTCTAAACTGGAGACATACGGATTTGTGAGATGAACCACTCAAAGGATAAGGAACTGGCTCAAGAAGTGGTTTTCAAGGGCTGACTGGTTCAAGCAGAGACCTGTGACAACTGGAGTTCCTTGGGGTTGGTACTGGGACCGGTGCTGTTCAACATCTTTGTCAGTGACACGGACACTGGCATCAAGGGCACCCTTGGCAAGTTTGCCAGTCATGCCAAGCTGTGTGGTGCAGTACCTAAAGGAGAGATGGAGAGGGACTTTTTTCAGGGGCTTGTAGTGATGGGACAAGAGGTAATGGGTTTAAATAGGAAGAGGGTGAGTTTAGATTAAGTAATAGGGTGGTGAGACACTGGAACAGGTTGCCCACAGAAACTGTGAATGCCCTTCCCTGGAAGTGTTCAAGGCTAAGCTGGATGGGACTTTGAGCTGCCTGTTCTAGTGGAAAGTATTCCTGTCAGTTGCAGGGAGGTAGAAACTAGGTGATTTTTAGGGCCCCTCCCAACTCAACATGTTCTATTATATTAAAAAACCAGGAATGCTAACATATGCAGCGTACTGCTCCATGGTAAAATGTGATTTGTATACAGTACAATGCATCTTATCTTGAACAATAAATGCTAAAGTACAAGCTTCTAGCATGCTCTTATTTGATCTTACTTCTCTAGAGTCATGAGCCTGATCCCAAAGACAACATTTCAGCTCAGAAAGGAGAAACTGCTGTTGAAAAGACCTTGTCTTAGATCCTACTTTTTCCTAGGACACAGGACACCCTGCAGAAATTTCAAAACCTAGGCCTTAAGTAAGACCTTGATGCAGTCTGGGGTAGGAGCACACTGTTTTTCAAAATACACAGCTAGAGAAGGTTAGTCCTGGTTTGTCCACCTGGCTCAGAACCAGTGACCTCACACATATCCATGGAGGAATGGGCTTTGTTCTCCTCATTACCATAAAATAATTTGAATTAATTCCCTGAAGAGACTGTAAGGCAGTTTGGGAACAATATTCCTTCCTATGAAAGCTATTCCACATTACTTGGAACAACCAGATATTATCTTGGCCAGAGAAAGTGCTCTTGGACATTCAGCGGGGTAGAGGAAAACAGCATGTCAGTCCCTGTTCCACAGTCTATTTCACACTTTTGTGGTGTATGTTTAATAAAGCAGGAACTGACATCAAAGTATCTTCCCTCCCATGTGTGTTGTTAACATGAGGTCATAGAATCACATTCGATCTCCTTCTTTATTTTAATTTCCTTCATTTTTAGTCTAATGGATTTTGAAGTAGTCCATAAAAATCAGCCCAATTTCAGCAGAATAGCTGTGAGGAGGAGGAGGAGACACTGCAAGAGGTCACCCAGAGAAGAGCTGTGGATGCTCCATCCCTGGAAGTGTTCCAGGGCAGGTCAGATGGGGCTTTAAGCAACTTCTAATGTCACTGAATGAGACACCGCATCAAAGTTCTCTATGGCAGAGGAGGAGCCTGAGCCCAAGCAGTCACTTATGTACCACAGGTCCCTGCATTGAACACATGCCTGTTAAGCAACTTTTCAGCACAGACTGTGGCCAATTAGGTACTTGGATAACAAGCCACTGGGTCAGGTCCTGCCCACCACCAACTGAGGAGAGCAGCTAGTTCATGAACACACAAGCAGTCTAAGCATAAGACAAAAACCAATTTTCTGGTTGGTCTGACTGTGCTGGAGGCCCTTGTCCAAAGCCAGGCCTTCAGCATAGACCAGCAATCATAGTAAGCCTCTGGACTTCCCATTACTCTAAAAGAGGGAGTCTGCCTGGCTGCTCTTCCTGGCTGCTGCCACACCACCAGGTAAACCAAAGGAGCACCTCCAGAGCCAGCCACACCAACGTACCTTGAGAAATGTTCATTCACCACCAAGCACACAGTCCTAGAGCAACTGCAAATAAATACCTGTCAACACCTGAGCTGTGAATATTGCATTGCTATCCTTTGTGTACATTGCCAGAAGCTTTCCTTTGTATTTTTAGAAATTTGCACCCATATACTTTCTTTTCAACCTTCCTTAGAGTTCTAAGCCACTATCTAGAAGGGATTCTATTCAGCTTCTGGTTTGCGAGCAGAAATGTTTCTGGAATAGCTTTTGCAGTTTTCTGCCAGCAGAGGATACCCAGGACCAAAGCTTCCCACTGTCTTGAATGCAGATCCCACTTTGAGGCTAAACATATTCACTTCCACTGGCTTTGAACAAGGAGCACTCAAGATCTGATGCCCCACTTAATTCATCTTTATAATTTGGGGAAAATACATAAAACTACTTTTTTAACTGTACCATTTCCATTTAGCCATGCAATACTTTCCAGCAGAAGGAATTTTGAACTGCCAGTCTTTGAGGTTTGAGAACTACTGCACCTTGCCAAGAACGTTTCTCATGACACAGGCTCATGATGGATAGATCAATAGATTCTTGAATCCTCATATCCTTTTCAAATTACTACCCGAGATATCTACCTGAGTAGGCCATCTTATCTGATAACTTAAACAAGCAACCTGTCTACACTTTAATTGTTATTGAGGATTAATGTTGTTTATAAAATGAAATCAATACAATCTCTATTGCTTATTAACTGAAACATTCTAGGCTCTGCTTTGTTTGCTTTGCTTTTCAATTAGTTTCTATTATTTTCCCTATTGGCTTTTAACAAATAGCTGTAGAAATAAACTTAATGGTTGTGAAACTGTTATCAGAGTCAACAAAGTCCCTTAATGGAAAGTCTTGTATATTTAAATGTAAAAAAGAACCCACTGTTTAATCATTTGACATTATGAGATAAGTTTATTACTATACATCTGTTCTGTGCTGGGCCTTGGCTTTTTTTTAAGCTAAGCAATTAAGAGTTCTTAAGGGTTCTCTAAAGTTCAGATGTCAGAATTGTTAAGTTGGTCTCTACATTTAAGATGAAAAAACTCCACAGTCTAATAACTTTTGTTAAAAAATTACAAAACTGAGAATGGGCCGAAAACCATGGGATTCCTAGGAACATAATAAATACCATCCATTTACACTGCAGAATTGTTCTCAACACTGTTCAACAATTAAGTATCTGAAACATCTCACTGCTCATGCATCCTCTGTCATCCCAATATGCTTCTGTTGCCAGGGTTTGTTCCTCCCCCTGAGAACGGAAGAAGAGCAAGAAGTGTTTAAGTGTTTTAAGTGTTTAACTCTAGATGTACTCCTTAGACTGAGCAGGATCCAGAGGACAAGCAAGAGAACGTGAAGGAGGGATGGACAGGTAGAGTAGTTTTGAGGGTCCTGAGGGGCAAAAATGTAGGTGACAAGTCTCAATATACAGCGTGACAGTAGCATATACCATTCCAGCTAGCATCAAGATGGAAAAAATCTGTCTTCTCAGTAATCACTTTTTGCTCTTTGAATGAAGAAAACTTTTATTCCACATTGCTCACCATGTAGGTGACAGAAGTGTGTTTGCTGATGGGCTTTTCAAGCAGAAACTCTCAGTCTACGGGAATAAAGTTCCACCCCGCTTGCTGAGTTGTACCTTTATAGATCTTTCCAGCACTGCAGTTTTACACATCGCTACTCAAAGCCAGAGACACCTGCAACCCACACGCTCTTGGCACACTGTGGGCTCAGCAGTTTAGCTGGACCTGGTCATGAAGCAAGCAAAGTTACAGGAGAGTGTTACATAACGAAGTGACGAGTTCACACAGGCCAACAGCTTTGCCTGCTGCTGCCCAAACCACAGGCACTAAACACAAGTGGCACAATCCCTGCACTTCTCTACAGAAGGATTCTGATTTGGCAGCGTCACCTTTACTTTGTGTTCCATGACATAAGTGAGGAGCAGGTAAAAACGCAAGACAGGGTTGAACCAAGCTCAGGAAACAGAAACTTTAGGATGCAAGTGTATAATCCCCAGCACAGATTACTATTTTGCTCCTGGGAGCATACTTAGAACTATACTTAGAACAAGGAAAGAGTTCTAAAATCTACTACAAGCGGTGCGTAAACTGTCCAGTGCAACCTATCTCAGGAAAGGTTCTGTGCTCCCCTAGCTACAAACAACTCTGCCTGCAATCACCAGAACTGTTCCTAGCCTTCACACAGTACAGATACATTCCAGGGTAGGGTGAGGCAAATGGTTATGAAGCTTACTCAGGTGTCATTTATTTCATGAAAGTTTGCTGGTTATTATAATCAAATGTCAATTGTCTGTAATTTTGGCATGCAATGGAAAATCCCTGCTTAGGACATGTTCTGCCACTTGCTGGTGAAGTAGACTAACCCTCAACAGTGAAGTCATACTGAAAAAATGGTTTTGACATGTAAGTAGGTCTAGGAGTATAATTAAAACACTTTTATTTTGATTTTTTTTTCTTATGGTTTTACTGTAAGGAAACTATCTTGTATTTTAAAAGAAAGGTTCCATGACAAATTAAAGAATTCTTCCTACTCAGTTCATTTACTAATCTAATTACTAATTAATAAAATTTTCTGCTTTAATAACCTCTGTTTTGACTTATCTTCCCAAACACATGAATCTAGCTGTGATCTTGCAATACACAAATGTATCAGTGGCTTTTAAGTAGGGATCAGAGCATAGAGCACACCTTCAGCTCACCCCAGATACTGTTATATGACATTCTCTGTTAGGGAGCTTGCATTCAGAATTCAGAGCTCAAAATTAAGTAACAACTACTTTTAAGGGGATTATACTTGAGAGGAGTAAAATTTTGTGATCAGTATTGTGACTGATCATTGACCCTGGGTTTTATGGGTCAGAGAAGATGACTCAATATATTAATTCTTTTTTTTCCTTTCCTTTTAAATAAAGTGAACAAATGGATTTTACATGTATTTACTAACCATATTATTCTGATGAGTTACAAAAATGTGGAAATGGCTTGACAATGCTAAAACTGATGAAGCAAGCTCTTCAAGAAAACTTTAAAAAATTTCCAGTAGCAAACATTTTTTTTATCATTAGAGTCTGTAGAAAATAAAAGCACAATGACAGTTTGGATTTTGAAACTGAGGATGAAGAAATTCATATCAGAATCTAACCTCTGGGTCAGCTTGTGCATAGATGCAGTAGACTTGCCATTACTTGCAGTTTAAATTTGAGGCTGATTTACTTTCTGAAAAGATGGTACAGTTCAAACAGTCACACTGGGCTTGATGCAGAAATAACATCTGTGGTTTTATGGGTTGTTCTATGCATACGGAAAAATATTATCTTTATCTACCCTTAAAATCTTGGAATCTTGTGGAAAGAAAAGAAATTAATAGTATCTCAGCAGTCAAGTAATCAGGGTAGATTATGAGAAGACGTACTTGAAAAATTAAGAGGGGACAGGAAAGGGAGGAATTTCCGCAAGAATTACATTAGTAATTCAGAGTTGGTCTAATATTCCTCATTAGTGTTTGTATTCTTTGTGCACAGTATTTTTTTTTATAGCTGGCCTACTGTATATGAAAATACACACAAAGAAAATGTGCAAAGCTTCCTTTAGCCTGTGCCTGAAGAATTCTTACTATTCCAAAATTATCTGTACTGATTTTAACTGGCATGCATATGACAAACACCCAGATTTTATGCAGGTTTTTTGGAAAAGCTGAATTAGGCTGATCTGTAGCAGTCATTCCAGCGATCACATCAACCCTTTTAAACACATATACTATCACTTCCTGTAATGAGAAGTGACATAAATATAAGTGGAATTTCTAATTTTTTTGCAACCATTGATTGTATATATCACACACATATATACAATGAAGAACAGAATTATGGAACAAATCTAATTAAAGGTTTATTGGGAATAAAGGTCGATAACTCTTAAAGAAAGTGTATATGTGTATGAACCTCTATAAAAATATAATTGTACATGATGGTCATTTTGAGAAACCACTTAATTTGCATAATTATTTAATTCTTGGTATTCAGATCATTAGCATAAGAAGAATTGTTATTGTGTTTTTGGCATAATAGTACATAATAATTTCTTATACTTGCTTGTAGAACTGTACAACAATAGTACAAACATTATTCCAGGGATTAATTATTCTCAGGATTAATTATTCTCAGGATTAATGTTTTCACAGCTTGAACTAACACAATTTTGGCTATTGCATTACAGTTCTCCTCTTTACCATCTGCATCTATTCACTTCTTTGGACTCCTGTGACTACATTGAAACAACCTTGACCTTTGTTAAATTACTTGGTTAAGGCTGATTTAGGGGCATAACTTTATTATTATTAATATGCACGCCTGTAGGAAAATCGGAGAAATGCTCTGCAAAACCAGCATTTTATTTAGTAGACAGAAGAACAAAGTGTTATGGTTTTGGCACAAATATGCAACTCTTCACTCATAGGATGGAGAATAATTGGTTAGCAGCTCTTAAAAAAAAGGATTGCAGAATTATAAACTGCAAGCTGAGCTTGAAATTACAGTGCTGGACCTGTGAGCAAGATTAAACATGGTCTGAAATTTCAGAGAAGACATTTCAAGAAAGCGTCTTATAATGATATATTTCATACATAAAGCACAAAAGTCGTTGAAGTTCAGCACCTAACTGCAAACCTGAAAATTATTTTCAGAGGGTATTAGGGTCAGTGGTTAAGAGTAACTGCAAATATATTCAAATAGAATAACATGAAAACTCAACAGACTATACCCCTAAGTAAAGTGAGAGACACTAAGTGACCATAAATGCAAGGTGTACTACCAAACTTAGAGGCAAAATATATTTTCCTAGAAAATGGCCAGAGTTACCTATTGGCTTGCACAAAACTGCAAGGATTAGGTCCCTGTTGGTGTCCTTGCAAGGCAGACACCTCTGTCTCTAATCAGCTTTTGCAGTTTGGCAAGCAAAAAGAGCTCACTAAAATCATACAGCCTGCACAGGAGAGGTGCAGAGCAGCTCCAGGGATTATGCAGAGCAGAAAGTATCATTCAGGTGTCTAGAGCAGATGCAAATATGAATTTTATGGACTAATTCTCTTGAATGCTATGTGTCTCTATGCTTGAAATAAGTAATGTATTCCAATAATTTTTTTATAAAACATGAATAGCTACGTTTGATGTATTTTTAATGTAAAAAAAGAACTCAACAATACTTAGAAAAGGATCAGTTGGCCCATGTTTAGACTGACAACCCAAGCACCACATTCTCTGGATCCAAGCTTGCTCAAAATGTTCTCAGTATTGTTTTATTTGGTTAGATTTCTGCCCCATTCTCCTAAAGACAAGCAAGATGTGATGTCACAACACACGCTCACAGACACCAAATCCAGTTGCAGAAAATCAGCATTCACTCTTCTGAAAATATCAGAAATGGCTGCTAATAGTTAACCAAAAACTTACATAAAATGCTAGTATGCATAATTAAAAACTCTGCTGAATGCTTGGCAAAACAGTAACCATTTATCACGAAGAGCTATAAATAGAAGGAATATTGAAGAAAAAAACCAACTAAACCTACTGAGAAAGTCTCTTTAAATACCTAATTTTTATCTGAAGCTTTATTTATTTGAAACAGTAGGATACAAAAGATACCTTACAACGTTGATTAAACTTCACCATGGGTCACACACCCAGCTGAAGGGGTATTTTTTTTACCTCCCAGATAATTTCTCATGAATATTACTTTGCAATAACAACTCTGGAAATGACCTAGGATCTAAAGAACCCTACAGCAAGAATAGAAAGGGTAATACCCTCTCCAAGGATCCTTTAGAGAAATGCCAGTTCTCAGGTGGAAAGTACCCACATTTTTTTGTCCTGCATCGCCAACCTCTTCTCTCTTCCTACCCTCTGGTTCAGAAAACCACTTTCTGCCCGTGGTCCCTCCTCAATTATGCATATGCCAACAAAACTTCAGAGCCTCCTGGGGCAGGGTTCTGGCTGTGCTCTCGGAGGCTTTGTGCTGAGCTATGGAGGAAGCAGCTCAGGAGTGGCTTTTTGGGGAGTGACTGCCATGTTCAGCACCACCAGGGCACTTTGAGTTCTGCACTGAAGGGGAAAATTGTCTTCTGTGTGGGAACAGTGAAAAGTTGGTACCTTGCTCCCATCCCACAAGCTGACTACTCCTGATGCACCAGAGGCAAGGGATCCATGCAGGTGTTTGGTTTCACCATTAAAAAAAGCCCCATACAAAACAATGTGACTTTCCCCACAGCAAGCTCTTGCATGCCCTCCTGAACACAGCTGAGGACACTGCAGGGCTGGATGCTAAGAGAGTGAATGCAATTTATGACCCAGCGGAGGAAATAATCAGAGTATTAGATGTATTGTTGGTGCTAGCCTGGAAAGAATGTGAAGTAGAGAAGACTCACTGAACAGGATTGTGAGAGCACTAGAAGCTACAAAAATCCAAACAGAAAAATGGCAAGCACCGGCAATAGTAGCAAGCTTGAAGTGAGAGAGGACCACAAACTATGTGTGCATTTGTGATGTGCTGTGGCTCAGAGAAAAAAATCCAGGACAGTTTTATGGTGTGCATACTGAAATAGTACAGCCCAGAACAGACACAAAATAGTATGGGCAAAAGGAATCTGATTACAACATTTATCTAGGAATTGCTACCTTGTTGACAAACAGGGAGAAGTTAAAGAAGCCAAACTTCTCTGGGTTTTCTGGACACATAATTTAAAATGTCTGAATCTAAGTCTAATACTTGGGCCTGCCTAGCTCCAAAAACAATCAAAATTGATATGATGTATGCATGTCCCTCTGATTTCATTGAGATATATCCTATCATTGAGGTCAAATGCACATTACTGCACTGTACTAGGACAGAGCCTGAGACACCAAAAAAGACATGGAAGTTTCCTGAAGAATACATATGAAACCTTTACTGTAACTTAAGAAATTGTTTCCACTGCCTGGATTTTTTTTCCAATGCTTCCAGCTAAATTAAAAGCAGAAAGGAGACAATTTTTCAGGAGCTCTTTCAGCACATTATAATTAGAGATCATTTCATCATCTTAAACACCCTTTAGTCAAATAAATGCTGATTTGAGCTGCAGCATCAACAACTGCAATGAACTGAAGTTATATAGAAATCTTCATGCACTTTTCTTCAAGCCAAAGCTGTGTATATTCCTATGACCCAGGCTGGGGCTGTGACCACAGGGTCCAGACTGTCACCCCAGCACCTGCCATGTCTACTGGCTGGGTCACCACGATGCCCACAAATTTTTCTTATTAACATTCTCATACATGCTTCTGTAACAAATAAGTCCCATAGAAGTCTCTGAAGTTATGATAATTAATTACGGTAACTCCTGCTTAACTTTTTTTAACTTTTTTTCTCATACTCTCTAATAATATTTGGCATAGTAAGGTATTAAAGGTACATTATTTCCAATTTGCTGATACAGAATGCAACCTAGAGATACCAAGATCAGAGCTAAAACCATTCCCCTACTTTTAAGTCCCTACCTTTAAGTTTTGTATACTTTTAGAATAAACTTGGACAGAAAAGCCCTTGTTGCATTGTATAATGGATTATTATTGTGCAGAGGAACACGCTGCTGCAATTGCTAGCTTGGTAGACTATTTATGTCAAGCTTGATCTCATAAAGGGTTTCTACAACAAAGTCCTCCTGAATACCTTGGAAATTCACATAAAGGACTCCTGCAGAATCTGAGCTCTTAGTGATTTTCCCTGTCTTGAACACCTCTACAATACTCTGTGTCCATGTTGGAAACAAAACAAAACCATATGAGAGGAGGACAGCAAAGAAAAAAAGTGAAAGGTAGAATTTGATGGCCCCTACAGACTGGTGAGACTGACTGCTGTTGTATGCAAACACGTGAAGGGAGATAGAAAATAGGACGAAATACAGCTTGATTAAAAGGGAAACATGACTTTTAATCTTTCTCTCAGAACAGAGATTTTTGGAAATGTGGCAGATTTATGTCAAGTCCTTTAAGACATGTGATGTAGTGGCATACAGGAGCTTGCTGTTTTGAACTAGAGAAGACGTGGATTAGCAGAATTATAAGGAAGGTAGGAGACATAGGGGATATAGGAGTATCCAATGCTGAAAAGGGAATATTGAGAGAAATCAATAACATAAAGGAAATTAGAAAGGCTGCAAGAGCCTAGATAACTGGAATAAAATTAGTGGGAATAATATTTTGTAGTTCAATGCAGAAGAATCTCCACTTGGCAGGTGACAAGTATTTCTGCTGTGAGGAGATTTAGTTGAGTCTGCACCTACCTGCGATCCAGGTGATTTGCTTGGAGCATCCCATTATCTGCTGCTTTCTTCTGGCCTGTGCTCCTAGATTTTTCCAAGGAGTAATGGCTGTAACCTGGAAGAGGGTAGGTTTCCATTAGATTTTAGGAAGAAATTATTAACAGTAAGGGTGATGAGGCACTGGAACAGGCTGCCCAGAGGAGTTGTGGATGCTCTATCCCTGGCACTGTTCAAGGACAGATTAGATGGGGACTTTGCAACCTGGTCCAGTGAAAAGTGTCCCTGCCCATGGCAGGGGGGTTGGAACTGCATGATTCTTAAGGTCCTTTCCAACTCATTCTATGATTTCCCCCCAAAGAAACAAGTTGAAGGTGCTGGAGGTGTGAAAGGAGGGATGTAAAGGTAGAATGCTGAGAACCCCTCCTTTTGCCTCCCTTTATATTTACACATGCAGAATGGCAGTGAGCATGAATGACCCTTTCTGGTAAATCTGTTCCAAAACCATTTATTGTCTTCACAGTAATTTGGATTTGGAAGTCTATCTTGAAGTAATATATGTGAAAGTGTGTTGGTTTAGACATCAAAGTTAATTGGGAGTATCCTGGATTTGCATCTGTATGGAGCAAGGAATGATCTTGGTACAGCTTCCAAAGAGCTGCTCCAGCAATCCAACAGGGCACCACCACACTCCAGGGAGACTCTGTAGGGTTCCAGTCTGACTTCCTGCTTTTTGGGATTCACATGCATGTCAGTGGACTTTCATGGACCAGCTCTGACCCTGAACTTCAATGTTCAGGATTCTCTACGTAAGTAAGCGGCTGTTGTGTGAGCAAACAGATCACAGGAGATGCCAGTCAGGATACCTGTGCACACAGCTGTGAGGTGTTGTGCAAGTACCACTGGCATGGGTATTTGCCTATGAAAATGTAGTCACTTTGTGGGGTTCATCCAAACACAGACAGCTCTAACAGTTTGTCAAGCCCTAGAAAAGCCATACAGGTGGTTGGAACAGGGCTATTCTTTTCCAACCACTGATGGAACACTTACATCTTCAGTTAATATAACTAAATATAGCAAGAAAAGAAAGCCCATATAAACTAAGAGAAAATGTGAGTATGTATAAAATTTCCTCATCTGTTTCTTCCTAAGCTCATCTCTGATAGGTATCTACACATTGGCCACACGCCAGAATGGGCTACACATTGTGAAAGACATGCATACTTTACATACATTGCATTGCTACATACAGAAAACAAGTTTCATGCCCTGACTGCTAGAGTGTAGAAAACAACATTTTTTTTTTTCCTAAAAGGTCATAAAACTCAAGGAAAGGTATCCTCTTTCATAATGTGGGCAACAAAAAACCTTACAAGTTTCTGAATTAGTAAACCAAAGGAGGGAGGGGTGGGAAAAGTGCATGATCATAGCCTCCAGTTCAAAATATTTGTATTTCCCCAGTCAGTTTCATTTTTTTGTTTTGTTTTTGGTTTAGGTAGAAGGGGAATCAATTTAAATTCATAATTACATTTTTTCCTGAAAATATTCTAATGAGCCATTTTAATCAGAAATTTCCCAAAACATACTTTGAGTAAGAAGTGTAAAAATTACACTAGTTTTGACAAACAAGAGCTTATCTGTCCCCCAGAGAAGAGGCTGTTCCAGTATGTCATCCCAAGCAAAGGATAGGTTCTTGAAGAAATTCCAGCCCACATTATCCATTATGCAAGTCCTGTGCTTTTGCAATGTCCATCTCAGTAGACTGCATCTAGGTGGAGGGTAACTACTGACCTGGTAATCTTGACCTAATGAGCTTGTCTCCATAGGAAACTGTACCTAAAACTACACATGTAAACATCACTTCAGTCTATTGATACAATCTGAAATATTTCACTGTATAAATTGAATAAATTGCTGTCATTATCTTTTTGCCTAAAACCTTCTTCTCAAAACAAAATGAAATTACTGAATAAAACACATCCAATTACAATTTTTTTCTCTCCTAATCTGTCTCTCCATGACTAAGCTAACACTTGCCTACAAAGGTTAGCCTTGGGCTCTGTTGTACAGTCACCTCTTCTGTGTTTCAACATGTTGAGAACTTTTCTAAAATGGGAAAAAAAAATATTGAGCTAGAAGTTACTAGGGTTACTGTTTCTTGACTACTGTTGAAAAGAAGATTTAGACACTTGTTAGGGTAAAACTATTCAGAGTAACAGACAGAAGAAGCTGTGGATGAGCCTATCTAATCCTTTGTCTATATAAGAGCACATTAGTCTTTATTACTGATGTACTGAATTTATCCTGTGACACAGGAGTACCTATCAATTCCAACCAAAGTGCAAAGGAAAGGTGAGCCAAGTATGCCAGAAACAATTGCCAGTAAGACTGCACATAGAATAAAACCCTTCTCTCAGAAAACATATGTCAAAAAATCTAGTTGATGTCAGCAGCAGAAATGCTTTTTCAGAAGTCAGAACTACTGAAGAACTTCTGGATATCTATGTACTTCTCATTATTTTTACATTTCCACCTTTTCTTCTCTGCACTCCCTTCTCTTATATCTTTAATTCCTGTCAATCTCCTGCTCCTTCCTAGACTTTGTACTATGTACTGTTCTCTGACCTGAATTCCTAGACAGAACTTTGTTTTTTGTTTGTTCTTTCCTTTCCATAGCCTTTACCATGATTTTCTTTTTCTTTAAAAAAATTAACAATATTGGTTATTTATAAACTCTGGAATATCAAGATTCCTTGAAATTTTGGTTGGGCAGTACCTGAAGCTTTATTAGAAGGATACTGTCCTGAAGACTGAGAACCTGACACCCTTTAAGTATTAATTAATTGTACTGTTTTGCTATTTAGGATCATTTTCTGATAAAAAGCATAAAGGGTTAGATTGCATGGTCAGAACTATTAAATTACCTGAACCTGGTGCTTCACCTCATGACAGCTGATTATAAAATTTTGTCCTTAGCAAAAACTCCAGGTCAGGAGTTCACTACAATTAGACACTCACCATTGTTTTTGAGTGATTTCCAACCATCTGTGATAGTTTGGTACTACCTCTCTTAATAAATTTAGTAGCCTCATGGACTGAAGCTAGAAATGCAAAAGCTTTTCTGGAAAGACACAAAGTCAGTCTTCAGCATCACTGAGTACAATGAAACAGCAGCTTGCAAAAGTGTCTTTGATCCAGGAGTTTAGGTTAAATTGTAGTGGAGGGTTTTATATCGTGTTAAGGAACATAAGCAGAAGACCAAGGCCAGTCTGGATTGGGATATTTCATCTTTACCAGAATCAAGTTATAGAATTGTAATCATCTTTAGGAGCCAAAAACCTGAACCACTTCTGCCACTCATAGTTGGCAACTTTAATCTGTTTTTATCTTCAGCTCCTAGAAAGCAGCATCTCACATGCGTTCCCATCTATATAGACACTGTAACTTTTGAATTATGGGTACCTAAATTTATGTGTCCTTAAATAAAAAGTGAACCCTTAAAAGTGAGCCAGACTAATACATTTGATTGAATAAGGAGTTATTAATCTGTAATTCTTGGAGGTTTTATTTCTTTCTACTATTTGCAGCTTTTTCTGACCAGTGCTGTGTATTTTTCTCTCCATTTGAAGAAGCTTCTTTAGCATTGCTACGACAAACTTCTCCCATTCTTCACATCTTCCATAATTTTTAGCTAACCCTGTGCTGGCTGCTGCTTCTTTCTGTTTTGCTAGACCTAAATATTTGGAGTTTTGGGCATCATCGTGCTTTTTGTTAGTATAGAACAGAGAATCACACAGAAATGGAAATCAGACGTGAACCCTCCCTTTTCCAATGTGCTTCATTCTGGTTCTACCATATATGCTGACACCCATGAGCTTTCACCCCTTTAACAGCAGGAGTAGGAAACCACTCTCCATCTGTATTTCATACAAACTATTGCAAAGATCACACAGTAGAAAAGATTATAAACAGCGGGGGTCAATGCTGGTCTCGTGGTCACCTGGTGCACACCATATGCACCACGGATTTAATGTGTACTTAATGTTAACTCTGCTGTGTCTAGCAAAGGCTGAGAGTTAAGAAACCCTTCCCTTGAGTTTATGTGTTGCAAGGCCTACAGGTTTAAGAACATCTTTTAAGCTAAAAGGACAGCATAAATGTACAAGCCAGGCAGATATGTTAGAAAAAAATTGCTACAGCTGGCTCTTTAGCAGCCCAGAACAGCATAAATGTTCCAAAGGACACCATGCAGGTCCACCTCCCTTCTGCAGTACAGATGCTGGCTGCTGCCGACAAGCAAGGGGGCCTTTGCTACTCAGGGAAGCTGTTGCATTTTGACCTCTTTGCATATATCCTGCAGGAAAAGAAGGGTTTGCAGGCCAGAGAAACCACTACACAGCCAACCATGTTTTACCGAGAAGAGTGCCCATCTCCAGTCCATGCAAGCAGGTGCAGAAGGCAAACAAATGCCAATACCTCAAGTAAAGAGTGAAGTGGTGTTTTTGCAGAGGATTAGGAATGATGATCAAGCAGTTCATAGGACTTCTTTGGGAAATATTTGCACATGCTCAGGACTACTCTGCAGAAGCAAGCACATATTCATCTTTTATCACATGGGCTTCAGTGGAAATTCCCCTGGTTTTGTCAATCACAACTCCATAATGAATAAAGGAGAGAATTAACGTGTCAAATATTCTGGCCACGTTCAAAGTGGTCTTGCTAGCTCTGGTCAATGCAGAACGGCATTAAGATGTCCTGTATTTATGTATATGTGGACTGAACAAGCATGCAATATGGTGGCAAACCAGGGCTGACAAAATATCTTCACTTCAGTCCAGTCTATCAGCCCTCCCTCTGTATCTGGCTCTCTGTGCAGCTATTTCTTAGTAAAACTGTTCCGGAGAGCAAGATCTTCCTTTATTTTTGGAAAATACTTTTATAATAATATTTCAGTACTTAAGGACAGAATTAGGTTAATAGCTGAAGAAGGAATTTTAATTTATTCAATCTGCTTTTAAATGCCAGCAGTGACTGCACATTTGAAGTTCTGTTGGGCAACTGATTCCATAACCCCCAGACATAATTAATTTGCAATCAGAGTAAGACAATTCAACTAACCTACCAAGGTGGATCTTAGAAATTGCCAGAAACCTTAAGCAAAAAACTAACGGTGGCTAGAAAAGGCCATTCAACATTACTAAATAAAAATTCATTAATAGGAAACAACTAGTTCCACTACAGCTTTGTTCTTTGGCATTTAGCTTTTACTAAGCAGAATATGCCGGAAAGGATACTTGGGCTCACCATGAGCTTAGAAGTAGGAGCCAGACCTCGGAATTTTGCCAGCAGGATTCAAAAACCAAAAGCAGCAACAGGCAGGAACCAAGAATTTCAACTCCTTTGCCCTCAATGTTCCTTCCTTGTTTACTTTTTCTATCCAGAAAAACAAATTAAAAAAATAATAAAAAAGCCCCAAAACAATCCAAACCCAGCCACAGTGTTCTGCAGGTGACCTTCATGTGCTGTTTGCAATGTAGGAGGAGGCTGGAGGGAGGGGGAAGAGAAGCAGTAACTTTCATGTACCTTTTTGTGGTAATAATCTATGTTAACCCCACTGTTAGTGCTGCAATGCCTATTTCATCCTCACACCATACAGAATGTCTGGAGTCCTTTGAAACAGAGATTAGTCACTTGCACCTGAAGGGCACTACTATGTTAGCTGTATCTAGCTGCAATTAAACATTTAAACTTTTTCATTCAAAGGATGAACAACAAAATGACTTTTTGATTCCTGACTCATAAGGGAGAGCCACTTTCTGAATCAGTGCTACCCCCTTTGGGCAATACCTAACTCTTCCTGGCAAGTGCTGCTCCTCTGTAACCACCTGAGTGCTCCACGCAAAACGGGAGAAGGATGGATCAGATCACCAAGGAACAATGAATTAAAAAAGCAAGAAACACCAAAAATAAAAATAAAAAATCATAGTTTATAATACACCTTAACTTTTCATTTGAGAATAGTGGTCTGAGCAATTTCAAATTTTGAAAGCAGAGAAAGGGAACAAGAAATATTCCAAGATGACATAAGAATCTGGCAAGTTTCTCTGCTTCTTCTAGAGACTAACATGTGGAACTTTCCATCAAGGAGGGGGCAGAAATTTCCTTTATTTTCTCCCTTCTGGTTCTCTCCCTTATGTCCTGCTGTTGTAAGGAAACATCATCCTTTCAAGGCTTATGAAATATCTGGTATTGTTCCTCCAGTTGGGAATGGATAAGATTTTCACAGAATTTCAGCTGTCAAAATACTTGATTACTACAACATACAACTGTTGAATGAAGACAGATGGAAAGTGTAGAAGTTTCCAGCTTAAATATTGAACAAAAAAACCTCACCAAAATTGGCTTAAATTTATTTCCATTTTTGCAATAACAACCTATGTTTGTTCCATTTTACATATCAATTTCAACTTTCTAATTGGAAAACTTCAAAAGAAAAAATATTTTATGGAAATATTTATCAGTAATTCCCAGTTTCAATAATAAAACAAGGGATTAAAACTTAGCATATGATTACAATATTAATTGTTTCAAAGTGATGAACCTTGTGATAGAGATAAATAGGATCCTAAATTCTGTTTAAACATCACACTGCTAATGAAATCCACAAGTATGAAGCCCTTTCTTGGCTATATACTGCAGGGCACTGATTTTTAATTTAAGCCCAAATTTATTTTTTTTTTTTTTGTAGGGTGGAATGATTACCTGTCTTGCAATGTTCTAGTTTGATAACTGGCACAAGTTTCTCAGGGGATCGAAATTTCAGAAATACTACAGTGAGAATTTATACAAATATGTGATAGGCTGACGAGACATGTGGAAAGAAGAAGCCAAAGGATGCAAGACAGCCTTGAAATGCAACATGATTCGTAAATGGAGGAGCAGCAAGAAAGAGAATGAAAAACTCCATTTATCTAATAATAAGAGGAACCAGTACATCCACTTGTTTTCTCTCTGCTTTCTTCCAGTCTTTCACTCTCCTCCTATAAACAAGCAAACACCACCCCATCATTTTAGACTTTGTCCTAGTCCTAAATATTTAAATATATACATAAACACAGAGGGAAACTTTGTTGTTTCCATTTTACCAGCAGAATCCATACACTCTTTTTCCTGCTTTTTTTATCTGCTTCTTTTAACTTTTTTCTGTGAGATCTACTTTTCTCCAACCTGCAGGTTTCTTGCACAACTGTGTCTTCGTTTAGAAGCCCTTCTATTTGTAGACATGATTTTTCATCCTTTTTCTGCAGCTATCCCTCATAGTCAACTTCTGGAATGTTTCTTCCCCTCTGGGCTTGGTATTCATTTATCTCTTCTCAGAAGCAGAAATTACTTCATCATCCCCAAATAAAGGACACTAGGCGTACGTAGATATGAGAACTATGTTGTTTCTTACAGGAAAGTATTTCCAGGCTGCTAACTAAGTATAATGGTCCTCTGTAACAGAGACTACTGCAACCAATACACTAAAGTCATAGTGATTCCCCAGTAGCTCCCATCTGGTTGGAATTATCCTGAAAGACACACTCCCAAGTTTAAGTAACAGAAGACAGTCTCAAAGATAAGAGACAGGAGAATTTCCCCCAGGCCCAGACCCCATTCCATCCTTCTGAAGGAACCTTCTTGATACTGCAGATGTTTCATGCTTTAACATAACCCTTTTAAAAATAAAGAACCCTCTCTTCATACTTTAACTTCCATGAACCCCAAGCAAGATAATTTTTATAAGAATCAGCTAAGCTTTACAAGCCCCACTGTAAGAATAGTACTGCAAGTTTATCTGGGATTTGCAGGGCCAGCTCATGGCAAAACCAACCTTTGATTTTCCCTGTCTGTCAATTTCCCAAGCTCCTTCATCAAAGTTGGTTTCATTTTCTTAACAATACAGAACTGCTAGAGCACTGAAAAAGCTGTAAATATGTATTTTACTTTATTTTAATAACAAACCAAGAAACAAAGGGAATGAGAAAATGAAAAATCCTTTGTCTGAATATACTTGAATCCAAAACCAAAAAATTCTGTAGAAACCAGACATCTCCATTTTAAGGTGACAAAATGTTCAGGACTGCAGATCATATGCTTCTCATTTCCCTGTGGCTTATCTTAAACTCTGAAATAAGAATAGATAAAATTGATTTAAAAAAAAAAAAAAGCTAAACCAAGCCACCTATTTAATATTCAGAGTTTAACCACACATCAACTGTAAAACACTCATGTTTTCTAGCCCATACCTATCGTACAGATTGATAAATAAGCTCCAGAGGATTGGAACAATGACTCCTTCTTATTTTTAACATGTTTTAGTACCAGTTTTATCTGAGGGAGAGTTGCTGGGGAATTAATTTTTCAGATATTCAGCCAGAGCAGGGCAGAGGCAGTGAAGGAGTGTAGGCTGAAGAAGAAGCTGATTCTGCTTCACTGTCTAATTCATGGCTTCCATACACTGCTGGAGAACTACGTGGCTATGGAGGATAAACCACACTCTCCTAGAGGTAAATTCACTTCTGGAAATCTCAGCCATAAATTCTACATAAAAAGTAATGCTAAACACAACTGGCATGCAATATGCCCATCTACAATCACAGCAAAAATCAGAAGACGCTCCACCCACATGTTGCAGGAGATATTAACTCTGTGTAACATGCTGAACTGCAAGTTTAAATCTGGACATCTAGGGAGAAGTCTGGACAGCTCTTCCAAATTGGCTCAATAGTTTGTTTCAAGAGCTGAGAGTTAGGATGGTTTTTCCCTGGGAGACAATGTTTTGTGACACCCTCCTACAGAGAAGCTCTGTGGTAGCCTGACCCACAGCTGGTTACAGAAAGCCAGCCCCTATGGAGCAGAATTTCAGGAGAGCTCATCAGATGCTTCTGGTAACTACCTGCCAACTGTGCTGCACGTGGACAACCTCATTAAATTCAATTAAGCAACCTTGCAGCTGCAAGCAGGGCAGACACCCTGGCTGGGATTTGAACTGCTCCCAAATCCAGTCAAGGCCAGGATTTGAATTCAGCACCTTTTATAAGCAGCATATGCACACACCACAGCATGTAAGAGTCCAAGTTAAAAGGTGTATTCCTTTTTTGTTAGTTCACCTGATGGCTGGTGGGTGCTACTTTTCACAATGAAGTTACACCTTGCAGGTATCCTGACTTTGGTGGAAAGCAGAATTGGATGGCAAACCAAACGTAGCAACAAACCATGGAACCGTTATTCACTGTCTGATGGCATGGAATAGGCATAGCTGCCTTGGAAAGTGCACACCTAGCCACATAATCATTCTACAATTGCTTCTTAATGCAAAGAATAAAGCCTTTCACCTCCTTTCAGCCTTTTCCCATGGCCAACACTACTGTTCTGTAATAACTCATCTCTGAGTAACAAAGTAAACAGCATTACAAAATAATTTCTGTAGCCAAATATCTGATAAAGATGATTAATGCCTCACGAAATGCCCAAGTCATATTTGCAATAATTGCAATATTTGAGATGGATAAGAGGAGAGAATTATAGGATTTGCTGTAAGGCTGAATTATCTACAGGAAGTTCATGTGAAAGTCACGCTACCATCTAACTCGCTGGTACCTGCCAGGCATACTCCTTAACAGCTGGCTTATTTGTTTTCTGGATTTTAGAATTAGAACAGTTAGAGTTTTGAGATAAATTTTCTTAAAGCTACCTTTATAAATACCCTCACTCTTGAGAGGGTATTTATGAGAGACTGTTTTGGTCTAGAAACTGCTGCACAAATACAGGAATCTTTCCCAATGAACAGAGTTTTGGGGTATTCTTGAATGGCTGCCCAAACCAAAGTTTCACAATGTTTGTTCAAGACGCAGTTTGCCAGCAAATACAATGTTCTTTTAAAGAAAAAGTGATGTATTTCTTCTTCTGAACAATTCACATTGGTATGTTCTGTAGTTTCCCAGCACAACAAAAATCTAAATGTTTGGCACGTGCTTTGGGGGAAAGAAGACTGAAAGGTACTATCTTAGAGGGCTTCAACCACTTGTAGTCCATAAACTGTGAAGACAATTATGGATAACTTCCTTTTTTTCCTATGATGGGATAAAAAACTCTTTTGTTTATAATCACAGATTGTCTTGGTAACCAGCTAATACACAATATGATAACGTTTGATGAAAGAAAAATATGAAAGAGATGATCTTACTGTTGGCAGCCACCTACTCCAGAGTTCTCATATTTATTCAAGCAAAATTATTATTATTATTACATCATTTTTTTAATAATGACTGAACACTTTGTAAGGATTGTTAAAAGCTAAATTCACAACTGGAGTTGTTCTGACTGGACATAACTGTTTTGTTTTGCTTTCGTGATGCCTTAAGGTTCTCTCTTATAGTCAGTCACTTCTCTGGTGCTAATGAAAAGCCTTGCTGCAAATACTCCAATTTAATTATTATTCTATGACCACTCCTATACCCCCCAGCCCCAAATTGCACCAACATGAACATCAGTGGCAAACAAGCACAAACAGGGCACGAAAAAGGTCAAAGAAAATTTGTTTTCAACTTTAAAAAAGTATTTCTGTGAAACTCTTCTCAGCACCTGCTGAGTCCTTATAGCCTGTAGAATTTTCTGTACTCATTTCAAACTGCTCATTTCACACGGACAGGCAAGGAGGAAATATCTGGAAGAGGAAAGCTGGCGCTGAGGAGGATCCTTCTCCAGCCATTTGCGTCTGTCATGTGAAACACCAGGCTGCCTAGAACAGTCACAAAGTGGCGGGGGAGGAACGTGGACAGGCTTCGGAAACGCCTTGCAGGCCCAACTGAGCCCAGATGGGTGCACAGGGGGTAAGGCTGAGCCACCCCACTCTGTTTTGCACATTCAGTCTTTATAGCAAGCCACACAGCCATCCTTCTTCTCAAGGTGTGCTGCAATGTCCGAACCTTGCAGCTGCCGCCAAAGAGTCTGGTGGTTCAGCACATTCGGACTTACACCCAGTCTTTTTTTACCCACCAGAAGACTCAATAAGCAACAGAAACACCCTTACTTGAGCCCTCCCTGTGATGCAAAATCCTGGTGCAGGAGAAGGAGCACGCCTTGCTCCAAAGGCTAAGCACTGAGGGCAAAGTGCAGCTGCCAGCGCTTCTCTGCCCAGTAACCACAAGTGCTGTGGGGCAGGAGACAGCGATAGAATTGGCATGGCCTTTGTCTGCTCCTCTGGTGTTCCTCTCCTGGATTCTCCAGAATGCCCTTGAATAGATCCCGCTTCCTCCCTCGTTAGGAAAGGGATCTGAAATCAGCTTAGTCACGATTATTGATGCAGCTGCACAGCACTTGCTGAAACAAAGAAACTTCTATCCCCACCCAATCTGATATTGCACTACCCTGGTCCATAACAATACAATTTTGGAAGTACTTGTCAAGAGCAACAATTTTGCTAGCAAACACTACAACAGAAGAAGATTAGAAAAGATGTAAGCACAAAAACCTGCAGTAAATGAGACTTTGGAAACTACAATATTTCTTTTATTTACGAGGAACAAAGAACCTCATGTGTGTCAGGAATAAATAGAAATTGGCCTCCAGCCTTCACAAATGAATAATCATGTGTAGAAAACATAGCGTTTTTGTTAAAAATAAAGATGTAATTTGCAATTAACTAAGGAACAAGAACTACTTCTTCTAGAGCCAATCTAGTGAAGTTTTAAAAACTGGCATATTCTGATCTCATCTGTTTCCCTATGGGCAAAGAAGCCAATCTTGAGCTTTCCTGCTGCAGATCAAAGTGATGGCTACAAATGTTAGTAAAACAAAGTCTCCCCTAACATCAGGCAAAACAGGATAAAAAGCAAACAAGCGAAAACTTCTGCGCAAGGATATAAGACAAAACGGGAGAGTACTTCTGCCATGCTAAGAAAGCTGAACATACACTAAATATTGGATCTCAACAAATACAACATTATTATGACAGGAGACTGGTTACCATATATGCGTCAACTCTCTGGGGAATCAGATTTTTATTTTCCTTCCTGTTCAAGGGACAGTTGTTCATATATTTATTTGCATTGCCATAACGTGGAGATGCAGGCTGTGATCAGAGGTCCATTGTGTAAGGTGCTGTACACACAGTTTATCAAAGCAGCCTCCGCTTCAGAGACCCTCCAGTCTAAACAGGGAAATTCTAGAAGTCCCGAGGGGAAACAAAAGCTTGTAAGGTTTCCAAGAGAGAACCAGAAAGTCTTTGGAAAAGCATCTTTGGGTGGCATTTTAGACTAAACGGAAATCTTGATGTTCTCATTTCAGTGATATATTTCCATGGGTTTGTGTCATTAGAAATCTTACCTGTATTTTCTCAGCAATTAGATCAAAACAGTTGCAGATAATAAAACTGAGGCTTGAGTTTTGTGCCCATTGCAAAACCTAACCTGAGTACCATTCTATCAGAGAATTCATTGCTTTATGAATACTCACAACTCTTTCTCAAACATCAGGTACCAGAAATTCCTCATTTACTCCTCATCTGCAAACACTGCAAACTAACTCCTTGTTACTCCACTACTTGTTCCATCTTTCTTGATTCTTTCCTTGATCTTTCTTGAAGACCAAGCGTATTTGGAAAAACACAGAAAACTTGTTCACATGAGTGACTGTCACATGGGGGAGAGAGCAATAAATATTCTGAAGGCAAGTCCACTGGGGTATTTTCAAAATTAAGCCCTAAAAATATCTTGAGGACATTTTGAAAACAACCTTTTCAAAGAAAATTATTCCCAGATTTGTTCGTGTAAAAAAAAAAAATGAACAAAACAACGGAAACAGGTGTGCTCCTATACAAATTAACTTGCATCCATATAGAGAGCAAAATTATTAAATACAAAATACAATTAAGTGTCACCCTCTAAATGTTAATATCCATTAGAAAGAGAAGTGTGGGCATTTTAAACATGAAAGAAATAAATGACACGCAGGAGACCAGGAACTAAGGAGATACACCTTACTGGGAATGCTGTTGTTTGAAGGCATATTCCTCCTCCTCAAAGAAACAAAAGGATGAAGGAAGCAGAGAACACCAGAACTCAAGGGTAATGCCAAGATGATGCTTACCTTCACATTCATACAGAATCACAGCACCATGAAGATCCTTGTCTTTGAACCTCCTCTCTTTTTCCAGCAATGGCGCACTCCCTTTGGTCTCTGAGTGGACTTCAGGACTCCCTACAAGTCTGCAAAGAAAGAGAAGGATGCACTGAAATATCCTTGCTCCTCGGCTGTGTGGTTGGAAGAGCTTCATCACTTAAAAATTATTTCTCCTGATGGGACTCTAGATATGTATTAAACTTCTGTCCTACATCTTGGAGAGAAGTGGGGATCTTATAAGGAGTGTTACTTCTGCTGGGATGTGCTGGAGGACAAGGTGAAAAAAGACGAGAGAGCAAAAAAAGCAGCACATTTGTCACTGCTTTCAGACCAAGCTGCATCCCCATAGACTTCCTCTGTGAATGTGAGTAAAACACATTTATATTCCTATAGAAATACTACTGCTAGATCAATGGGCAAAAATCTGACCTGGAAATTGACTGAATTAGTGGAATTTAAGGGAGAAAAGTTGTTAAAAAATTCACAAGCAGTACTTAACTGGTAGAAGATGTAAATGCTAAATATTTTACCACTTATGTAGTTAGGTTCTGATCTTAAATTTCAATGGTTGAACACAGCAAAAATACTTCACTAAGGTCAGTTTGCAAGTGTTGTTTTTCTTCTAAGCAAATAATGGCATAATCTACTTTGGCACTACTAGCTGTTAACAGCACCATAAAGAATTTCTTTTTATGTACACCATCTTCTGAGTTACAAAAATGTTAATCCCTAATAGAACTGGAGGAGCTAATTTTGTAAAAAGCAGAACATGCCTGATTTAGTAAAGGGATTTCTGTTCTGAAGCTTTCAAATTTCTTGTTCACCTTCCTGTCAATCACTGAGGTGAATCAACCTCTTAGTGAAAGCAACGTCATCTAATCTGGAGAGAGAAAAAAGGGTATAAAAAACATGCTGTGTTCCAGACATGAGATTCCAAATTCTTTAGCTGACCTTAAAAAATGACCTTAAAATGTGCATAGATGTGAGGAGCAAGGGAAGATGAGAGCCCAAAATATCTGAAAGAAACTGCAAGTCAGGGACTCAGTAGTAGGCAGCCTGATCTGGCCAACTTCACCGCTGCCAGCCTCTGGTAGCCTTCCATTTCAAAGTAAGGAGGAGGCTGCAGAGTTGCTGGACAAAATCTGCTAAAGCATTGTCATGCAGGTGTTCTTTGAAATTTTGCTGATACCAAATTCCTTGACAACAAATGTTTTACCAAACATGGATGCAATATTCCTTAAAATCAGCTACTGCACCTTTGTGTGATTGAAGTCATTCTTAAGACAGTGGCTTCTAGGAGTTTTTTTCTTTTTATTATTTTTTTTCTTTTTGTTGTTGTTGATTGGTTGGTTTGGGTTTTCTTAATTTAAACTCTGGTTAGCAAAATGAGTCTAAAATATGCTGAATTCTTAAGCCACTGCCATTCAAGTAGAGCTAGAAATTTGATATGGAGCAATATATTTCTGAAATTTTAAAAATCACTGGAAAAACTACTGACACTAACAAAGCACTGAAGAAACAAAAACCTGGAATATCATACTTTCAGTCTTTATTATTTCATCACTCTTCATCTGACCATGTTATCTGTCCCTGGAGCATTCACTGGATCTACTATAAAATCTATATGGTAGACAAAGAGGTTCCTGTGCTTTGGATCAGCTATTATAATCTAGGAAATTCTTTTTTTGTAGTAAAATTTTAAGGCTTTGAGAAACATGCAGCCTTTGTTATAACTTTTATAGGAATAAACTTAAACTCTAAATTCACTAAATTAAACCTGTTATTGCCAAGGACCACAATGAAGAGAGATATTTATTCAATGTGCTTTCCACTAGTGTCAAGGACTAAGGTCATGGTTTAAGATTGTTTCTTATGTAATGAACATGAAAAATATAAAAGGATTCCATTTTAAGTCAGAATTAAAATGAGCTATTTAATATACTAAAAGCTAGTGCAGACTGTGTTGCAAGTCCACAGTGTTCCACAGTGTCAATTGCTGCCCAAGCCATTAAAGAAATTAAATGGATTAGGTTTCAAAAATAACCTGTGAGCTATTGAGAAACAATTTCTGCTGTCCTTCCAGACAATCTGTGTATTACCAACTGCATGAAGATTAGGGTAGCCTGGAACCCTCCCCTGGTTGCACCCTGGGTGGGAACAGGCACCTCAAGCCTTCCAGCCTAAATATGAGCTTTTTATGAGCTTGAACCACCAAGTGAAAATCTTCACTTCCTCCAGCTTCACAGAAAGACCACACAATACCACGATTTTACATCCCCTGAGTACCCACAAATCAGGCCGACTGCAAAACTGGTCTAAGCTTATGCAAAAGATGCAAGTTACTACTGCTCAGAACCTGTAGCCTGCATGGAAAATAAACTGTTATCTGCTACAGACAGTGGCATAAAAATTCCCACCTGCACATTTCCTGCATGTTTTTTTCCCTTGTTCTGCTATTTCTTACCCTATTATGTATATTATTACTACCACCAGGGAGATTAAACAGCTCTTCCCTGGCAAGTAAAGGAGAATTTTGGGGATAATTAATTAATTGTTTAATATGCAAATATATATTCTTTTACAGCTGGAATTTTTCATAGCAATTTTTATAGCATAGCATATAATTGTAGAGACTTAATCTCTTATTCAGAAATCTCACAACCACAAATCACAGGAGGCTGGAAGCGCATCACAGCTACTTGCCCTCTCCTGTTTCCTTAGACATCCGCATTTAAAACCCTTGGAGACAGGATTCAGGTACAGAAGAAAACAGTCTGGCATGGCACAGCTATTCCTTTATGTAAGAGAACACAAATTCAGGAGGACATTTTTACACAGTTTACTTTCTTTTCTCCCAATTGTAGCAACGTTAGATTGCTCTGCCATGAGGTGTAAAACATGCAAGTGGATTCAGGGCTAGAAGAAAGGTTACTGAACAGGAAGCATGGTCCCACCAGACCATATACAGCCAAATTCTTGATTCCAGGTTAAATTCAGCCCTAGGAAAATAGCAACATAGATATTGTGACAACAAACAGCCCTAGGATCCTACTATGAGGTAAAAAATGAAGGAACCTGAAATAGTATATGTGAAAATGGAAAACTTTCCTTGTCTTGGCACTGTCCTGGTCTTGAGATATTTTTTATACTTTATTCCTTCCACATAAAATTTTCAGGCATTTTATAATAACAATCCACCAAGAAAGAAAGATTATTTTTATTCAGTATTTTCACCTTCTAGGAAAACCAAAGTCTGATGTTTAAAGATATTTAAAGCTCCTCCAGTGGATCACCTTTTCTTCTCTATCAGCTGCCACAGTCACTTCACTTACTGGCCTGGATTCTGCATGTTTCTGAAAGCACCAGTCCTTGCAATCTCTAATACTTCACAATGGTAAGTCCCTGCCTAAAACCTAGTATGAAAAAGAAAAAAAAAATCTGGAAGACTAGGAAAATATTCTTCCAATTTTAAGAAAAAAAAAAGCTTCTTAACCTTGATAAAAAATTGCCATCTCATTTCTATTAAAAAAAAAGGGAAAAAAAGCCTGGAAAACAAAAGTGCAGACTTGTGTGTCTCAAGCAGTTACCACTGGTGCTTATCCAGGCTTTGGAGGATGGTTTTGCCATAGCCCCATATCTCAGAAAGTCTTTCTTCCATGTTTATTACAGGTGCCTAATAAAAAAGGGCTTGCGAGGGTACTTATGCCTGTGACAAACTAACTCTTTCCTCTGCACATTTGTTTTAGAAAAGCTGTAGGAACTTATCTTTGAAAATTCTATTGGTCCATCAAATTTATATAAAACCATGAGTTCAAAAATTTATAGGAGAGATTTTCTAATGGGTATAGCACATATTAAGTCTATAGGCCTACAGGCAGAAGCTTTGGCTCAGTTGTCTAAGAAATACTGAAAAAGAAGAAACCCATTCTCAGAGGTAGGCTGAGAGTCTCCTCCTAAACAGGACTGAGAGCATTAAATGGTCAGGCCACCACAGAAGAGGTGACACAGGGTTTACGTAACTCAGCTCTACTGCCAGCGGGAACAACAACCAGGAAACAAGAGGGTGGGAGGAGACAAGAAACAAAAGGAAAGAAAGGAAAAAAAAAAGCTTTGCTAGCTGATCTGGTTGATTGATGTGATTAATTGCCACCCACACAGGTAGGTGTTGCTACTGTTTATTTAGCATTCTGCCAGCAACAAATGTTTGGGACTCCTGGTTGCTTCACGGACTTAGTCTGCCTGGAAGTCAAAACCAGTTGTATCTTCTGCATCATCACTGACTAAACAAAACATCAGGAACACAAGATAAACAATTTAAAACAGCTGGATGCAGAGACAGTGCATGCTCTCCCCACCTTCCAGGGAGCCAGGAGCAGTGGGATCCATGCAGCGCCTTCTCTTCTGCTATGCCTCCTTCCTCAGAAGGATGCTGGTGTATCACCAAGGGACTCATGGCTATGAATACTCCCAGAACCCTGTGAGCTTGAAGATTCTCAAGTATCTGCCTTGTTACCACTGGGGAAGACAAAGCAAGCAAGGAGGGCAAAGGGGAAAAAATGACCTCTCAGGACTGTTCTACCGGAGAAAGAAACTGAAATTCAAGAACGTATATGTATTGAAAAAGATGTTTTGGAGCTGTAACCACTTTGATTTTGTTTTTTGTTTCTGTACTTAGACATCCTGTCTGGACTGAGTTTAACAGAAACTTCCACATTTACAAAGAATAGGTAATAAAGAAGACTGTAAATTATTTTATCTTAGAATACACATAGGCATTTTTATTCCACAAATAGAGATTTTGAGAAATCTTTTCCACCTTTAGTCATGTCTGAGAAGTATATTTTGAAAACATCTCTGCAAGTGTTCAAGGATTGAATTACTGTTCTCTTTTAGCCTGTGTCATATGTAAAGATATGTTACCATTCCTCTGTCAGTTAGAGCAGCTAGCATTTCAAGTATCAGTAATCTGTCTAGAAATCTGATTTATTCTCACCAGTTTCCACATATTAAACATAGAAACAGTATGCACCAAGGAAACAATAACTAGAGCCATGTCAAACATTTTTCTAAGGTTTCATTTTCAGTCTAGCTAACAACATTTTTTCATCATGCTAGGACTTCCCAGCCTCTCACCAAGTCTGGAGCACACCTCCTTTGGTAATTTAGACAGCTACATTCCTGCTCTCAAGAAGCAACATGCACTTAGATGCTTGCCTTAGTGCAAAAGAAAAACCTAGCTATAAGAAAACATACTTTCAGTCAATGCCCTAGAAGAGAGGAGACATGGGAGAAAAATAGGTAAGTTCATCAGCACATCTATTAAAAAAGAAAAGCCATGGAGAGAGCTTGGAGCACTTTGTGTCACGCTGGCCAGGGAACACACTGAGTTTGGCTTTCCCAGCTGAAAATAGGTGTCTATTGTTTTCATTTTTGGTAAGAAGCCAATTAGTTGTCAAGCATGGTCATCACAAAATTGCTAGTGTGCACAGCAAAGTGAAAAATACTTTTGTTACATGTTCACTTTGTCAGAAACAAATTATAATGTAAGAATTTCCAGCAAGGATGGGGCGAGGGTTATATCCTTGTTAGCAGGGTAATGAACATGCAAACCTTCCTGTTTGGCTAGGCTCGAGCTGATGAGGAAAATGGGTGAGGATTTATAGAAGACTTGTGTGTAACACCCAGAACAGGTGTTACACAGAATGTTTTAAATACTACAGGACAACATAATTATACCACCTCCTGATAGATATGGGTTCCAATACATAGAGTCAGATGCTGAGGTTTTTCTTTTTGTTGTCAGTGATGTTTGCAGAGGACGTGAAGACAGCTGCATTGTCACAGGTGAGTGAGGCCAAAGCTGCACAGAACCAGAAAGGATCAATCTGCCCTAGCACTGAGCAGCAACGACAGATTGGAGATATAACACATGCCTGCTTCCGCCTGTTGGGATTGCAGCATTCTTTCAGCATATAATTAGCACTGCTTAGCTGTCTTAGCCAATATTCCTCTGCCTAATATGTGGCATTAAAACTAATCACCCAAGAATCACAAGTGCCACATTTCCAGTTCAGGGATATGCAGTGCCCAACCACCCAGTCCTTCATACCAGCCAACATGACAGTCAGCAGAACAGTTTTCAGTAAGAGCACTCAGCACCTCCAAGCCTAATGAGCAGCTGTTTGGGCAGGGGTTTCCAGGCTGTCCTTGGAGCCCAGCTGAGCAAGCTCAGGTGTGGCTGTGTCCAGCCTGCCAGGACCTATCGCCTGGGGCTTCTGAGGCTGGTCATCACATGTGTACAGTACAGTGGAGGATGACGAACAGCTGATGCATGCCTGACCTTTCTTATTATTGCTTAAACCCTTAATCATTTGTTTTGCCTGGCCACAGCAAAGCTAACCATTAGCACCAGAGACAGTGGCTACTGAAGGCACGAGAGCTCTGGGCTACCTGTGTAAATAGATCTCCAGAAGGTTAGCAAAGGCCAGTGACCTACCAGCTGTGGTCTACCAGCATCCTGAGGTTTAAACCCAGCTCAGCCCCACACAGCCACTGTGGAATGGGGAAGTGCATTGGAAAGGTAAAAGAGCAAAACCTCATCGGTTGAGATAAAACCAGTTTACTAGGGAAAGCAAATGCTGTGTCCACAAGCAAAGCAAAATAAGACTTTAATTCACTACTTTCCATCAGCCATCTCCAGAAGAGCAGGGCTCTGTCACACATATCAATTACATGGGAAGGCAAATGCCGTAGCTCAAAATGTCCCACTCACCTCTTTCCTTTCCTGCAAGATCTTGTTGTTGGGCATGGTACTGGGATCTCTCTTTGGCCAGTTAGGGTCAGCAGTCCTGGCTGTGTCCTTTCCCAGCTCCCTTATTGCTGGGGCAGAAGGCAGAGCAGAAAAGGTCCTGACACTGTGCAAGCATGGCTCAGCAAGAGCATAAACAGCCCTGTGCTATCAACCCCTCTCACCTCAAATCCAAACGAGAACACTGCATAAGCTACTATGAATTAAATAAATGTTTTCCCCAGACAAAACTAGTATATAGCTGAAGAGGACAGTAAAGGAAGACCATATATTTTGCCCATTATAAAGAGGTAAATGCATGCCTACATCAAACCTAGATGTGACAGTTCCACACTGGTGTTTACGTCCCACCAAGGGTAAAAAATCTTGTACATCTACAGCATCAACTTCTGTTCCTAGGCAGGCCCTGGTTTCCTAAGAACACTGACTCTGTACTTGCCCTACTGCCCCCTTGCTAAGCACAAATTCTTCCCTGTTCGCTGAGCTGTTGTGCCTGATAAGGCAGCATGTCCTGGGCGAGACAATTCTGCTTTAGAATTTCTATTTAGCCATAACCCCTGAGCACTGGTGAGACCTGAGCACCAAGGCAACATCAAATCCCTGTGAATGTTGATGGAAGGAAGAATCAGCACAGTAAGTGCTTGTTTTTACTTCATGTACTGCATGTGAAATTAGAATGATGGATATTTGGCCTCTTGGACAGGTTTAGCTGGAGATGCACAAACCAAATGCCCTTTTCCTCTTATGCATGTCTTTTATGCTTACCACAAGCATATGTTATACATACGTTTGTGTTCTCTTTACAGCGGCAGGTACCATGTCTAATGCTCCGTTCCCGCCATGTGCACAGCTGAATTTGTATATTATACAAGGCATGCCATCCAAGTTTATTTTCAGTTACTTAAGAGGATGTTTCTCCCTGAGGCACAGTTTCTGTTTAGCTTGTTTAGATGCCACAAATCCAAACCATTGGGAAGAAAAAACTATATATATATAGTTGAAGAACATAAAAACAGCACTGTGAAAGACTGCCCCTGGGAGGGAGAAGATGCAATACAATTTTAAAAATTAAAACTCCTGCAAACAGTTTGCCAGTGCCTTTGATGATGAAAGCAAATTTTATTAAAGTGACAACAGTTGATTTCCTGCAACAGCACCAATGTCATCCTGCAAAACAAGACTAATGTATAAGTACATATTTAAAGATAAACAGAATTTACACATTGATACAATGTTAAGAAAGGCATCAGGATCTTCTGTCTCCCCTTCCACAAACCCTCTTGTGTCAAGGCTTCCTTCCTGCAGCAGGCTCACCTTCACTAATATCCTCTTGCCTTTGCTTTTCTCCCAGCAGCAGGCCAGAGGAAGGGACAGTCTCCTCTAGTGCAGTAGGTTAGTTGCTCTCATGTCCCAAAATAGCAAGCTGTTCAACTGATACAAAGGAAAGAAAATATCCTTGCATCCTGTCTTGCTGCCAGCTTTCAAAAGGTAATTAAACATCCCCCTCTTTCAAAGAGCAGAGCTCTCCAGAACCACAGTGTTTGAACTCTGATGTTGTCAAACAACAGGGGGTTGCTTAAGCTTTGACTGACCTTTTCAAAGACCTACAAGCAATTTAATGGGAGCCCTCCTTAGTGGTGACAGAAATGCTCCATTATCTGCTTCCTACTTTCTAGATTACTTGGGTTAATGGGGAACTTTAACTCTCATGGTCATGAGAGCAAAACCAAGCCACTTCAGGCAGACTCACATTGATTTGTATTTTCAGTGCAAAGGAGAGCTTTTCTGTGCAAAACTTACTGTTAGCTTGATCACGTAAATTTTGTTTTCCCTGATTCTGTTCTATTTACTTGCCATCTATTTATTATCCTCAACAAATTGTAATACCTAACTGCTATAAAGATCCAATCCCACTTCCAAACTACGAAATTGTGATCTCCATGTGTTCCAAGATCATCTGTCCATCTCAGAGCTGATGATGGGTGGAATTGCCTCTGAAAGACCTGCCTGGCAGTCAAGCTCTGTTGACATCCAGCACACAATGTATCAGTTCCATCTTCTTCTTTCCTATCCTACACAAGAGATGCTGCAGAGAAGGAAGAAGAGAGGAGCTGGGTAAGCAGATGCTGTGCTGGGTGAGAACTTATTGCATAGGAAAATTTCCTTGTTTCTTTGCAATCCACTCAAAGCAAAAAAATTACTAGGGAGCAGAGTTCAGCTCAAAATTGATTCTACAATTCATGTTTGTTTTCCTTCTCTTTCCATTGTTTCTTCAAACTGAGGCCAAATGCTGGATCAAATTCTGCAGTCTGCAAAGCAGTAAACAACCCACTCATTCCAGGGGAAATCTGCTCAATTAAGAGCAAATAAGTTCAGCTCTGTTTCATAATTTTATTGTTTGCTGAGAAGTCCCTGGAAGACAGGTCCCCAGAGAAACCAACTTCACAGCCAATATGAGATGAAGAAGTTATACTTTTTCTGTTCTTGGACTCACTCAGGCAGGACTCTTTGATCTGTAAAGTGGAAATGAGGCCCCTGCCATGCCATCCAACGTTCAGCCACTTGATTTTTCTCAAATAAAATAGGAGAGGAGCAACAGACTGCTTTTCATCTGGAGACAACCATACAGCAAGCAGTCCAGCTAAGGGGCCAGCTGGCTCCAAGCAAAACTCTAGCTCCTGCATTTTGTTTTTGCCTCAGTGAGATCATTCTCTGCACTGCCTTCTCCTCCTTCCAGTTTTCCTCTGCTTAGACTATGTAAAATAATTACTGGCAGGAAACCTGTCTCTCAGTTTTTTTCCCTCTTCCCCTGACATCCAAGGTGCAATTGTGTTTTGGGGCAATCCAGGCTTTTGAAAAAAGAATAAAAATCCCTGTGTTTATCTCCTTCCATAGTCACTACATGAGCATCCTCTTTGCTCCCCTTGCAAGATGAGAGAGAAGACATGGAGATACCATGGGGCAGGGTACAATCACACTAAGCAAAACAGGCTGTCTAAATAATTTCAAGACATCTGTGGTGCAGTGAGGATTTGTGAGCATTTTGTCTCAGCCCTGGCAATAAAGGAAGATGCTTAAGGCAGCTGATTCTGCTCCTGCCTATGCTACAGTCTGGGAAAGCCAAGCTTGTTGCTGTGGGCAGGAAGTGGGGGTGCAGAATTACCACCATGTAGGGGTGATGAAGGAAAGAGAAGCCTCCCAGAAACAGTTGTTACTTTCCCCAGATTCTCATCATTCAAAAGAAGGAGTGGCAGCCAGCCTGGATTTTCTTCAGGGCACTTCCCCAGCTTGGTTGCAGGAGCAGACAGGCATTAGCTCTTTTACCTTGGGCCAGCAAGTTTAATTCTGCCAGACCTACCAAAAAGATGCCTGAACTGGCCATGCTCAGACAAAGGTCAGGGTCATCCCTTGGGAGCTTCGAGAAAATCACAGCAACCATAATGGCCACAACAAATTAAAGCAATGCGTCAAACAGGTGCCGACATTTCTGGAAAGTACCTTTGGATTATGCTTCTAGCAAAACACATCCTCACCAAAACCACACAAGTTCTGTAGTTATACAGGGTGAAGGGGTGTTTGGACAAGTTTTTCATTTGTTTGTTTGGTTTTTTACACTGACTGCTGTAAATTTAAAAAAGAAAATAGTGCGATAAACTCCAAATTACTAAATGAGTTTTTTTATTACCAGTTCAAAGCACATGGTCAAGTAGAGGGCTGCTTTGTAAGTTACCTGAGTGCATCCAAATGCAACACCAAGTCTGAAAGTGATTTATGAAAGCATCAATGATAAATTGATATGGCCCCAAACTGGGCTGTCCTTGTTGCTCACTTCACCCTGAGGCAAACCAACCAAGCATTATCGAGTAACTTTTTACCAGGATAACCAAAGAGCCAATCCCATTCCCTGTAAACCTGTATTTACTTTTTATGAAAATTAAAAATTACTGCAGGGGATTTATTTTCTATTCCTCTGGAAGAAAGAAGGCTGGCTTTTCATCAGGGCCTCACAGACTCCTCTTTTCCATCCATGACTGTGGGAAGTGCCTCCCTAGCTGCCACAAAATGACACAGCTAAAGCCATCCCAAACTACATGACCTCCTCGGGACCAGAGTATGAAGCTCTTAATCATGCACTCATTTCCTGGCTTCCTTCTTCCCTCTCTGCCTGTATCCTAGGAAAATCACAGGAAAAGCACACACAGGGCCACAAGGAGAGTTTTTGAATACAGTTAAGATGACAGAAATTTTGTTGGTGTTTTTTTTCTCTAATTAGCATGGGCAAATGACAAGATGGAAGCCAGCAGGACTCTCTTCCACCACCCTGAAGCATCCTTCTCGGAAATGAGAACTCACATGTTTTTTACCATCCTCATAACAAAACTATTTAGATCCCGTTTCTTAGATGCTTTTCCAAAAGATCAGGCTTTTGGGCTGTGACAATGTAAAGCATACAGAAACAGTAAGATACTATTTCCACAAGCACATATGAAATCAATTGAGCTGAGCTCTTTTATTTAACATTTATTTATCTGGCACAGGGAAAAAGCACAGCCCAACATAAAGAACTTAATTCTTCTTGTGCGCAAGTCTCACAGAAATTATCCATACATCATTTTGGCTAATCAATATCCTTAATATCATTCAGACAGTAGCTCCAAATTGTTGATTTCTCTGCCATCCAGTATTTACCATTTTCATGCATTAATTTAGTTTATGATAATTTTCCTCTATAGCTCTGAAATCTCTGCTTACCTGTTCATCTTGATTGGGTATTGTGTGATTTCTTTTTTAATCAATCACTGAACAAAATAATTCATTAAAGAAAGTCAGAAGCTGGGAGGCAGGCCATTGGGGTTTTCGTTTCTGTGGATTTTCTGTGTTTGTTTTCTCTTTTGGGGGGTTGGGGAGGTGGAACATGAAAAAAAAAAGGAAGTAGTTATATTAAATATCAGACACTTAACCCTTCCCACCGATTGTGTGAAAGTGTATTTTGCACATCCAACTGGTTTTGAGTAAGATTGTTACTGTTCATGAGACTGGCTCTATCACTGCTGCCTTGAACATGTATCAGTCTAAAATGCAAGATAAATTAGCTTAATATATTTTTGAACGCTAGACCTAGTTTTTCTCTACCCTGACCTATTTTTAATAGCTGTAGCAGGAGGAGTTCAAAGAAAAGTTGCTCTGCCTGGAGCTGCACCTTCCCAAGATGATTGCATCACCAGCAGCCACAAGAACTCAAGAGTCAAAGCAGCAAACTCTTATATGAGCTGTGAAACACATTTTCACACTCGAGTTCATAAGCAACAACATTAGCGGGCCAGACTTTGTAGATGGGGTGAAGTGATAAGCAAACCCCTCCTCTCCCCAGTGAGAGCAAGGGAGTCAGATTCATCACCCACCACTACTGAAGGCAAAAACTCTCCTGCTTACAGGTGTGATGATGGTAGGACGAGAAGGCAGGGAGGGAAAGCTTCCACTTAAACAAATCTGAACTGTAAGCTGAGTTGTTAATTCAAACACATCTCACCTTTACCGCTGAAATCCCTCTGTTTGCCATTATGGGTGTCCTACTGTTGGAAATCAAAATTTGGAGATGTGTACTTTGGTAAAGTACACAAGCATTATCCTACAAGGAAAGTACTCTGTCTTGTTCAGCTATGGGAAAGGCAAGATCATGGCAAGCACATGAGAGGAAAAGGCCCAAACAACCAGCTCAGCTGAGCAAAATGTATGATTGAGGTTTCAGAGAAGAAACCACGGGAGATGCCACAGACCAAATTTTCAGTTCCGTGCAAGTCAGCCAAGCTACAACAAAATCTGTGGAGCCTCTGCATCAGAATGCAGATGAAGAAGAACCTTGCACCTGGCAAAGAATGGCTGCACAATCTGACATGCATGCAACACCCCAGATATGCCTCTAAAATAGTTATTATTCTTATTGAAATTAATTGCTCCTGAGTTACCACATCTTGTGTATTTTAATTTAATCAGGTGAAGGATGCCTTCACCTTTAAAACCTGGAGTTCTCCACCCTCCAGTAAATCCACTCAAAGCACAGCAATTAAAACTCCAAGTTCCCAAAAGCAGATTCAAAGGATCTTTCAAGTGTCCTGAGTGAAAGCCACAGGCAAAATCCTCTACAGGGACAAACAGGTGAGATCCCATTAAAGTCCACACCACAAGTAATTAAAGCAGAACTATGATGATGAGCATACAGACAGCAACTGGGACAACTCTAAATGTAAAAGTATGCTGCAAATATAGTTGGTTATGAAAAGCATGCTGCTGTAACATGATTTGAGATAGTGATATCCTGTTTAGGTCAAGTGGGAGAGTCAACTTTCTCTTGTCAAGTAAGTTACATTTGTAAAATTTCTCCTGAGGCGCTTGCTTCCTTCCAAAGGCTCAGCAATTTTTAATATATTCTCTTCCTTGAAGATGTGTTTTTTGTGAAAGTGATGAGAGTGTACAGCACCACTCCCACCTTTTCCAAGATTGCTTTTGGTGTTATTTTGATGCCGCGGGAGTCTCATTTCAGACTTATAATAACCCACTTACATATGAACAACTCGTAGTTGTCACTGAGTGATGTTTCATATCTCCAGGCTTCCCATACCAAAAAACCTTGAAGCTTATTCTCTGTTTATGTTTCTCTGATGTGGGGCAGTGGTGCTTTCCTGTACACTGCTTAAAATTTTCTTTCCTAATAAATTGAATTTGGCAGGTCCTTGCAGTTGTCTACACGTCATATCACAGGAAAAGTAAAGGCTTATAGGTGAGTGACTCAGTGATTTGAGAGATGTGCTGGCTGGATCAAAACCTTCTGCACACACAAGTCCTGCCACCCCAGAAGCCCCCTGTGTGCAATAAACATCACAGTGATGCTGTGGTATCAAGAGGGACTTGCAAGCACAAGCATGCCCTCAGCTCTCCTCAACACAAGCAGGGGCAGGGAGCCCTTAGCAGTGAAGGAGATTCTCCAGGGGCTCTCACATGGTCTCCCATCCATGTCCTTTTCTGAAATACCAGCTAAAAATCCCCAGTGGAGGTCTGTTACCAACCCTGGTTTTGTAAGGAGCTGGGAGAGTTGATCTTGCCACCAACCATTATTTGGTCTGATATTAAACCAGAACATATCTGTCATTGCAAAGAATTTGCCCTGCTCTTTGATATATGTTGTTTGCCCAATGCTACACCTCTGGTTTCAAAGGGGCTGAATAAGAGCTGGGAATTTATTGGATGGTAAAAGTCACTACAATGAGTAATTTTTACTCACCATAGCCTTGGATCCAGACAAGTAACAGAAACTGCACAGATTTAAAGTGGGAATGTGGACGACACAATTCAGTTTTTTGCTTCTCAAGCTGAATATGATTTTTCTCTTATTTTGTTTAGCTTATCCTGCCCAAGACTTAAGAGATTTCATTCACATATGCATAGCCCTTATGTCTAAAAATCTTTCCAGATTGCTACTTTCAATCTCCAGTATCTCATAAACCATTATATTTCTGCTATTATTACAAGAAAAGTTTGCTTTTAACTAACTCACGTTTTCTAGAAGGTCTTCTGATCTAGATTTGAAGGAATCAAGAACTGATCAGTGTATTCACAGTTTGTTCCAGGGTTCAGTCCACCAATTGACATTGACATGTTCTCTTGTTTGTATCTTAAAAGTATCTGGATACAACTTTCAGACACTGGTAGCTGCTAGGTTATTGATTCTTCCAGACCAATAAGCAATTTCTTGTTCTTTTGAAGGCATTTATCCACTGTATTTTTTACCTTCTGCTCACTTAGTAAGATATTACTGGAAGTTCTTCTGATTCTTCTCTCATTTACAGAGAAAATGAGGAGTAACTTGAAATCAATGTCATTAAATTTGTCATGAAAGCAGGACTTTTGACTGGTAAAAGTTTAGAAGGGATGCTATGTGCTACTCAGACTGATTTATTCAGGTTAATCTTCCTCTTCACCACCACAGATGTTATGTTGAAAGAAAAACATTTCTATTTTGAAGTAAACTGCTGTGGAGAAGTCTCACATACCAGCTATTGCTTAACAAGTGCCAGCCTTGCCAACACTCCCAAATAACCTGAGAAATCAGAGAGGTTTTGCCATATTCTCACCCCAAAAGAGATGTTCTCTGACCTGTTCACTCAATGGATCTCACTGGAAATATTCTGCAGTGAAAGTGGGCAGAGGGAAGACAGCTCTTCTAGCTTTTAGCAGCATCCACTCCAGTAAGAGTATCAGATGAAACTGGAGGAGTGAGAAACACCAACAGCGCTCAAAGGTGATGGGGTATTTTCCCCACATCATCTTGTGGCTACACATGACCCCAGAGCCCAAATGCAGAGAAGCTCTTGGATTTGCTGGTGCTCTGTGTACCGAGCATGCTGCCTTTTGGAGAGACAATAGGGGGGTTTCACAAATAACAAATGAAGTTCAGGGGGGTGGCAAGACAGAGGAGAGAAAAACTGCCTTTACAATTTGGATTTTAACTTCTTACAGGGGTTAAATTATCAAGACAAATCTCCTATCTCCAGAAGTTCCAAATCTCTGGCAATAATAAAACCCAAAGACTACCTACCTACTCCTTCCTAAAATGAAAAGCTATGCATGTGCAACCATAGGAATGAAAATCTCTTGTTTCTTTTATCCTGAGCTATTGAATTGGAAAATATGATTACTACAAGTCCCTGGACACAGCACAGCTTCTAGAACTGCTTCCCTACCTCATATACTCATTTCCATCTTGTTTTGAACCTGCAGCAATTAAATAAAATATCTTTACAAAGGAGTCCTGTGCTGATGGGAAGGGGTGCACGTAGTTGCTCATCTGATCACCTCCCACACACCCCTTTGATAACTCCTAATCAGCTGATATACCTCAGGAATAGCAAATGAGCTAAACTCTGATGTCAGCCAGAGCAGTCCAGGTTTACTGGGTTTGATGAAATTCTTCAGGTATAATTGCTCATTAAAGCCCTTCATACTAAGAGAAATGCCTACACAGACGTTTACAAGCTTATTTCACATTCTTCTTTTCAGCATAGCAAAGAGTTCAGTAATTTACCACTCTTGCTTTACTATCTTTCTATCTAACTCTGCTGTCCAAGTAACATCAGATAAACTACAGATGTTATACCGATTTAAGCAATTCACCTTCCTCTGCTTCAGGATTTCTAAACAACCTCCTGATGCACTGAGTGGAGGGTGCCTACCAGAGTGGGACTTCTTTACATGCCTAATTCCCCTAGCAAAATCCTTTGGCTCTCTCAAGCAACTAGTCAGGCATCAAACACACCCTAATGTTTGCCATGGCACCCACAGATGAACTCCTGGATCTCTGTGCTTGGGCAGAGACAAAGGCAGCAGCTCTGGCTGTAATCACAAGACCCTGATGTGCTCATGGTCCGTCTGCTGCCACGCTCTCACTGACATGGTGACACTGGGAAACAAAATGTTTCCAAGTAGCCCAATGTATACAGAACTGAGATCCTGAACAGGTGCAAGGAAGGGTATATTCCAGAGGCTTACATCCCTTTGCTAAAAAAAAACCAACAAAAAAACCCAAAAAAACAATTCCCTTGCTCACAGACCTGTCCCAAGGTGCTCACCCCTAATTCATGTGCTACCAGGGACATTTTCTACCAGTTACTTCACCTTCAATTCTGCCCCACTGCTCTCCTCCACCCTGGCAAAACTGAGCAAGAGCAAACAATAAATTGTGACCTCTTTTACTCCAGCCACTTAATACGTAACAGACTGCATTCCTGTAAGGCTGTCTGGGAAGTTATTTGATTTGGTTGTCTATAGTTTAGCTCAAAGACCCATATATATGCATATGCAAACACGTGTATACGTACATATACAAGTATGCACATATTTTTTTATCTCCCTCTATATGTAAAAAATAAGCTACATTATGTATACATGCATGTATATGTAGGCAAATCTCACAGAGGAAATTTCCTGCCTGGGGTGAGAGTGGGAAATCTAACAAAGACATGACCCTTTTGACCTCTAGCATATCTGTCTTATGTAGCAGGGGGCTGTTTAGTTAAGGAGATATTTTACACTTATTTATATCTTTGGGAGACACAAGTACACATACACACACAGAGACTGCTGGCTTTGAGCAGGCTAAACTGCAGAAGAGAAGGAAACCTGTTGTAACTTAAAGCCAGCATTACCAGCTTCACAGGTATACTTTTGAAGCTTTTCAAAGGAGCTGAAGGGGGAAAAGAAAAAATAAAATGCTGTTTGCAACTTCTGTGTAAACTACCTTCATGAGCCTTGGAGTTTAGAGATGTTGGAGGATGCAGGAAAGCACCTGCCCACCAGCACTCTCTCACCTGATCAGAGACCCTTTGGTCACCACAGAGCAGATGCTTCTTCACTGCCAGAGATCAGATACATCCATTTGACCCAACCTGATGAACTATATAAGCATCCAAATGTTAACAAAAGCAGACTTCATCCCTCTAAAGAAAGCTCTTATGTGACTTCAGATTCCTATCTGATTTGTCCCTCAGATATAGAACATCTATCACCTTTTAAAGAACCATTTGTAAGAGAAAGATCACCATCATTCCTACCTGCCCGAGTTAGACAAACACACTGGAAATCTTTTCATTGGAAATCTTTTCATTGAAAAACAGCAACAAAGGAAAAGAATTCCCAGGCAATCTCTCACAGAACAGAAACAGGCCTTTCTCTGGCTTGTTTTCTTTTTATTTCACCACCTGTTTATACACAGTCTTAAAAATCTTACTGAGTGATTTTAGCAGATTTTAGGTTTTGGACTTTTAGCTGAATCAGTGCTCCTGGTGTGTTTAGTGTGCTCACTGCAACCTCAAACCACTTTGTAGAACCTAACAAATACCATTAGCCCCTTCAACAGACAAGAAAACCAGGGTCCAGAAAACCTAGAGGTGCAACTGAGAATGCAAGAGGGTTCAATACCCTCTTCTGTGAACCTTTAATGTATTCAATATATTTTGCAGTATTTCAAACTTTTTGAATGCTAAATATCACTAAAAACCTTTGCATAAACAACTGCAAACCATCGCTACTCTTTTGAAGACCTGTCCTTTAAATAATGCTTCTTTTTACAGTAGCTTCATTCACAGATCAGGAATTTTTTCATAATGGGAACCTTCAACACACTAAAAAAACCTGCTGCAACAGTTTATGGAAAACATAAAAAAGAAAAAGGAAGAGAAGAACACAAGCACTCTTGTCTTGCCTTAGGGCTCTTTGTTTATCCAACCTGAATTTAACTATGCCGTGGAACAATCAGCCCAGCCTATCTCTCTAAAGACAATGCTTCAGCATTAATGCCAACTAACCTGATTGCAATCACTAACCTGGATTCAGCCCCAGTTTATGGAAATGGCAAACTAAATTTTACCAGCAGCAGAATGAGCTAACACAAACACTGTCGTGAAGCCCTGCCCTTTGTCAACACTTACACTCCTGTCTCCAGTCCTGTGTAATGGATTTGTTATACGTGTTTCCACATACCTTCTAACTGTGCTAGGGAAATTATCACTTCATTGCATCATACCAGTACTGAAAAGGCAGAAAGGAAAAAAGAACTGCAGCTTGATTGTGAGAATGGAAGAAGGAAGCATTAGACTCTAGGTATTATACAGAATTTGTACAAGAATCACGACTGGAAGGTGTTGGACAGGGTACAAGTTATGAATTCTTGTGTCCAACTAACAGAAGAGGTTTGAATTAAAACAGCCAGGCAAGTTTAGGGGAGTTTGTGCAGTGAATAATAAAAGATGGACTCTGTATGCAGTTAACATAGCCTTTATAGTTATTGATGAAGTTGTTCACTTGAAACATTTGTCTGTTTGCTTTCTTTCCATACTTGTACTAGCCCATTGTCCCAGGAAAATCAGATTAAGAGAGCAGTTCTACCATTAACACAAAAAATCTGGCAACATCTGTTAATGCAATGCTGCTGAAAGAATAGCTGACTCATAGATAGAATTGCAGTGGATAAAGAAAAAATAGAAATATTGGCCATATGACGATATTTGTCATTCCAGCCAAAGATTGCTAAAGGCTTTCTGTCAAACTCTACCCAAAAGATAATGTTTTCCCCCTTAAAAGCTTTTCCATATTTAACAAGCTAAAGAAAATGTAGCTAAAAGAGGAGACTTGGAAAAGGGGAATTATTTCAGAAAAAAAGTTTCCTCTTTTTTTCACCTTTGCCTGCTGAAAAATGGTGTTGGAAATAAATGTAAGAAAAGTGGAAAATTGTATTTTTATTCCCCTAAATTCTTTTGCCACAGTTATTAAAAAAACACCAAAAACAACAAAAAGAAAACCCCAATAAAAAGCAAAAGTACAAATCCTGTGAAACCTGTCTTGCAAAAGAAGGAAGAAAAAGTAATACATTTCCAAATTATTCCTTCAGAGTGAAAGAGCCTTTCTTCATAGAGATTTTTTTACCATCAGAAATAAAATTTGACACTGTCACTTTGCTTTATTTTTAATGAAATAACCATTCCCTCATGCCGAACCATGCTTCTAACAATTTGCTTTGGTGCCTCAGTTTGCACACATTCCCTCCTCCTCACTCTTTGGAGAGCAGAGAGATCGCTGCATCCTTGACATCTCCTGCTGATGTATATGAGGGGGAGGAGGAGAGAAGATAAGGCCATTCACAGTATCAGCTTGGAAATCCTGCTTAAACCTCTCTTCCCATCAACTCCTGGAGCTTGTTGAGCTCCAGCCTGCACAACTAATGCTCCTGCTTCTCAGACAGGGCAAACACCAGCCTGATTCTACAACTGGGTGTCATCTCCAGCTGACTGGAAAATCACCCATGTAGGCAATGTGTCTTAGAAGATTTAGGACCACTGGTGCTGCTTTTCCTGGCATTTGCTGGATGTGCCTATATTCTCTTTCTATGAAAGCAGGAGTATTCAATGTGGAGAGTGGTGTTGCTCACCAGGAGGAAGAGAGCTGGAAACCAGGCTGGAGCTATATGGCAATTGGTACCTCTGTGGAAGAGCAGAGCTTCCAGGTGATATGCAGAGCACTGCTAGATACTTTCCACTTCCTTTTATTTCCACTGATTTGACTAGAGTCCTGGCTAAAAGGCATTAGAAACCTGACCTATTTCTGCCCACATCAACTCCCACAGTATTCACCTGTTTCTCACAGTTTATAAGGCCAGAGTGACCGGCCAAAAAGAGCAGAAAAAAGCATCTCTACAACAACTAAGAATTGCCCTAAGATTTCACAAAAAAATTCAACCTGCATCCTGCTGGAGAACTGCAAGGAAATAAATGGTGTCTTTTAAACTGGCATGCCTCCAAAGGGCAAAAAACTGAGCTTTACTCTTTCAGTTATTCCCATTAAAAAAAAAAAAATTATCAGAAATGTTTATTCAACAGTGAATAAAATGCTCAAATCAGATAGGCTTTATCTGATAGTAAGGTAATGACTGACTACCAAATCACATGGCAGCAAAACATTTTTCATGGATGTGGTAATGTGTCCTCACCTGAAAACCTCCGATTAAACAACAGTGGGGTGGGGGGACCGCAGATAAGAACAGCAAAGTCACGTAACACAGAGCAAGTGTCTGGCGAAAAAGAAATCCCAGCTTTTGGGCAACCACTTACAAACAGAGTTGTGCCTCAGCTGCGCCAAGGGGTCCTATGGCCTTTCAATGAATTGTCACCCTTTTGCATTGACCTTGACAGCTGAGTATGAGTAGGCATTTCTGTATCTTATTTCTTTGACTCCTATTGCAGGCAATGACAGCTTCTGCAGCACTTCTACTATTTACATAAAATTAATTCAAAAAAGGGGATTTTGTTGCCTTATATAACAAAAGTATTGTGCAATTTATCAAGAAGTTTTAGTTTAGCTCACAGAAAAAGGAAAAAACCTAACTCTACATTCTCAGGGGACATTCTTTAAAAGTTGTTAGACAATTACATGGCAGTAAAGTTTACAAGAAGCAATTTACTTTCTCTAAATTCAATATACACTTTGTTGCTGGCAATTTTCAATCCTATTGTATCACAGCTGCTTTAATGCTCTGTGGAAGTAGCAATTTCATTGCTAACCATTAATCCTGAACCATTTTTGGACCTCATAAGAGTAAGCCTGGAAGGTCACAGTATCAGAGAGCACAGGGATGAAATAGACTCTGAAAGTTCATCTAAGCAGGATCAGCAATGCCTAAACCACTTTTGGAAGATGTATGTTTGACCTCTTCATGGGAAACTGAGGTGGTGAAGGGACAAACACACAGAAAATCGCTAACAGAGGCCAAAAACCTCAAACTAAGAAATATTCCAAAACACAGGTTCCTCACATGGATAAACTTCCCTGTTAATCTCACTAAAAATGTCATCAAGCACTGGAGCAGGCTGCCTAGGTTAGTGGTGGAATCAGAGTTTCTAAAGGAAAGATGTGTGAATATGGTACTTAGAGACATCCCTTAGTGTTGGTCTTGGCAGCACAGGGTAAACGGTTGGACTCAATGATCTTGAAGGTATTTTCCAACCTAAATGATTCCATGATGAATCCCTGCTATTCTTTTTGAAGATAAGCCAAATACATCTGCAGCTGTCACTCGCCTAAAGCCATGGTATATCAAGGTAAAACATCTGTATTCAGCACCACGTGTTGGCAACAGCTTGGTCACACAGGATCCACATGGAGGAAGGAGGCTGCTCCTTAAGAATGGTTTCAAGGGGGATATTTTATTATTAGGTGAAAAAATGCCAACTCAACAGCTAGATGAAGGTTCCCTTATCCAGTGCATTTACACTGCTGCCTCTGCTGGGCTGTCTCCACACCCTTGGAAGAGATGAAGGATTCCCTTCAGGAAATGCACTCTGCCCTACCTGCTGGGCAGTTTGCATGCTCCCTAAGGGAAGGACTGGCTATGGTTTTGGGACAGAGACAGAAAAAGCCCTACAGCCTGTAAGGCAGGTCCCCAAAATGACCTTCTGCTTCAGGACACGTCTTGAGAAGGCCATCATAACAACCCAGAGTCCTGTCATGTGGATCCAATTTTCCAATTGCCAGATTTTTCTCAGCCAATTAATAATAAACCTCAGTGTTATTAATAACCAATCCAAAGAGAAGTTGGATATCATTACAGTTACACATTGCACAAATATCTGTTCCACTGCAAAATGTAATGTATATTACATAAATGCATTAGAAATATTGCATTTATATAACAACAAAGAAAATTAAGAATGACCTTAGCAAGGAAAATATTAATCAGCTTGCTCTATCAGGCAAGTAACTTTAAAACAATTTGTAGCAGCCTACAGATGCCTTTTAGTCAACCAAGAATTGCTCATCCAAATACAAATAACTGACATTTGAGTCAGAAATTTTACTGATATGAACATTTTGATACTGAGATTTAGAGGCTGTAATTTTAATAAGAAATTTAAGAAAAAAAACAAACCCTTGGGATTTGAGAAAAAAAAAATCCCAGTAATTAACTTATCCTTTGCTTAAGAAAAAGATTTTTTTTTTTGGAAGTACATTGTGTTCTCATCCCCAACTGGTTCCACACACTGCTCCAAATGTTAAGTATCTATAGAACAGCTCCAGCTTCGAACTATGCTAATGACCAGACAACAAGAATTTTTTCTGGGCATGAAAACAATTTCACTCTTGGACTGAGTTATCTGAAGGAGACATTTCTGTGTTTGCTATCTGGAACAGTTCAACGCAGAAGTAGAGGACTTCAAATTAAAATAATTTTGGCAAAACCTGCATGGCTTTTGGGGGCCTTCACTTCAAACACACTTTCATGTTCAAGCTGAACTTAGATCCCAAACATTTGCAGCAGACTGAAGAATGCCTGTTCTCTGATGCAGTGAGGATTAACCTGCTACTTTGTATGTTCATCTGACAAAGTATACAATAAAAATAAAACACTCTTACAAAGTGACTCACAAAAATTTGACTATAATTTTATTTAAGTCAAGGATGACAGTGAACAAAGCTCACTTGCATGTTACACATAGTAATAGCAACACAGACAGCATGATGTCTGTTAAAGATATGCTAAATGTATTCTCACCAGCACAGAAGAAAATGCAATATTCTCAATTGTTAAGATTCTAATTATTCTAATTCTAATTAGTGAACACCCCATATTTAAAGAAAGTAAGTGGTACTTGCTGGATTCTCCATGCTAACACCATGAAATTTCAATACCTCAGAGATTTTGTTTCATGGGTAGTTTCTCATGCAATTTAGNCACAAGGCTTGATTCTATTCCAAAGCAGAGAGAAAGAAAACACCCACTGGCCTACTTGAACATTGAAATAGGTCCTTAGCAACTGGAGCCAACATTACCTGGACTTCGTCAGGGCTGAACACAAGCGTGCAAGTTCCAGTGGGCTTACTGTTCCTCTTGCACCTAGGGGTAGCTTTTGGCCTGCTCATTTAAACCCTCACCATACAGCTTGGCAATGGAATCAAGGCACTGAAACTTCAACGGCATTTTAGACACAGGAGTTTAATTTGGTTTGTCTTGGTCTGAGTTTTAGACACTTGCATGCCATGAGGTTTGACAACAGTCCCCTGCCCAGCACTGAGCTCTACGTCCTAGCCCCTATCACCCCTGATACTGAGAACACAGATGAGAATCAAGACTGATGATTCCTGCCTGTGAGAATAGTGTTTTTCAATATAGCAGGCAAGCAGAAGATTCACGTGTCTGATCTGCACGGAAACAAGACACAATTTCTCCAATCAAGTTGTGGCGCAAACTTCTTACCCACAACATTAAACAGGCTGACAAGGTATGGGCTGAAATTAACACTACCTTTTTTTTCACAGCCAGAATATAGGAGTGACATGCCAAACGAGAGGATGGAATTAGCAATTAGTGTCACTTGGCTTCACTGTTCCATATGCATACATGAAGAGGCATGACAGCAGATCCAGACGGATAACGCGACGAAACAGTCGGTACATGGTGGGATCAGTATGTTGTGCAATTTAAACAAACAGTGTCTAATATCAAGCAGGATGAGTCATGGGCAGGCAGATGATCCCCAAGGTTTCTCAGAGAGCAGATAAAGATCTCCGCGCTTCTTTCACAAGTGGGCAAAAATTATCTTTAAATGCAAAATCCCTCCATTATTTTGTGTCTCATTGAATAAATCAAATAATGGTATAGTCCTTCTTGGACACGGTATTAGGCAGCTTATTATGACATTTGACTTTACGTAGGGTTGTTAGAAACAGAACAGATCTTGAATTGTGGCATTATGCCAGGAAGTACAACCACTTAATGTTGCTGGGTAGCAGGATTTCCACTGCTAGTTCAATGTGTGAAATTACTGGGTAGGCAAAAATACAGGCTAGATAGAAAACTTACTCAAATGACAATTAATAACTGGTTCTTCTTACTGATTTAATCCTTACAAATTACAGTTCTGTGGATGGTGATACACCATTTTCATTAACTCAAACCAGAGGGAAAACTGTAAACACATATATTAAGGCAAAATAAGAGTCTAAATTCCCAGATTTCAACCCTTTGAACAAACAGTTCAAACTCAATTGCTCAGTCCTAGGGGGAAAAAAAAAAAAAGACAGCAATACCTCCAATTTCATAGTCTAATTAGAGATGTCTCTAATGTATCCAATACTTATTTCAAGGTATATATTTCTGGGTTTTCAGAGAAACTGGTCCATCATTACTTGAATAAGCTTTTGTCCTCGTTTGGCTTTCTATAAAAGAGAAAGGATAATACACACATGTGAGTATGTACATGGATTTAGTCTTCATGTACAAAAGTCCTGTTTTGTATCTAAGTATCATGCAAGAGATCAAAAATAGAAAATCATATACGTAACAAGGAATAGACATTCAAATACCCAAATTCACTGCCTTGCTTAACTATCTATGATGTGCTCCAGAGGCACGTTGACTCAGTGTTTCACAGCATATGTTCAAAGACCACGTGGAGGAACTACTTCTTTTCAGCTGAACTGTTTACATGTGCAATATTTCACCATCCACAGAAAGACAAATATTAACATTGGCTGCCCTAGTAGAAAACCCATCTTCTGATTTTTCAGCAGCAGAGGTTTTAAAGGCTTTTTAAAAACTTAAAATCTTTATGCAAACTGATAGATGGTGCCTAGATTCATCTAGGACTGAAGTGTTTGTAACTGCTTGAAAGAGCTAGAGAAATACTATAGGTTTCTTCAAAGCATGAACTCTTCTACATGCTCCACAGCTTTCCAAGCTCTACAACACAATCTTCTGGACTTACACAGACTGATGCTATTTCATCTGGTCAGCTGTGACATATACAAAAGAATTAACTTCAGTCTGTGGTAAATGAGTATTAATCATCCTTGGACTTCTTCACGGATGTACTCACCACCAAAAACAGCTCATACAAACATGGAATGATTCTATCCTCCTTGGACTACTTCACAGATGCATTCCACTAAACACAGCTCACACAAGTGTCTGTTCTAGCTATGGTATACCAGGACTCTTTCTGACTCTACAAAACGACTGGTGGAAAACTGGGGTAACAGCATTAGGATACGAGTTCAAAACTGTAAATTCTGATCAAGACTCAATCCAAAGATTTGATCTGCAATCTAGAAACCATAGAAAAGGTATAGTAAGATTGAGAGAGGAAACAGACAAGCATATATGCATGAATTACATATATGAATGCATCTAATCTCTAATAACTGCTTAAAAGACCCTACTCTCCTGCAACCTACATAGGATGCTGCAATTCTTTCTGAGAACATGAATTCCCAAGTGGTTGGAAGCTCAGGGACTAGGCTCTGCAGAACAATAGCTATCTCTGTCACTGCGCCTACTCCTCTAGAGAGCACATCAAATACAGCATGTTCTGCAACCGCAAAACTTCAACATAATTTTTACCTTCCTTGCTCTGGAATTCAGAAAACTCAAGGCTTTTCTCAAGGGATGCTCTGTTACAATTAACAGAATCCTTGGTTTATGATCTGTCTGATGCCCAAAAGTTTCAGTATCTTCCCTGGATAGGGAAACAAAAAGCAGTGTGTGGCCTTACGGCTTTCATCGCTTATTGCCCAGCTTCTTTAATACTAAAAAACGAGTAAAAAATGTCCAATGACACTGAAACCTGGCCTTTCTCTCTTTTTGATCCAGGATGAATGAATAATCAAGTGATAAAAGAGGGAAAATTTAGATTAGGTTTTACCTCTTATCCTGGTCTGCCCACAAACAGGTTGTGGTTTACACATGGGTATTCCCTGCCCTGTTCAGACAGAGCAATGTGAACAATTTGCTGTAACTAGCTGGTATTTGTAATTTAAGCTGTACATATAGGTCATCCGGAATGTTATGCTTCTCTTCCCTGATGAATTAACTCCTAGAGGTTGGCTTCTGGTGGAAATACTCATGGTTCTGTGTTCATCATCTGTGCTTAAACACTCACAGCTTTCCTAAACATTCCTGCCAGTAAACACTCACTGGAGAGCTGGAACACAAAGAAAGAATTTGTTGAAAATTTCTAATGAGACTTTGAACCAAGGAAAGTCATTTGGTTTATGTTTATGATTCTCACACTGAGTTCCTGACCTGGTCAGACCTTAAGGTGGTACCACAGAGTAGATGTTAATTTGCAACAAATAATAAATCAAACAGGTCTAGTTTGACTCACCCAAACACCACAAAAAAAGGGCTGGTACTGAGGCTCTTCCCTGGGCAGCAAGCCAAGAAATCCAGTGCGGTGTCACTTTTATCCACATCCCACTCTGCATCATCAGTCTGGCTACAACCAGCTACAATTTTAGTGAAGGCTCTTCCCAAGAAACCCACAGGAAATCTCAGTACAGAAACATCAGCTGATCAGATCATGTCCCCTCACTCAAGCCACTGCATTCCCTACTCTGTAGCTGTCTGCTTTTAAACTAAATGGATTCCCTCTGGCATACAGGGAGAGATACAGGTGAGGTTAATGGTGGGACTCAACCCATCTCACCTGCCTTTAGCCACTTAAAGATATCTGGGTTAAACCAGCTGCCCAGGCTCCCTCTCTAGTCAGTGCAAAGAGCTACATTTAGGAGCAGATTTGATCCTTGTATTTTAGAAAGCCAGAAGACTGCTCCAATCTCTTCTGTAGCCCTGATCAAGCTTCCCAAAAAGACTAGGTCTTGGAGATAGCACTCTGTGCAATGACAAGTGCCTGATCCATCCTAGAGAATAAGATTGTGAATCTCAAAAGCTACAAATTCCCAAAGAACAATCAACTTCTCAACAAATACAGCAGTTCTAAAAAAAAAATTAAATACAGAACATCTTTCATGGAGGATTAAAAAAATAAAGAATAAAAGACCCCAAACCCAACACAAAATCCAGGGTGGAAGGAATGGGGCAGTAATAAGCAACAATTTTCTGTAAGACAACACTTCCAAAAGAAAAATCATTCCTCATATTATTGCAAGCATAAGCGTGCCTTTTATCCATCATTGCTGTAGAGTGATAACACTTTCAGGCTGCTTCCCCTTAGAGTCCCAAGAGGAAAACAGAGATTTTTGCCAAGTCGCCTGTTGCTACTTTTTATCCTGAGTGCTGCCTTTCATCATTACAGAATGGGAATTCTGCCACTGATTTCAAAGGCTCTCATGATCATAATTGTAACTTAAGCTTTATATTAATGTACATGTGTTTAATTTAATTGCTTTGTTTAAAGATAAAAGAAAAAATGGATTTCAAATCTCTCAACTGATTTCACCGCACATGTTCATAGTTCTGTAGTTAAAAAACTTAGGCAGCTTTTTCCTCCCCCCACGGGGAAACAGCAATATAAGAACCACACCTACTCGTGTAATGAAAATAGTTATAAAATGTTTACATTTTCTCCATTGTAATGGAAATTTCACACTGTTCTACTGTTAAACTGATTTCTTAAGTCCTTACAATCTAATGTTTTAAAGGTAATTTCATGCAAATCTGTCTGGAGAGGAGGTTAGAAGCTCAACCATCTTTAAAAAACAAGGGAAAAAATGCTTTAAGGCCATAGCATTGTAGGTATAAATCAGCGCATTTCTGTTGGTGGAATTGCGTTAATTTAAATTTGCATAATTTGTTTCAGAGGCTTAGTCACTCTGAGGCAACATGTGACAATTTGAAATCAATTTTATAGAATAAGATAACACATCCAACTTCACGTTTACATAGATTGAAAGTAGGTGAGCGGACCATGCTTATGCGTGCAAAGGAGCATTCGACAAGCTCACCTAGAGATTTCTCTCAATAGCAATCCTCTCCAGACTGGGAGAGGCTGCACACAAACATTTATTATAATTTAACACAGCTCTAAGCTTGGGGTGCTGTGCAGGAGTAAGTGTGCTCCCCACCCTGGCTGCTGGCCAAGAGAGCAAGGATCAGTCTGGAAAAATCCACACCCAGCTTGCCTACAAGAAAAAAAAGATGATTTTATTTCCTGTAATTAGCAGATATTTTAAGTACAGACAGAGGAAAGGAAAGGTTGTCTCTTGGTCTTTTGGCTTGGATTTTTTTTCAATCTTAACTAAGTATTAAGGATTTAAGAACTTTATCTAAAAAATCTGTGGTGATCTCAGTGAGTTTATACAGTCTAACATCCTTTTCTAATCCCCAAGACTAAGACCTAAAGGATGGGTAACAAGTGCTCTTTTAATCACAACAATACATCCATGAGGTGGTTTCTTTGCTAGAGTTTGAAGGGGTGGGTGTTTGATTTGAATGTGAATAGCTAGCTCTTGTTTTATCCCATTTTTAAATCAGGCCTTCATTTCTGTATTCTCTACAAGTCAGAAATAAATTCATGGTGTTTGCATCACTCTTATCTTGAAGAATTCTAATTCATGTTTAATGGATTGATCTACTGGACAGAAAAGAACTGTTTTGTACTTTAATGGTAGCAGCCATAAACATTAACCTGAGTCCAGGCAGAACACGTGAAAGAAGCTTGACAAAAATCACAATATCTGCCAAACTGTAAAAGGGCTTCTGCACACCTGCTCCTGCTTATGAAAACATCAGGTAGATCTTGGGAGTTTCTTGTTTTTTTCTACTCATGTAGGCTATGACCCAGTAGAATACATTATTTGGTGTACACTGAAATAACACTGCCAATGGTACAAGTAGGGCTGAAAGAACAGGATAATCTAATAATTCTAGTCACATTATTACCTGTGCATTTAAAAAATTTCTAGTTTTATTTTATTATGTATTTATTATTTTTAAAAGGTTTTTTATTGCCAGAGTGAGCCAGAGAACAAATAGGATAAAAAATAGCATAAAATATAATTACACCAGAAAAAGATGAAGTAGTTTCAAGAGAAAAACTGCACATTTTCCATATATTCTGTTCTCAATAGTTGAAGGCTTATTGCAAATCAACATAATGACCATCAGACCTGTATTTTTACATAACTTTAGGCACATATCAAGGTAGGGCAGTTTTAAGCAACTGGAAGTCAGTGTATAAGCTCGCATCAAAACTATCTTGAATCAATGCTCTGTAAATGTTTACTTTGATGTTGAAGAACAAAATGTTGCCTGAGCTAATTCTGGCCATATCACTTCATATGGCTCCTTTGGTTACTGAAAATCATACATTTTATCTACCTGTGGACTGCTTAGACTCAGGTGAACATGTTTATTTTTTCTCTCAGACTCTACTGATCTAAGAAAATGTCACAGCCTCCAAGTAATGGAAGCAAGATTCTGAACCAGGAATTATCAATTGTTCTAAAAGCTAAAGTCTGAAAAATTCCTGGAAAACAACTGTTGTTCTGCTAGTACAAGAAGACACAGGCAGCCAGCATATCATCTGGTGCAACACAAGACCTTATTTGTATGGATGCAAAGTACTCTAAAGTGACAGAAGTACACCCCCACTGGCACTGACCTGTCTGTAACGATCACAAACCGGCAACTGAAACTACTTTTGAAATATATTATCGCTTGCCAGACCTTTGAATTAAGCTCTACTTATCTGTTCTTCTCTGGCATTTAAAAGACTTACAGACAAAAGCCTCCTTTCTTTTTTCTTTTTAATTCAGAAGACATCTTGGAGAAAATCACTGTTCTGTTGGACGGGAACTTTCTTTGAAAAAGGGAGGAGACCACCATAATTTCCTGGCCACTCCACTGCCCTATGTATAGCCTGCCTTTCAAAGTCACAAAGCCAGAAATAACACCAATGGTCCCCAAGTTTCCACAGCTAACTTTACCCAGACCTTATTTCTTTTCTGGATGCCACAGACTCCAGGTGAGCTGAGGGGAATCCTGTGCTGAGAGTCTCATGCAGGACTCCCTCCTGAACAGCATGTCCCAAGCAGGAGGACACCATTCAGTGCTATTCTGTTGTCTGGGCAGAGGACCCTTCCCCAAGGATCATCTCCACTGTTTTCTGATCTGACACCAGGCACAACCTAAAGGCAAAGAGAACACATAACACTAGGCTGTTTCTACATGCTGTGTGGGTGCAGACAAACCAGGTACATCTCACGATTAAGGCTGACTCGACAGCTCTCTTTATAGGGAGAATGATGGCAGAAATTCATTAATACAACATACTCTGAAGCCATTATAATCTTGTGCACTGGAGAATCCTTTTCCTGTAAAATGGAAAAGGACTTTAAGGCTGCTGTAATCAGAAGCAACAAGAAAAGAAACCACTGGGAGTCTATTTTCATTTCATAGCAGATGCAGGAGTGCTTTTATGTTGTGGTGACTCTAAGTGATATCCCCTGTACTGATCACAGGCCTCCACTCCTAATAAAGTCACAGGACCTTCCCCTAAATCTACTCTATCTCAAAGCAAAAAGGGCATTAGCACAGTGTGACTGAAAAGCAGAGAAGTCAGAAGTCATTAATGTAATGGTTTTACCTAAATCTTTGTTTATAGATTCCCTTCCTCATTCTTCATCAAGAGAGTTTTGTTGGGAGAGTTCGTTACTGTATTCTGATTTGTAATATCTATTTACATATAAATAGATCCTACTATACTTACAGAGCCTGACTCACATCACTTTATGCTAGTAATCTAGTAATAATTTTTCTTTATGTTTCCTGAGGGCCATAAACCTCATTGCCCAAATAACCATCATCATTTTGGTAACAAAATTACTATAAGAGTTAAAATTATCAGTGTGAGGAAGACTCTAAAAATTATGGACGTGGGTAGATAGGATAATTCTTTGAGCCAGCCCTACTACCAGACCTTATTTAATAATTTCATGGTGACCCCTTTCAATGCAGTCATAAAACAGGCAACACCTACAGATGCAAGGTCAGACACCACTAAAGGCTTGAATTCTTTTTGATCATCAGGCCATGGGTAAGGTTCAAGCTCAGTGATGCAGTTCACTTTTCAGTACTTCTCAGGTAGCTGGGCATGCTATAAGACAACCCCCCCTTCCTGCTAAACACAAGCACATTCTTAGACAATTCGTCAACCTGAAAAGCAGCTGAAACAAATAAACAGTCTGACTGAGAAGCAGAAAATAGTAAACTGATTATGGGTCAAATAGTAATAGGTGTTTCCGGCTCTCTGCATACGGAAAGTTCTCTACTTACTTGGGGCTTGTCAACTGCTCAAGAAGAGAAGCTGAGCTCCATCATTCCTATGTTCCATGCTCTCATGTTAGCCATTTCAGTTCCCTGTGCCCATGTTTCTACACCTGTAGGATGTGGTGGCAAATCCTCACCATTTTTCCTCATGAATTATGTATGTAACCTATTGCAGTGATCTATTACCAACAGCTAGCCAGCTTGCATTTATATGTCCCAGGTAGGACAAAGAGGTTTCTCCACGAAAATCTAGAAAGGGGACCTTCCACTGCATGGCAGTACCCCAAAGTTGCAGGACCAGCCTGCTGCATTAGGTACACCCTTCCTCACATGGATCACCACTCCAAGGAACACTGGCTTCTTTCCCTCCTCTGTGTGGGCAGCTAAATGGCACCTGTCAGCGCTGCTGAATGATCTTGCCTTAGAGAGAAGTGTTTTTCTGCTTGGGAGGAGAAGGGGGCTAGTTGCTAAAACCAAAATTACCCACATCTGCTACTGGTCTAATCTTTTTCTCTGTGATACACAGGATTTGGGAAGAATTTGAGGATTTCCTCAGTGCACTGCTCTGAAAAAAACCACCACATTATGCTACTTAAGGTGCTTACGTGGTCAGGTGTGTTTAGATTAGTTGTGCACAGATGGAAAAAAAAAACTATGACATTCAGCTGCTATCTCCTATCTGATAGCACAGGATATCAGAGCAGAGCATCTCATAGCCAGTGGCAGTTATTTGTGAAAGAATGTAAGAACAAGGCAAACACACAGCAGCATACACCCTACTTGTTATCCTTCTGGATTTTGGAAATCTGCGGTTTAGATACTTAGCAAACCCAGGGGCTGCATGTAGCTTTTAGGGCTAAGTAGCTCCCCATGATGTGAGATATCCCAGCCTTTTTAAAATGAATGACAGAAATACATAAGCACAAAAATGGGTCTAAAACAAACATACCCTCTTCATGCTAGCATGGCTTTGGTGTAATGGTTGTTTGCTGTGGAAGACAGTGTGAAATAATGCCTATCTGCTCTGTGTCTTAATTAAGATGAAAGCAGGAGGGCGTGAAGAAGAGGAAGGGATGAGTGATGTCTCTGTTTTCATATGAATTAATCTAAGACAAGCCAAGCATCTTCAGAATGCAATGGTAAAGAAACAGAAAATAGGTAAACAAAATAAAATTTTTCAAATTACACTGAAGTTCTTAAGTGAATTAAATACCAGACTTGATTCAGATGTTCAGGAAAGTGGTTTATTGTATATTGTCTCTGGTTTTAGTTTTCTAAGGTTAAATCATCATTTCTGAGCTCTTGCCAAAAGCAAACCAGTGCCAGCACTGCTCCATGTGTCCAATTTAACTTTCTGATGGTCTTATTCCTCAGATTTCCCTGCTGAATGTTTTGTGCAATCACATCATGGCCACAGGATGCCTCATCCACTTTAGTCTGTACCCTTGAAGCCTCCCAAACCTAACCTTCAGAACTCTGTCTTGGTTAGTACTTTATTTTCTGTGTGACCCAGTCTAGCTTTGCTCCCATCTCAGTCTGCACTGCACATCTGTCAGAGCAGTTGTTTCAGCCACTCTCTCAGCCTTACTCATGTCATGCTCACCAAGCACTTCTCATCTGCACACACAATCTGCTTGCCTTGACCCTCAATTTGGAAAGCTCATACCAAATTAAGTTGATTCTGTCTATTCCATGAAAACCTTTTTGTACACTTCCACTGTCACCTCCTGGTCACTTTCCTCCTAATACTAGGCACAATGCCTCTGAATAGCTCATTCTAGAAAATCCCTAAATCTACCACTTCCTCTTCCTTCAGAACTTTCTTCACAACAAATGGGAAGGGCAGATGATAAGATAGGATCTCAGTTAATAATCTGCTGTCATTTTTGTGTCTACACGTACATGACATTTACATCACTAGCTCAGGAGAATATATTCTCATGTCACCATTGATGGGTTAATTCCAAACACATCAAAGACCTTCTGTATCAGAGGAACAACAACAACAACTGAGCTGCTCTGGGACAATCAGGAATGAAAAGCTAAGAGTAACACATGCAAGAGCTGTACACAAATTCTCTTGAGAGGAACACGAGCACTAGGGACAGTCTTCTAGAGATGATTAGACATTTTCCTAAAGTTGATCATTTTTAGGCATGCCCATAAAGCCACTGTTTTGAGAGACATCTGACACAGTTCCCTTTTTAGTCAGAATGGCTAACAGAAATGCTTAAGTTAACTGAAACCAAGCTCAGTATAGGCTATGACACCAATACCAGCTTTTACATAGGTGGTATACAGTCTCCATGATCAGCAGAATAAAAGAAAGAAGAAAATCTTAATAACAAAAGGGCATGAACTTAACGTTAAAAACTTTTAGTTTTACTGTCTCCAAATAGCTCAAAAAGAAGAAATATCACAAAGTCCTGTAGGACTAGAACATTAGGCCATAAACAATGCAGAAAACGCCTTCAAGATTTGTCCTATAGAAATTTTTGGCTAGGGTGGTTCAGATGCTAGAACTGCTCCTATAAGAAAATTAATGGCAAGGACAAGAATTTACAGAATAAAAAAAACAAACAACAACAACCCAAAAAAACCCAAAAACCAACCAAACAAAAAATCCCCCCAAAAAAACCAAAATCCAAAACCTAAACACCACCACCACCAAAATTATGCCAGTTATTTGCAGATTAATCCATGCAAGGTTTCCCTAAGTTCTAGGTAACAAAGCAAATCTAAATATATATGATTTATACATAAATGAGATTCCTGTTTAAAAACTCTAAAGTGGCTTGAAAAGAACAAATTTATGTGATAGCAAAATGTGACTAGAAGTTAGAATAGGAGATGAAATGTAAGGCTGCCCTCAAAGAGGAGGCAGATTTTGCATTGAAATTACCTTCCAGTCATCCTTCTTGTACTGCATACAATAAAACTGAGGCAGGGAAGGAGACATAGATAAACAGGAAGTAGACATAGAGATGTGAGAGTAGCTGAAAGTGGAAATAATTCTTGGTGTAGAATTGGGTATTCTTAATTTTGTCAACAAGATCCTGCCTCAGGAATCAGGCAAGTTTGATCTTGTTGAGTGCATGGGCAGCATCTATTCTCTGTGTCCATAAAGAAGGTCACCTGCACACAGCTGAGATGGACTCATTCCACAAGCAGAGAAACTGCCCACATCTTCCCAGGTAATTTCATGTGGAGTAGTTTAGCAGCAAAGGAGCAGACTTTATTTTTTCCCCTTTTCACACACTGCAAATGCCTGACTCCTGCTTTTGGACAGGATGAAATGCAAAGTTGCTAAGTAATAAATAAATAACTAACTAAATAAAGCTGTCCCCATCTCCCACCACCCACCCATTCCTGAGGGATGACTGGCTGTTTCATAATCAGGAAATGTGTGAACACTTGGGGGGGTGGGGAAAAAACATTTCATGAGGTTGCAAGCCTTTTCCAAAGACTTAAATACACTTCAGATAAGAATCTAAAGAGACAGGAGAGTTCCAGACATCTTGAGCTTTACCCTTCACTAGTTTCTGACTCAACTGATCTAGGTGCTCTCTTCAGAAAGAGGAAGAGAATGCACCCATGTGGACAACTCCGTTCCATTATGTACCATGTTTCAGCTTGAAAACTATTTATTTTTTGCTGCAGAACATCTCAGTTGGCATTTCTCTACTTCATGAATCTAATTAAAACAACCCTATAGCAATCTACATTTAAGCCAACACAACTATGTGGGTTTAGATGTTTTTTTTAGTATTATTATTTTTCCTCTGAACAGGAATTTTTTACTTCTTTCATTATTCTGTGGTCTCAGTATCTACTTCTACCTCTTTTGACTGGGTCAGACTCTTCTGCCTTTACTCCAGCAAAACTACCATTTCACAGAGCCCTGGAAAAACACTGTTAGAAACTACTTTCAGAGGTAATTCATTTGTATCTCTTTTTGAACAAGCTTCAACTATGCTTTTTTGGTCACACCCCTTGAGTGCTTACATGCCAGAGAGTTATTAGTGCAATCCCCATACCAAAGGTACCAACATGTATGGATGCTCAATTCTCCCATTTGTCTCCCAACTTGAGACACAAGTAACTCAAAAATTAGCATTCTGCTTGCATCATCAAGGAACAGAAATACTAAGAGGCTATAGTAGCTGAAAAAAACTGAACAAACGCAAGAACACAGCAAGAGGTTTTCCACAAAAGAACTTGCCCAGTAACAAATAGCTGGAAAGGTAGCAAACGAATTGGGGGCCACATGAGATGCACTACCCACCCCTTCTGCCTGACATTTCGTGCTTCTAGTGTCTGAGTAAGATGCTCATTAGTCCCAGGATCCCGAGTCTGGCAGTTTTAGCTGATGGATGAATTGTCGTGAAGTTTCCCGTCAGCTGCAGTGATTGCGCTACAAGCTTGACATGCGTTGCATTGTTCAGGCTGGTTTTGTTCTTTTATTTTGCTTGGGCTGGCTGCCTCCTGGAGCCTCTGCTCTGCCTACTTCCTGAGGATTAAAGCATGTCTTCTGGGCAAGGAGACGCAGGGACCACCTGCAGATTCTGTTTATATATCCAGCCTCGTAGCCTGATTGATCTCACAATAGGACTGCATAATGTAAACACTTCATTATCCCACTGAAGGATATGTGCTCTACCACCTATGGTCCCTCCAACCAAGAGTCAGTTTTAGATGGTTAAAATTTGTTAAGCCACACCAAAAGAAGCTAAACAAAGGAAAATCCATCCTAGCAACATGTTTAATTTTGAACCAAGACTAATTAAATGCAATTAAGTTGGAAACTTCAGCCTACCGCTTTACTCCAGGATTTTGCCACTAAGCCCCAGCCGTGCTCAGGTCTCATGCACTATTTCAGCATCTAAAAGCAATCAAAAGAACAACCAAAATTCAGGTTATAAACAGGATTTATTCCTACTCTGGGCATAAGACATCACAAGTTTCAGCCTGGGGAACTTCTTTCTTGACCTGGAGGGCTGGTGGGAGGCACAGAACCACCTGTAGAAAAATGTGAGCCTGAGGAGTCACCTCTCCTTGGCTGTTTTCAACATGGCTTCTACTCACTGTGCTGCCTCCTAACCTGACACTGCAGAGGGGAGAAGGCAGGGAGGATGCTTTTCTGTTCCTCCCAGAACATAGAAATTAAGAGCATCAATGCTTCTAAGTATTTCCGACGGGAATTTTGTAACAGTATTTCCTTTTGCCAGGTGAGAAATAGAGAAAAAGAGGCCAATGTCCACCTGCAGATTTTGGGAAAGTAGCCACGATCTGTACCTGAACCAGCATCAAGCAGGCCTTGCTGCTTCCTGCACTGAAACTTGCACCACTTTATCCCCTTTGCTCAGGAACAAACATCGTGTCTCACTTAGAGCTAAAGGACAAGTCAAGGGCAAAGCTGTGGCCATAACATTGCATCTCCTGAGACTCAGGGTTCAGCTCTTATGAGCATTTCAACATCGTTCTTGTGGTTTACCTCCCTTTGGGAATTGTTTGTTGGTTGTTTTGTTTATTTAACAGCCTTAATTAAAAACTAAAGGCACACCCAGCTAAAGCAAGGCGCAGTAATCTGAGGAACTGCCCAAGTTCCTCAAGAGGGAGGAGAAGTTTACCCTGAATTTATCTAGATGGATAGAAACAACACAAGGGAAGAGAAATACTGAGCACGTCAATGTCTGTAACACACTCTGCACATATCTCAGACTGCTCCTGAAATCATAAACCAAACTGATGCAATTTAACTCAGCTTTAAATAAAACATTTTGATTAGTAAGAAAGGCACCAACACACACAGATTGTCAGAGTATCTGCTGAATGGGGCATTCACAGCTGAAGCATACAAAACAACCAGAGGGTCTTGACTGAATAACAGACACAAGCAAGGCATGTAAGCACTTACTAAGGTCATTTAAAACACATCCACACTTACTTGCTTTACAGAACTAGAGCTTAATTGTTCAGCAAATTACAAAAGTTTTCTGTTTACACCAAGCACTTTATCAGCTGAAATACTTTTTTTTTTTATTATTACTTTTCTGCTTTGGGTCACACTGTAGACCTTCAATAAGACCCTCTGTGCAACTTCAGAGAGCTTGAGTCTGGCTGAAAAATTGGTGTCATTACCTTGTTGGCTAGTGCTGACCCCCATATTTTATGATGGGCACCTAAATTCACATGGAGATTAATAAGTAGGAACAGGTTGAACTCTGACAGTTCTCCGAATCCCTGAAATAATCCCAGGAGCATTCCAGTCCTAAAAGTAGGTTCTGGTCTTTCCAATCTAGATTCCTAAGAAAAATAAAAAGAAGCTTAAGAATTGGAGTGGGGACAAGCACAGAACCTTTATAAAAGTACCTATATAAAAAAGGAAAAATTTATTTACATTTTAAAGGGAACAGATATATCCAAGACTTTAAAACTAGCATTGGTCCAGGTAGGATTACTCTTACAGGCTTTGATAGATAGAGCAGATTTAAAAATTGCTCTGGGCTAGATTTTTTTTCTGAATTTTTCTTAGCAGACTTTATCCTTGGCAGTTTTTTTTCATATTTAAAACTATACACTTTATCCTATCTTTTCCAGCAACTTACTGGAGGAACTGCTTTTTACTATGCAAATTGTTCCATGATTTTGAGAAAGTCCTTATACAGTGAAAAAAAAAAAAGGAAATTGGAGTTGACGCTAAATTCTTACTTACAGTATGCTGCCTCTCCAGCCTTTAAATCAATAGACTATAAAAACTACTTGAATCAAGAGTAGGATCAATCCCCTATTTTTTAAAAACTCACCAAAAAGGAAAAGCCCAACTCTTCCCAGCTGACAAGCCTTTACAATTGGCCAGGCCAGCTCCTGCCATTGCATGCAACTACTCATGCACCCAGCTCTCTTGGTGCAGGAGCAAGCCATTTTCCCCTGCACCTGCCAGCACTACTCAAGCACAGAGCCAAGACAGCAGCTCTCCTTGAAAACTCCAGTATCACCATCCTCACACAACAGAACACACCTGATGTTTGAAAAGGGGCCTATGCTTTCTCCCAAGGAGGAGAGTTGCTACACAGAGGCCTCAGCACATTTTTCAGGAGAAGCAGGCTCTCCCCTCCCACCCCGGCAGGACTCAGCAGATGAACATCGAGTCATTTGAGCTTCCCAGGCCTTGAACTCTTCATCTACCAGTAGATGGGTAAAGGCCTCAGCACCTCAGAGGAGAGCGACAAAACTACGCTTTACAGTCTTCCTAACACAACCCAAAATCTCCTGCAAAACAGAAATTCCTCTTAGGGAATAGGTCTGCAGAGCTTAATAGATTTTTTTTTTTAAGAGTTACATAGCTATAATTCAATTCATTCTGACTGATGTGTCCAGACTTGTTCCTCATGGCCTTTTCTTATGCCCAATAGCCTCTTTTTTTAACTTGCTTTCCCTTTAAAAACTTTCCTACCGTTTTAGGAGTTGTCCTGCACTCCCTAAGTAGATAAATTTTGATTTATGTTCTCTCCTAAGTTTGCAGCAGTAGAGAGGAAAAAAAAGTATTTTCTGTATCGGGCAAAGAAATCCTGGCTTATCTCTTTCCCCCCTTTTCCCCCAACAGGGAGTGCTGGCAGAGCTGGTCAGCAGAGCTGCTGTTCTCAGCCCACATGCAACACACAGCAGAAAGAGCAGTGCTGCCAGGTTGGCAGCCTCTGCTGGAACAGCATCCGTCTTACAACAGGCATCTGGAGAAATGGCTGGAAATCCAAATCTGTGGAACATCAGCTTTATTAGAGATGAAGCTAAGCTACAGGTTTGGAATCCGAATCTGAATTTGTTTCCAAATTGAAGAACCGGGGACTTGCTTCAATGCTTTATAGAAACAAAGGGCCATGAGGTTTTGATCTGAATCAGAAAAGTCAGGCCTGTTCAGAGCCTGGCTTTTGCTTTGGGACCTGTGCCTAATCACAGCTGGTTACAGAGTGATTACTCAGCACTGCTTGTCCAGTTCATTCACATCTGTGCTGTTATGTACACTTGGCACTGTTTAACAGTTATGTCTGTGATCAGGTAAATCAAATTTTTGTTCGCTTTTGCACAAAGGAACAGAAATGTTGCACGGGGAGCTGGGGGGATCACCTGAAACATTTCAGTTTCTAATTTCTGACATCTACAAAGAGCCACAAGCTGTAGGTATTTTGTGCAAAAGCAGAGGTCTTAAGTTACTTGAAATAAGCAGGTACTTGTATGTACCATGCAGAGTTTTCCTTTGTTGGTGCTACCGCTTTACAGTGTTCAAAAATAACCCAAACAGGTTAGGTAGTAACCAAGATATTATCTGAGTAAATTTTACCTCAGGGGATTCATTCAGAGTCAAAAATGTTTTAGTCTGTCTGCACGAATGTGGCTCCAAGGAAGATTTTACAAGCAAACAAGTTGAACGGCACAAAAAAGCAGGCAAATGTAGAAAGGGGGGAAACGAACAGAAAGAATTGTGACACATTTCAGTAGCTATGTTTTTTAATATCTTAGCACTGATATTTGTCTGTCTTTGCAAAAAGTAAAAATACATCTGGGCTTTTGTAAAAATGACATCTTGCTTGTTTTGGTTTTCTAAGAGGCAGAGGCAGGTCCAAACAAAAATCCCAGAACCAAACACCAATTGTGGTAGGAAGAATCAAACTCCCAGAATATAAGTACTCCTTTAATTTGAGTACTTTACAATCCAAATCCTCTTGGTCTCTGGTTTACACTGCTGGGCATTGTCTGACCAAAAACCAATTTAATTTTCTAGGGCACAGATGATATTTCAGTGCTTTTGTGTTGATCTAGAGAATTTTACATCACTTACTTCTTCCACTGCCAATTTAATAAGGAAAATAACTTAAGCCAGAGGTGTCTATGTCCCTTGGTAACCTTGATCTGCATATACAACCTCTTGTGCTCACAGCAGCCTGGGTTAAGTTAGAAGAGAGACAGGTCTCTCTTTCTTCCTGCATTCTGACCCATACCTTTTCCACATCTGCAGATTCCACCTTCTTCCCATGCCATATGCAAAACCAAAACCTCAGGGGACACACACACACACACACACACACACAATATCAGTACTCATGTACTTTAGTGTTTGAAATCCAAAGAGGCATTATGGAGAATTAACTAGACATGTCTCTTTAAAGTAGCAGAACTGAGCAAGAAACCCACCTATGAACCAGATCCAGTGTCACACCAGAAGATTGGGAATATGTACAGGCTGTCTAATATATGCATTGTAGCTGCTATTTTCCAAACAGAACAAAATAAAAATTAATAAATATGGAACACATTTTGGCATGACACCCATCATATCTTCTCTTCATATGTATGCTGATATTAATATTCTTTTCTTCACCTGTAAATTTGCACAGATGCCTATATACAGGCAGAAAAATAAGTGTGTGTGTGTCTTCGTTTTTTATGAAATTTATAATTACTATCTTGGATTGCATATATATTTTAAATGCCTTCAACATACGCATAAGATATTTTCATGTATTTGTCCCCAAAAGAATATGCCTTACTATGTATAGACACATCTAAATGTGTCATACTAAAAATATTTTGTCTACTGTCTCTTGTAAGTTACAGAATCTATCAAATCAAAGGATAAAAATGACAGAAAAAGAGAATTTTAGCATAAATCTTACAAAAATTTACTAGCCAACCAGGGTGGATGAACAAGGCCATGGGATTTAAATCACCAGCTATACAGCTCTGGCTGCATTGCTTGCACTGCAAACTGATGTTAGACCAAAAATCTTCCAGTCTCTCCACTAAGTTTAGTATTGTGTATAAGGTACACTAGCTCTTACAAGAAACTTCTGGACTGAGTATGCCACTAATATTAAAGAGACAACAAGAAAAATCCAGGATATAGTACTATTAGAATTATTTGCAGCTAGCCATTTACAGATAAAAACTGCTTTAAAATATTTGTCATGGTAAGTATTGGCCAGCAAGAAAATGCAACCTGCTAAAAATTTTGTTAACTGCATTTCTCCAAATCAGTGATTTCAGCAGCCCTGCACCAAAGCTGGACTTTTAACATACTTGTGAGTCAAGCCCAAGATGAGTTCAGTGAGAGAGTGATAAAACGAGGCAATGAAGTCAGGGCTGTGGTAAGGGGTTTGTCCCAGAGGGTCCTAGACATGTGGTGTGAGCCCAAATGATGCCTGGGAGGAGGTGAAGAGGGGAGCAGCATGAGAGATCAGCAGCCCAGAGCTCCTTCCCTGACCCTGCTTTGGTCAGCAGCAGTCCCAGCCTGTGAGCAGGACCCTAATCCCTGCACAGCTGGGACATTGGCACTATTGTAGGACACCAGTCCAGGCTGTTTGAGTAAGTGCTGTAAATATCCCTGTTGTATAGAAGAGGAGTCTGCAAGAATAAAATGCTTTAGCAGATGGACCGGAGATGTAAAGATTAAAAGAAAATGGCCACTTCGTTACCTTTTGTCAGGATTTTCAGGTACTGAGAAGATCACTGGGTGACTCTGCTATTAGCAGGAAAGGAATGGACCTTCAGAATTCTGCTAAAAATCATACATGTCAATTAAGTACCCTATGGTGAGGCAATTTACCGAATGTATTTCTCTCTATCTGTTCCTAAAGGCTTCTGAGTATCTCCCATTGCCAAACCTGTTCCAGGACATCAGTACAGTCGTTCTTTTTGGTAGGTGCATTTGCAAATTCTGCATTCACTCCAATTCCTAGCTTTCTTTCAAAAGGAGTATCTCCCCCAGGTGTTGGTTTTGTCTGTCTTCAGAACATGAAGAATAATGAACTTATGAGCAGAGGTAAGGAGGGGCAAAAAGAAGAAAACAACTCGGCTCTCTTGAACTACACAAATTAATTTCTTCATTGCCTAAAATGTGCTTGCCTTCTTAATCCTAAAATTCACCCATCAGTCATTCCTGTCCAAGGAATAACTAGGCTGGGGATTTCTGTATATCAAGGAGACCATGCTTTTGTTGTTTTTAAATTTTTCATGATACCTAAAAGGACGCTGAATGTGTGGTTGTTTATCAGAATGGAAACAGATAAGCAAGATCGGAACAATGGGTGCAGAATGAAATGTGTATGGACCACTGTCTATGTATTCATTATCCTGCCCTTTTTCAGAGGAAAGCATCCTGACACAAACCCATTTACCTGAATATGAGTTGCAGACTCATTCCCCAGCAGAAGTGAAGCTGCTCTAGATCTTCACTCAGGGAAACAACACACATTTACAGGCAACAGGGCTATAATTTCTACCTCTATCCATCATGCTACCTGAAAGACCAACAATGCTAAAATAGAAACATACTTCCCAGTGTAGGGAGTTCCTCGGTGTGAACTGGAGCTATACACTTCCAGAGGAAGCATTCCTTGGTTGAAGATTAGAGCAGGGCATTGAAATCTGCTGCAAAGCAAAACACCATTGCTCTGCCAAAGTAGGAAACTCCAGTGACGGCTCTACTCTGTTAAGAGAGAAAATGCACAGACATTGTCACTGTCCTAGGCCTTCTCCTCAAAGCTGCAGGACCCAGAAAGGACATCTGCATTCCTACTTTGCTCTCAATACTTCTGTAACAAAGAAACAGTATCTAAAAGCGATACTAAACCTGGAAAGGCTTTGGATCCCCCAAGCAGCCCTTGGAAGACACTCAAATGGAGTTACAACAAGGTTGGCTCCTTTCTTCCCACAAAGACTGTCAAAAACCTCTTACTTCTGCCTCTCAATCCAAACAAAGCTTTCAGAGACACTTATAGAGGAGGTCCAGTGGCACAAATCCTTCCAGCACCTGCACTGGCCCCCAGACAACAGCATGCAGAGACAGCCATGCTCTCAAAATATCCCTCCCAGCTGAGGCTCAACAACAACCTCCATGGAGGCAGAACTTCCTCAACTGATTTGAAAAACATGGATTTGTTGTCAAGGACAGCTGTCAGGGAGGAGAGCCTGTAGGTGAATTAGACCTTCTACACTTAACAAAGCCTCCTTTGTGAACAGCTTTATTCTCCTGGGATAAAGTTAAACAGGTGCTGGCTTCTGTTTGTAAATATGTCCAAGGTGGTTTACCTGAACAGTATTCATGTCAACAGAGTTTTATCACCTTTAAATTGCTTTTATTTCATTTGCCTACTCATGAGCCATTCCAAGGAATGTTTATGGTTTACTTAAAGCCCAGTAATACTGGGACAAGTTGTATAACATTGTTCTTCTTAATTTCCTTGATCAGCTTTATCTACTGCACAGAACCAGGCATGTCTGCCTAGATTTAAGCAATGGTAAGAGAAAACTCTTTTCTCTAGTGTCTGAGACAGCTACTCAGATCAGTAAATGCCTTCTTGTGCAGTTATTTGAAAATACTTCTGGGTTACTTTTGCAAAAGATGTATCCTGAAAACGCTAGCCTAAATAAATTTAATAGCTCCATCTATAGATCTGACATATTGCTGAGCCAAAAATATTTATTGCAAATGGCATTTTTTTGAAAAGATTAGGAGTTTTTCTGTTGTTATTGGACTAAGCTTAAATGCTGTGTTCAGCTACAAAATCTCTCTGGGAAAGAGTTGATCTCCTGGTTTTCATTTGACCATCTCTGGAGAAGAAGAGTTCAGTACTCTTCTGACAATTTTTGATCTCTACCAGAGAGAAATATGAAAAAAAGCTTTCCCACGTATTTCCCACTTCCCCATCCCAACAGGTCTTGGTCTTCTCTGCCCCATCCTGTTTTTCAGCTTTCTTTGGATATCAGTTGCAGCAGGAGACATCCTATCCCATGTGGTCTGCACCAGTAAGGCGCTCTTCACGCAGGTGAAAACAAGACTTAGGCCTCTGTTTTCTGCTCCTACCTGTTTTTTATATCCACCTTAATCTTTTTGGCCATAACACCAGCCTATGTGGGTCTTTGAAGTCAACTGATATCAAATCCTTGTCCTCCAGACTCTTTCTCCCACCCCAAGCCCCCTTTCACAGTCCTGGTGCAGCACTTTGCTTTCCCAGGTTCACCTATTTCCACTTGCTTGTGCTAAAGTGCAAGGCTGTTTCACAGAGGGTCTTGGTGACCCTACACACCCTGTCCTCCTTAAAACAAAGCCACAATTTCCTGTGTTACACACTTGCAGACCATACAACAGCTGTCTCATCTTTTTAGAAACAATTAGTTTATTTTGAATTTAGACTAAGTATGTAAGCCAGAATAAGTCACTGGAGCAACAGCTATGGTATCCCAAAGAAATCAAGATGTAGCCCCCAATCATTCTGACTCAGTGAGCAGTAAACACTGGAGCTAATGCTTGTGTGCAGGGGAACGTGTTTGCTACAAATACAGCCTCTTTTGTGCGCCAGCCATATTTTACTAACACATCACTGTGGAACCTGATAGTCTCACACAGTCATTCCCAGTAAACACTGCTCTTCACTCACTGCTTTATCTGCACAGTCATCATTTTTTTGTTTCAAAGTTTCGTTAGTAACAGAGAATGAAGTTTTGGAACACTTCATGTCACAGTGAAAATAAAATTACCTTCTCTCGAACCAAAACTGAAATTTTCCAGAATAATTTAAATAAACACCCTTTCATTTTGAGTAATTTTTCCCCCTCTTGGAAAATCCCTTGAAAGTTATCCCAATTTGGAAGTTACCAGAAGGAAAAAATTTCAGTGAGCTTTCTAGTATCTTCTCACTGAGGTATAGGCCAGGCTTACTCTCGAGTTATGGTTAGTGTTTCTCTGTGCCAGTTGTTCCACACAAAAGATCTTAGACAATCCTTTCTGCCCTTACAGAGCATCTACTTACATCCTTAGGCAGAAAATAAACAGATTAAAAAGGATTAGAAAAAGGTTATATGAAGACAACTTAAAGATCTCAAAAGATCTTTTTTTCTTAATAGCCTAACTCCATTAAGAAAAAAAATCCATTTGTAAGTGGTTTTGTCAATGGTGGGAGTTGGCAAGGAAGACAAGGAGCTCAGCTTTAGCCAGGTTACACAATAACTTGCTACTATTTGTGGCTGGCTCCCAAAGGGCCAAAGAAATTAACTCGTGGTTAGTTAAATAATAGTTTTATTAAAACAATGATCAGATCAAATAACTGGCATGTATGTGCAGGAAGTCTTTCAAAATACTCAGGTCCTGCAAAAGAGTCAGATCAAGAAAATATTCTTTAAATATCTGATCCCTGAAGTAACTGAGACCTGTAAAAACTGGATGCCTTAAAAAGAAAAAAGTTTTTTTAAACCTTAATCCCAACATTCTCTCCAAAGAATAACACAGTTCTCTACTTTCAGTGTTTTCTCTTCATGCAGATGTTTTCATTCCCTTGTTACAGCAGAGAAATTTTTTTCCTGTGACCACAGCTCTCTTTCAACATTTTATTTTTAAAAAGAGAAATAAATGAAAGAGATCTAAAGCTGTGTTGTTTCACATCCCCCAGTTGACTTGTCCACTGAAAGGAGCAAGCAACCAGAAAAGAGGCATGCTGACTGAAGAACAAGCCCTCTAGATACCCCACAAGCTGCAGAGAACTGCAGCTGCAGATGAGCAGGTGAGTACCACAGCTCCTGAGGGGACCTAGTCCCTTTAGTTCCTTTTTTGTGGGGGTTCAGGAGCCACCTCTGCACATTCACATCTTTTCAGGCGAGAAGAGCCAGTTCAGTTCCAAGACACTGTGCTGCACCTGGATGATGAGACAGGACAGAGAGCACCGTGGCTCCCCCGCCCCACGCCTGCTGCAAGGAGCACTGCCCTGGGCTCCGTGGCTGCAGAGTCAAGTCCATGGTGAAATTGCTCTGAGCAAAGCTACCAGCTCTGGTATGAGAGGATCGCGGCACATGGAGCCAACAGCTCCCAAAAAGGGCCAAATTACCTCACAGGGTTCAAATGGCGTGTGCAAAGGCAGGGTGCCTGCAGGCAGCTTTTGGCCCCATTCTCCGTGCTTCTGATCCGTGAGATTACTTTCCCAGTGGAGGCTTTGTGACTTTCAGGGTTTCAGAGAGTAGCTTGAGGTACTGAGAGTGGTTCATAAAATGCACAGCACAAATGGATGCTGTCAGCAACATAATGTGTGTTCAAAGAGAGCAGCAATGTAAAGAGTGTCTGACTTCTGAGCTTTCTTAACTGCAAACAATGCACGCTCTTGTGGAAGATATCCATCTAAAGGTGAATTACTGCCCCTAATCTGTGCTTGCGTCTATCAGTTTGCATTATATTCAGGTAGCGGTGAGCACTGCCTTTTGGGTGGGTATAAAGTACTTGGTGAGCTTTTTGGATGAAGGGCAGGTAAAAACTTGCTGTGTCTTGTATCCAAGATTCGAGTATTTACCTGTTAGAGACCTGCATATTAAGGCCCACGCGTTTACACTGCAACTCAACATGGAATTTTAATGAATTCACGGACTCTGAAGGCCCCCACCCACCTCTTCTCAAACAACTGAAATCCTCTGCATTCCTCACACCTGTACCTGCTCGGCATGCAATGGCAGCTGATCAGACTGGGAACAAACAGGCCTGCTACTGAACACTGACGAAAGTGACAGACATTTTCAGGTCCTGGCTCAACCATCTCTCAAAGCAGAAAATATCCCTTCTCTCCCAAAGCACAAGAAGAGCAGAAATTAACTCAGAATTGTCACCTTCCATCATAGGCCTTTTATGGCAGTAAGTTGTACAGCACCACAAGCCAGGATTGATCCCTTTCACCTTCCTGTTGAAGAAATCACTTGTGCTCAAACACAGAATGTTTGTGGTAAACATAATCAATCGCTCATCTAAACAGAAAATACAGACCAGCAGTGAGGTAGATCTTTGCAAAGCCTTGACCAGATTTACTATGCTGCACATCATCCATGTCCAAAGGAAGAGGGGCGCAATTCCCAGCATGTGGCAGAATCTGATTTTGCAACTGATCTTGTAAATCTCCAAGTATAAAGCACTGTTTTAGCCCATGAAGAGGGACTATGCTGCCAGCAGGTAGAGAGATAGAGGTAGAAAGAGTTTCTATTCCAGTATCTAAAAACGTGATGAAATACTGAAAAGAGAAACTCTAGATATTATCAGTTTCTCATATTATCTTGACAGCTACTACTGGAAGGGAAAAAAAAAAGATGTCCTATGAAGGAGAGAGTATAGCAGAGAAGAGAAATGGCTGCTGTACTAAAGCTGACTTATCTTTATCCACCTCTAGCTGGAGTCCAAGGAACTCCTTTCCATCGGCAACAATGGTACATCTTCTCATGCCAAGACATCCCAAGGGAATTGGTCTGACAAATCCCATAACAGGTAAGAGGATTTCAATTAGGATAAGATCCAACATTTCAAAGCAGGCTTCTTAAAAATACAGCCTGGCAATGATAGTCTATACCAAATTTTGGATTAAGAAACATTGGACAGGTCTGTGCTCTTCTAAATCCCAGGATCAGCAACAAAGGAGAAAGAACACGGTGAGTAATGCATGCAAATGGCTGCATTCATATTTGAACACAAATCAGAAATGCCTGTCATTAAAGAAACCCCTCAGCTTGTATCCCAGCCTAGGATTCAGACTGGATACCATACTATAACATAGCATAGCAACTGAAAATAAGCTGCTTGCCATACTCCAGGGTCTGGATGGCTGTTCCACTGACAGACACAGAGCACTGGAGACATTCAGTTGTAGCAGCATTTCCTCCCTCCTTATCTACTCCAGATTGGTGAACCCCACAGTTACAGACAAAATTCTTTTAGCAAGGGCCTTGTATTAATTTTTACTTATAAATAATCTCAGACCTACTTCTCTCTGCATGTCTCATTTTATGCCTTTTGTTCTCCAGTTATTTACTCCTTCTACCATTATCTCCCAACTCTAGCAGCTAGTTTCACTAGTACACTTCTGTTTTCTAGGCAACAGTCTCTAGTAAAATTAGCACAGAAGACTGGTCCCAAAATCAATCATTAGGAAGAGCTTTCAATAACAACTTCCCTCCAGTCAGAAAGGTCTCTTTTCACTGAAATCTCCCTTAAGCTTACCTATTAGTCACAATTTTACTGGCATTACTCAGCATGTCTCTCAGTTCCACATACTGCAAGGAGGACTGCATTTCCATGACTAGAAACACCTGTGCTTTTATCAGTGACTAGGTTTACCTATATTATATGCTTGAGCTGGCTTCCTTCCTTTTCTTTCATTTTTCTGCTGCCTTACGTTCTATTCTTACTTTCAAAAGAGTAGAACAGTTGCTATAAACAGACCACTCCAACAGGGCCATCCTTGCCTGTTTTTCAAAGACAGACTTACATTCTGAAGCTGAACAGGGTCTTTTTTCCTCTTTTAAGTCTTATTGAAAATAATGTTCTTGAGCCTGTAATTATATGGGTCAGTTCCTTCCAGATACCAAGATGACAATGATCCGGCCATTTTCTCCAGCGTTTGACTCGAGCTGTTTCTCCCACTTTGGCAGAAGCCATTTCAATTTACAGGTTTTCATAGCCACTCAAAATCTGCTATGCCTGAATATTCAGAATCAGAATCCTCACTGAAACAGAAACAAAGTATCTGATAAATTGTTGGGCCATGACAAACTGTTTTTCCCCCTTTTATTTATGTGGCTGAAGGACCTTTTGCTATTTAATTTCTTTTGCAGAGTGAAACTCAGCTTGTCTCAGGCCAATTCTCATTTTACCCATATATTTCCTGACCTCTTACACTTGACTTTCTTTGCTGACCTGTTCCTTTTACTACTCCTTATTCAGTCATATCTGATAAGTTTTATTCTATGTTTTTCACTTCACAAGATATGCCATCCATCTGGAGTTGAAAAGTTAAGCTATAGATCTGCGCTTGTTTACCCTTCATTTTAATTGAAATTGAAATCCCTCAAAGCAAGGTTATTTTCTACTTCATTCTACAACTTAGTGTTAGATCTAAAAAAGTATTGCTTCTTGCTCTTTCAGTGACTGGTAAGGAACTCTGCTTGCTATTGCATTCAGAAATGTTTGAATTTAGCTATTTGTCCCCCTCTATAATCCAAGAAGTTAAAGCTTCCCATAATGACAGACCTCTAACAAGCAAGATCGGTATCTACCAAATCCAGGTCATTGGCAGATATACCACACTGCCTCAGCAATCAGACTTCCTCAGAATATCTTTGGCTCTATTAGGTTGGTTATTTAACTCATTATCTCTTCTTATTTACCTCATTAAAGGCTTACAGTAACATCAGACTGTTTACTTCTGTCTTTCATAAGACAGGTATGCTATTGTACCTGCACTCCAGCTATTCCTCCCCTTCCTCACCTTCTCCTTCAGTAACTGTTTCCAGATATACAAACACACACACACAGCCCCCTGCCCAATCTTCTTTATCCTGTCATTAAATACTCACTTGAACCCCTCCCACCAGTTCCAGGTGAAACAGCAGTCCAGTGATTTACTCTTATGGCACATACCCTCAGTGATATGTCATACCTAAAAAATTTATGTGAAACACCTCCTCAACCAGCAACCATTTTATCTGTCTCCACAATTGTTTTGCTGTCTCTGTTGCACCTCAGTAGTTATCCTCATCTATCATTCCTTGACAGAGTTTTTACTAAAAATAATTTTTAAAAGGAATAGTTCTCACCCCCCAGGTATCTGAACTTTAATTCTGGACCCACAGAATCTCTTTCTACTCTTGGTTGTTGGCTATTCAAGCTTATTTCTTACCTAGTAAATCCTTAGCCCCTCATTTAAGAACGATGTTATCCACTGACTAATTCTGCCACAGCAAACTGCAATGAATTTTGGCCAGATTTTTATTTCTATTTAATCTACTTTTTTTTTCCAAAAAACTATAGGTACTAGCTATTCATATTTTTATCTCTGCCTCAGTGCTTTATTGTTTTCCTCAGTATTCCCAGGTATTAGCAAAATGAAATACAAACCACCCAGAAAGAGAATTCTTTCATGTTATGACCTAATAGATACAGTCCAGGTTGATTGGGATATCTTCCCAGAGGGATCATATTTTTCATAATATCCTTAAGATACAGTCTTCTTTATTCCTACTTTAAATCAAATATAAAAGTGCTCAAACTCTATCAACTTTCTTCCTTTAACACAAATAAAAATGACTGTGTTTGGCAAACAGGTTGTCTACTCTCATTCTCTCGGCTGGAATTTTACCTTACGGGAGCTCATGCAAGCCATTTTTTTATTGGCTTTAGTTAATGTAAGTTCAAATAAACTCAACACTCATAGCCAAACTTTCAAAAGGTGTCATATAGTTTGCATGCTTTGAACTCAAGGATTTTGCAGGCTTTCCCTGTAGATCTGCCAAGGTTAGCAGAGTTCAGAGAACCTAGCCCAAATTGCAAGGCTGCAATAAAACCTGACATGGAGATTCATCTAGTTTGAATGTTTATGACAATTACTTTATACAATTATCTCCATCTTTCTGACATCCTGAAGAAAGGCAACAGGAATAGATTTTCCAATAATGTCATCTGCAGAGAACTGTGTTGGGACTTTTAAAGTTCTGCATGTTAACAGGCCTGTCTGTTGCTGCTGTAGCCATCCCTATTTCTTTTTTACAAGGAACTGCTGCTGTTCGAAATGAGCCACAAGTCAGATTCTGAATTTCAGCTCTTTTTGAATTCCCTGCATGAGTCAGTTTCATACCTGCTCTAACAACATTGTTTCCAACACAGGTCTGACCGCTCCCCCTACTTCCACAGCCATATGGGAACATGGGATCTTGCTCATGTGGCTGGCCTTATGGCTTGCTGACATCATCCAACAGATCAGGCACCTCATAAAATCAAATAAAAATAAAATTTTTTTCCCAAACAGGTCTAAATTAATTTCACTATTCCTGGACTGCCTGCAGGTTGGAGGTCAAGAAGTGACACATGCTATAAACATACACACACAAAAAAAGAGATTTCCTCAAAGAAAAGAGAGTAAAAGATGGAGTTCATTTATAAGTTATGTCGCACATCTGACTGAAAACAAAGAAGATTACAAACCATAACCAGATAAGTTGCTAAGGATGCATGCATACATGCAATTGGAATTTCTTCCTTGTCCTCGGCTTCCTGTGTTCTGTACTGGCCATCCTTGCCTACATATTGACCTGATCTAGAGGCACACCTGCACTGGCTATATTATGTATTTCCATTAATAACAAACTATAAAAGGGCTGAATGAAGAAGAAAATTAATTTATCTCTTACCACAAAAATATTACTGCTGGAAATATATATATTCAAAAAAAGATGAAACTGAAAGGGCCATAACATGTGACTGCCTAGATGATCCTACAACAGCCATATAGGCAGTTCAGATGTGCTCTGTTTCAGGCATTTAGTCGAAATCACAGATATTACCTCTTTACCTTGTGTCTGTTTCCACAAAGCACAGACAGCACACGTTGATCCTATAAAGTAATATCCTAGCCCCCCAGTGCGCCCATTGTATCCTCAGTCAAAATGAGCCTAGAGAGCCTCAAAAATCCCCATGCTGCTGCTGAGATCTCTGTTTCCAGGTGGCATCCCTGCCACACAGCAGGTTGGCTTTGCCCTCTGTGCCATTTAACAAGAACAAAGCAATGTAAAGAGGACAGGAAATCCCCAAGATACTTGGTCGATCAAATGACAGGCCACTGCCACCAATTCATATGCTGATCTCTTTAAAAATTGAGGTGAGTGAATAGCAAAAGAAAATAAGGAATAAATTGTACTGTTGGAACAGAGTTTTAGCTCATTAGCTGCTGCGTGTTGAGAGGAGTTGAGGCCTTTAGCAAGGTTCTTAGGCATGGACATGTGTGAATTGAGAAAGCATGTAGAAATCCTCTGTTAAAGGTGCACTGTCTTTGCCAATCCACTGACCTCCCGAGCCTTTCCGTAAGATGTACTTGCTCACTCTCGCTTCTCCTCGCAGATTAGTTCTGTCTGCTCCCAGGCGCCTACTCTCTCTTTCTCTAATGTGATTAAATAAGCTCCCTGTCTCTCCAGGCTTGTGCAACCGCCCCGCGCTTAGTCACCTAAGCACTCTGCAACACCCCAAAGGAGTGGAGTCAGCTGAAACAGGAGCGTTCCCAGCTCTGACATGTAAAGTACTTGCACTCAGTGCTAAATAAACTTGGAAAAATGTTCACAATGCAGCTGTGTGCACAAGATGCTGCAACCTCAGGGCAAGAATAATTATACACAAACAAGATACTTAGGATTTATGTTCCCCTCAAATAAAAATGTGCGCTGCTCGTGCCAATCTCAGCACTTCATGGTATGTCTGCAATCTGAGGCAGAGGAACAGATCCTCTGTTAGGGTTAAGAGATTAGATACCATCGTTGCTTTATTTTCCAATAAACTTTAGAGGCATTCTAGGCATTGATATGCTTTTCACTACAGTAAAGATGAGGATTCATGGGAGGTCTTTTAAAATGCCCTATTGCATTAATGGTATTTATTCAGGCAATTTTCTATTGGCATATGTTGATGATTCCTTTTCAGATGTTACAGGGTTAAAGCTGAAGCCCACAGGAATACCAGACCAAAACAAAACTGAGGAAGTTTCAGAAAAAGAAACAAGTACTCCTAGACCATTTCAAGCAAAGGTTTATCTAACTTGCTCCTTAAATTCCCTCATGAGGGAGATCACCAACTGCTTATGCAAGTAGACTGTTGCAATGCTAATGCATCTCTCAGTAGATGACTACTTCAACTAACAGCCAATGTCAATTAAATCTGTTGCTAACGAAGTCAATCTCCTCTTCTCAGTGAACACAGCTAAAGGTTGATCATTGTCTTCTTCATAATGATTTTTTAAGCATGGTCATATTTATTTTCTCTTCCCGAGGGGGGAAAAAAAAACTCTAAAGCAAATTCCCTGATCTTTTTTATTTAAAGAACCTCTCAACACATTCCTTGTCTTTGGATCTGTAAGTGTTTGAGTGTGCCACATCCATGGGCAATGCCAAAAAAATTAAAGAAACCTTTGCAAAGAAGTCTTGTCAGCAATGGGCCTGAGATCTCTCTGGAGTCTTCCTCTTGAACCAGACTCAGCAGTGAACACATGCAGTGATATTTCATTATACTCCCATGCTCTAACAAATCCCACTCTAAAAATTAAGGGAGACTCCCTTGAAGTTGCTTTCATACCTACTCAGTTCTGCAGCAGAACCTGAAATGGTCTGACTTACAGAGCTGAAAGGAAACTTCGCAAGCTTTGTTAAAGTTGCTGCAAACAAGGAAAACTCAACGAACAACTTCAGGAGTAACTTTAGTAAGCAGTTGCTCACTGGTTGGAATGCAAGTTACACCACATTAGACCCACTTCATATTTTGCCCCAAGGAACCAGTAAGCTGGGTGGGAGACCAGCGGGCATTTCCACCAGACTGTCAGGCTGGACAAGCTGCAAGAACAAGCAGTCAGTCTGATATTTCTGCCCTCTCTTTCTTGACCACAACTGTAGAGAAGAAAACGTTAATGCAGGTTTCAACCTTTGTATTTAGCTCAAGTTCTTTTAAAATTGTAAGGGGAAAAGGTTCAGGAGTTCACAATTTTCTTAGCCAAATAATGAGTACAGAATTTACATTCCTCTACTTAGAAGACTTACACAAGGCTATGCAAGTGATATGTGAGCAGCAACTGGCTCTTTGCAGGAGTCTTCCAGAATCAAAGGAGAGAAGTATATCACTAACAATTCTATCTCATTTTTAATATTCTGTCTGCAAGTGGCCACTATTTCCATGATCCAGTCCTGTTCCTTGTTTCCTCTGCTACATGAAAATATAAAAAATAAGTATATTAAGAAAAAAATAAGTAAGAAGAATAAGTAGTAAGAAAGAAAAAAAAAGTATATTAAAGTGTATTAACCAAGCATAGAAAAAAAATGCTAGCTCCAAAACCTGTGACATGGAGGAAAATGCTATTTTTTTGCTGCTGGCAATTTTCTTTGGGTTGGCAGAACATGTCCTTTCGACTGTGAAAAGGAGCACATGTACTGAGCTCTGCGAGCTCATCATGGCATCCTTGCCGATGCCAACTAGTAGCAATTCAGAGCTCAACTAGTATGGAAAATGAATCCATTACAGTTGTCAGGTACCAGTCAATTTAAACCCTAGTGAAAACTTGTCAGAAATTGAGTGACTTCAGAAACTAATACATTTTTGCTTGTTTCAGAGACTCAAATGGACACATGGAAAAGGTGCTGTCTTCCAGTAGCCCATTTTGCAATTGATTAGAAATTAAATCCTTTATGCTTGAAACAGGGTGGGGAAAATATTTTGAGACTGCAGTTTGATCTGAGCATTGCTTTTACTTGTGGTTTGGCAAAAGACTCTGAAATGCTGTTAAATCAAAAAGGCAAAGAAAACCTGCAATTGCCATGTCTCTTGCTTATAAAAAAACATTTTAAAATAACCACATGCATCATTCACTACACAGATGCCACATTCTTCCCTACCCTTATTTAATAGCTAGCTGTCAATCTACGTTGAGGAGCAGTTACCTGACATTACCATAATAATGCTTCAAAGCTTCATATTAAAGATGGGTATCTTCCTAGGCAAGCCCATAGGGGTAAAGAAAAAAAAAAAAAGCCTTTTCGCTCTAGAGTAGCAAAAATGCAGTTCTCTAAGAGATGATAGAGAGCAACCACGCAGGAATGACAATCACGGATACTCCTGACTTCTCTTTACTGTAATTAAGCAGAGAGAGATCAGCAAATCTGTATCTGCACAAGACAGGTTTCTCATCTCTATTTCTATTAACTGTGGTAAAGAGGAAACTAAATGTGAACTGAGGCCTCTGGCTATTAGCATAACATAAACACTTCTTCCATCTTCCAGGATAAGCATACACTTCTCAGGACAGCTCATATGCAACCACTTTGATGTCTAGTCATTCTCAAAATGTGCCCCTCTCAAATGCTCCTGCTGTGAGCAAACACTGCAATGAAAACTTGCCTGTGTCACAGGTTTGGGAGATGGTGCCATGTGTACGAGCCAAAAAGCCTCAAAATCTTTTAAACTGAGTTAATTTGATATTGAGTAGGGGGAACTGGAGCTGACATTTAAAATCACTGTTTTCTGAGCAGGATTAGAGGGAGGTGGCAGGAGCCAAAGACTGTCTGAACATCTGAGACACACAGCTTACTTTTTTAAGTGTGAGGAATGGTGAGAAATCAAAGCTTGGAAATCCTGTGAAAAAGGGCTCAGGTGCTTAGGTGAAAAGTACAGTTAAGCAAGGGCTTCCCAATATATATAGAATCTTTCCTTCCCTCTGCTACAGAGTAGAGAAGCTCAGGACCTGACAGTAGTTAGAAAGCAGAAGGCAACACATGCTTCACAAGAGAATTCCCAACACCAAACACACAGCAAGCACCAGGCATATCCTCTCTTCTTCCAACATATATTGAGACTTCAGGGAATCAATCCCAGAGCACAAACTTTCCTTAGAAGCTACTATCAAGAAATCCATTGACACCAGCCTCCGTGCTCCGCAGATCCCTCATGCAGCCTCCTGTTGACTAGGCCTTCCACATCTCGGCTTTCTACTTACCAGAAGCTAAATGTTGCAGGAATGTAGCTGTGCCAGTCTTCCATGTTGTGAGAGAAGATTGCACAGACCTCTGACACGTGAGATTACACAAAGGGAAGCCATTAGGAAATGGTACAAAACCCCAAGTGTCCATAAGAGAAAAAAGAAGGGTAAAGACTGTCATTAACTCCCTCCCTCCCAAGTGAGAAACTCTGCCACTTGCACTGTTCATCATGAGATGGATATGCTCCTATGAACCATCTTCCAGTAGCTCTACATGCTAGGATTTATCACCCTAGTGAATATCCTTCAATTTTTCTTTCTCTGAACACAGACATAATATCAGCCAAGGATAGATAGAAGTGGTATTTCTCAGCACTTTCTCCCATAGCTTACACAGCCAATAAAAGCACCTACATGAGAGCAATGGCGCCTACTCAGTACTCTGAGACACAGTATCCATTCAAGACAGGGGAGTTTCTTATTCAAGCACAGAACTGTTGCGGGCAAGGCAGATTATTTATAAATTTGTATGCAACGATGTTTACTCTGATACCACTGGATTGCTTCACACCAGCGTTTTGACTGAAACAAGATGAGATAATGGGAACCCTGACTGTTGGAAGCTAGCTTAGTTTCAATTTGAATGTATGTATTTATTTAAGCCTTCACAAGGTTTCCTATTGACTCTGCACATAAAAGAAGATAAGTCAATGAAGAAAGAGAGCCTCAAGAGCTCAGAATGGTATTTGTGAGCTCATGGAGAAAAAACAAACACCACAACAGTTTTGGATACACTGGACTTCTTTCACAGCAGTTCTCCACATCCCTGTTTCCATCTTACTCTGAAGGAGGTTTTCCCTGAAGTAGAAGAATGGGGAAGAGGGGGCAAAACAGTTTGATAGTGCAAAGAAACTGTTTTCAATTCTTTACACTGAGTAAATAGAGAAAAGCTTCTACATTTGGAAAACCTAAAAGTACACAGCTTTTGCTGTGAATCAACACAAGACCCATCACACAAAAGCAATGTGTGTTCACATGCATGCATGAACATGTACACAAACACACATACTTGTTCATGTATGCACACGCCCAGAGGCAGTGACTACCACTCTTTCTAGGGGAGTTTCGTCTGTGCTTTTGAGAACAGAACTTTTCAGCAAGAACTTCTGCTTTTGAAACAGTTTTCAAGTACTGGATCTGAAATAACAACAGGCCTCAGCAGCAAATCTGAATTCTGGTTCAGTCCCATCCTGGGCCTGATCACAAAAGATACTGTGTCTGGGTTTTTCTTGGATCTGCCGTAGATCAAATTGTGTCAACATTAACTCACAAAGCTAGTGGACCAAAACGGTAACGTAGCTATGAAGAGCTAAGTTCTTCAGTCACAAAAAATATGAGTATTTGATGTATTGCAACAGTGCTTTTCATTAAATGCTTGCACAAGTACAGCAACCATGACAAAATTATTTGTGGTTTATGCAGGTATATAGCTACATTAGAGCACACAGGCCATTTAAATAGTGCATTATGCTGGCAATGATTGTTACTAACCCTACGTTAAGAATTGTGGGCAGACACTTCATTAATGCACACACAGATAGCCAGGATCCTGTGCTGTCTCCATGCTGCAGAAGTGTAGAATATAGTAGCAAGACTGAGTGGGATGGTGAAGTCATCTGGCAAATCTCCACAGGGTGATGCACCCAGGAGCAAATGACATAGCATCTTCACAACACCCACTGCATACAGCACTCGACTGGAATTCGGGTGCAGACAGACATTTCAATGATCCCCATTGCCCACGCGTGGACAAGCCACAAATCAAACCTAACATGCTGGATCTGTGGAGGAGGAAACACTATTGCTACCTTTCTTAACTTTAAATTATAGAAGAAAAAAAGTGCTGGTAAATGTACTGAAAGATAGGGTCACCCAATATTTCCCATTCTAAGTACTTCCTTATTGTTTGACTTTATATTGACTAAACCTAAGGAATCAGGTGTGGCATTTCCATGGCAGGAAATACTTCCAACATTTTTTTTTCTTTTGAAATTAATATGGCAAAACCAAACCATCCCGCAAACTTGGGAAATAGAGATACCCACTTTATGAAAAACTGTGTAAGCTAATGAAACATTTTCTGCTTTGGCTCTTAGCTCCCATTCTACAGATATGAAAATGATAAACTCACTAACAATTGAAGGACTCACATCATACCAAGAAAACATGAAGGCAGATACAAGAGCTCTTTCTTTCAGCGTCAAGTAATCTAAACGTTGTTCAACAGCTATTACTGGTAAAGGCTAACAACAAAACACGTGTCACAGAAACAATCCTAGAAGTTATTAAAGAGCATTGAGCTGGGGACTTGAGCTTTAACAAAAAAAGAACCAGTTTCAAGCATGAAGAAAGAAAAGGTTAATAAGACTGTAATCCGCAATGCCCACTCAGAAAGTGCTTTTGTTAAGAGGCAAGTATCAACAAAAGTCAACAGGAGTTTCGCAGAAAGAGGTGTTTCCTGTCTCCTTTCTAATGCGTTTATCAGATTGTGGAGGACAAAACTCCCCATCATTTTAACAGAAGGTTAATTTATATTGCTATATTCTGTGAACAAAATAAAGTCTTATGATGCATTGAGGACAAAAGAAGATATTCAATAACAAGCTAGAACAGAAAATGAACAAGCAAACAATGTATTTATTTTACCAGCTACTTTTTTTTTCCAAATACGTTTTTCTTTTCCTAAGAGAGCACCAGTTTCTTGCTTTTTCTGGAATTTCTTTTTAGATCAATTCTTTCCTGGATGTTTTCCCTCTGTCTCCTTCCCCAGGTCTACTCCCCCCTGCCACAAGGAGAGGCAAAGTCCTGCCACGTTTGAGTGGAATGTTGACGCCCATGTGGGTGGGTGCAAAATTAGCCAAAACAAGTCCGTACATTCCTTTGGATGTCAGCACCTTCTCCTGGCTCTTTCCTAATATCTTATTAATAGGTAAAATCTTTTTCAAATCAACCTTCCCCATTCTTCTATGGCATAAAAAAACAGAAATAAAAAACTTCCTTAAAAACAGAAACAGAAAACCTTCCTTAAGCAGGTGTCCAGGCTTATTTATAGCAAAGAATTACGCTAGTTAGACAATTACAGTTTTTCAGTTGCCCAATTTAAATTCCTATAGGTACCTAATAAACCATCAAATGAAGAAGAATTACCAGTAAATAGCAATTACCTTGAAAGAACAGTACTTTAAATATTAAAGTGACACTTCATTAGTTATGCTGGCAAACAGGTCAGTTTGAATCAAATGGCTATTTTAAATTAGTGGTCCTATTGCAGACATGGCGTGTAATTTTATTACCAAATACCCAGCCAAGCTAGCGACCTTAAAAACATTACTCAAGAAATGGCTGAGAGTTAATTAGAATACTGTGCCAGAGAAAAAAAAAGAATAGGCTTGAACATCTCTGAATTCTTTCCAGGAAGGTGTTTTTAATAATGGCAGTAGTTTACTCCATTTAAAGGTTCATATCCTCGAGTCAAAATGTAGGTTTTTATAAAAGCAATGAAATGTAAGACTAGAAAAACATTTCAATCCTTTTTTTCCAACAGCAGTGACCTTCTTTCTCAAGAAACAACATGAAGACCATTCAAAGCATTTACAACTGCAGAACAGTGTCCCTACCACAACAGTGACTCTAAGTTTTTGCTAATATTACCTTTTGCTTAATGTGCTGAAATGAAAGTACCAAGAAAACCAACAGATGCATTTATTTTGATCTTGCTCTTTATTTTTAGCAGTCTGTGGTGCTAGAATTCATAACAAAATCACACGGGTAGTGTACATTTTCTTTGTTGCCATCTCTGTTTTCTATAATGTACACCAGAGCAAAGAGTTATTATAGTGATAACTCAAACAACTGTTACCTGTAACACCACTGCAAGAGTCTCATCACACAGAGAAATGCCTGTATTTTCTCTAACCTTTCACAGCAGACATAAAAAATAAGCTGTCACAATGCAAAAGGAATAGAAGTCCCAGAATGGCTTATTTCTCTTAGGATCCTGTACAGATATATTCATTCACATTCATCTTCTCATCCCTTCTCTTAATTTACTTTCATCCCAGTTCGTATCCAAGACTGTCATCAGGTCATTTACACAGTCCTATCCAGTGTATTCTGTGATGGCAGTGACTTAAATAACAAGCAGCTGTGGATCCCAAATTCTGCCCAACTTAAGTAGAGCATTTAAGGTTTTTTATGCCATAATAGGGCAGAATTTGCCAACTACTTGCCAGACACAATAGAAAGAATACCATACTATGAGTCATGATGGAGGATCTGTGAGAACTGCCATACCTACACTAAAGCTCAACACAACAGTCATTGTCCACTGAATTGAATGACTTCACAAAGAACTCAAAGTAAAATTCAAAATTAGGCTCAAGTTTGGTAGAAAAATTTAGGTAGTCTTTCTGTCCAAAGATACAATCAATTAATTTCCAGGAGGTACACCTGCCAGAGCTACAGGGAAGATCCAGAACCTTGTGAAAAATATTTGAGCTCCAAAACTGTTAGTTCTGATAATGTATTTGGGTATCAAAGGTAGGACTTGGAATGAATTTACTTTCCTGAGAAGGTGAGCTCTGAGACGTGGCCTTTGCTCCTGAGCTTTACATTAAACAATAAAGTACATGAACAGTCCTAGAAACAGGGATCAAAATCCTGTATTCCATCTTGTGTGAATTTCTTAACCAGGAGGCTACACAAACTTTACCACATACCCTCAATGACTCCCTTGAGTTATTGCCTAACTAATGCAATAGTTTTTGCAGGAGCAGTGGAGAGTGTTCCCACACTTCCCTTGAAGATGGGAAACAACAGAACACCTCAAGCAAAGTAGGAAACTGGACTTGGATCTGACAGATCTTGGATTATGTCCAGTCACTAAGGTGTTATATAAAACATGAGAAAATTTTGATCAAAAGAGCTGTGTAAGAGAGAGGAATGTGTTGTCATTCAGCAATTTCAGACCAAAACTGTGAATACCTATCAGCAAGAGAAACTTCAGGTCTCCAGACCTATTTCTTCAGGATAGCAGATGCATACATAGAGGTACATTTGATCAAAGTATGATGTCTCCTGCACTAGCCCAAGAAGATGGCAACATTTCTTGTTCTCAGTAGTTCTTTTAGCTGGTCCCTGGCACATTCAGAGCATGTTGCTTTGGATCTCGTTGAGGAGTGTAACTGTCCTTAATTACTGTACAGGGCTCTGAAGCACCGTAAACCAAAGGTCTGGATTGCACTCAAGGTAATTCTGTGCCAGATTCCACACTCCACTGAGAGCTTTGCCACAGGTTTGAATGGGCCTGGAACCAAACTCACTCCAGTCTCAATGAAGCTCTTAGTATGCTCCTCAGAGGTCAACACAACAATCAAGTGAGGACCTGTGTCTGACTGTGTATGATGGTATTCATGCTCACTGAAAGCTGTCCAGTAGTAGCTGAGATGGGTGAAAAGATACACCACAGCCAAAGCAGCACATCCTGGAATGCTTATGAGCATTCAGGTCTCAGCCTTATCCTGCCCCCATCTAGGAATTACAGGAACATCTAACAGCATCATGATTGCTTCAAAGAAGGAAAAATTAATTTCACAAGCTGGATAGTCAGAAGAAGAAGGTAACAGAGCATGTCATGCTGTGCATTCAGCTTCAGCTTTTCCAGAAAGAGTAATATATCATCAGGCAACACCCCATTCCAAGAGGCTCTCACCATGCTCTACAGAGACCCAGCAGCACAGTCCTCAGGAAAACCAGGCAGCAGAGTCAACAAGCAACACTGCTCAGTTCTCCCACTGCACAGATCACTTGGGGAAAAAATGAAAAGCCAATTATTTCAGATTAACTGTGGACTTCACAGCCTAATTTAAGCATTCATGCTGGAAAATGAACTGCAAAGTACACCTGTAGGAAATAAGGCCATTATAATCAAAGAAATTAATTTGTTCATTTCAGCCACGTATTCATTGAAATGGCTATCTCGTACAAATATTTGTCTGAAATATTGATATGCAAATATAATTTCAGTACACTAGCTGAAAGTCTAATTAGAGTAATAGCTATATTTGCTTTGTAAATGTCTTCCTTGCTGAAATCAATTAAGAGTGCACAATGAAATTTCATTAAGCTCCACAATATATTTTTCTACCAAGTGCAAAATTACTATCTTCCTACTATCTTATTACAACCATGCACGATAGGACTCCTAAATAGATTCAGAAATCATTGTGCCAACAATGTCCTGTGCTTCTTTATCAGTAAGCATGGATTTTTCCCCCCGCTTCCTGAAGAACCATATTTGCCACGCATGTAAACAGCATTGAATTGATGAAGGCAGAATTAAATTTATTGAGGGATACACCTGTAGCCATGTCAGCCTCATGCTGCCCAGGAGGGCTCCTTCATACAAGAAGGTACAACTTTCATTCTGCATGGCCTGGGTCACTTCCTCCCTCCAGGAAGCTCCCCATGATGGGCGATAGCTGCCATCCCCTTTATATCCCCTAGTACCTCCATTTTACACTATAAACTATGAGGCAAGGAAACAGGACCTTTACAAATGTATTGGTATTTACATGTTGCACAAGAAGTGCTAGAAGTGATGGACAGAGGCCTGTTCTAACCTGAGAGGCTCACGATTCAAAGAATATGTCTCCTAAATTTATGGCTGCGCAGAAGAAAATTGTGAAAGAAGGCAAACAAAAAACAAAGAAATGGAAAAGTCACTTCTAGAGTCAAGGAGGGTGTCAACAACTGCACCCAGACAGATAATGATCTGTGTCTATTCTTCCCAGCACCCTCTCAGTTCTCACTTCTGCCAGCCTCAGTGTAAACAACCCAACAGGTTTGTCACAACCACATGATTTGGGAAACTACGTCAGTTCTTCGTTCCTGAGCTTCCTCCATGTCTCATCTCTCTTTATCCAGATTGCTAACACATGGATATTGATGAATACAGAAGAAATCTCAGAATCTCAGAAGCCAGATAAGCCCTGCTGAACAGTAACAGGTTTTATTCTAGGCTTGTACACCTGGGGGAATGAGGTCCTAATCCCACTTCCCTAATAGTTTTTCCTGGTATTACATTGGCTCCAATGCCTGAGACCCAGAAGGATAACAATCAGGTAGGAAAAGAAGACACAAAAGGAGTGCCAGAAGAGATCTGGCCCAGAGATAAGGAAAGAAGGTAGACCTGTGCCACAGATGTATGCTCCTCCTGGGAAAGGGGAACTGGAAACCACCTGGTAAATGTAGGATCCTTCCAAACATAAAGGGGCCAAAGTGAGGTAAGACAGCCAAATAGTTCTGGAGTCAAGAATGATCTCACAACACTGAAATACAGGAAATCTCTCTGTATGACAAAAATTAAACAGGTGCCTTAGTTCTTACTCTGGAGAATTGACTCATGTTGCAGTTCTTAGCTCATAAGAAGAGCAGAATCATTTTCTTCAATGTAAGTCCCTAGAAAGGAGCAAAGAATTGCTTATTTCACTGAGGGCATAAAAATGCATTTAACATGACCATGAGATTAGCGCTGTTGGTGGGAGCATGGTGCTAATGATGTCAAGGATATGGGTTCAATCCTTGTATGGGCCATTCACTTAAGAGTTGGACTCAATCATCCTTATAGGTGCCTTCCAACACAGAATATTCTCTGACTATATTTTCTTATATAAATAAGGACTGGCACTTTTATAAAGCCAGACAAATACAAGTTAGGTTTCTCAGATATTATATTTAGGACCAGTGAGAAAAGCTTCACCACTTGGGAGGAGTTTTATTCCATCAGCAGCACTACTACCCACCTAAGTCTGTCCATGTGTTTGTGTGGAAGAGTGTCGTGTCTTCCTGCAGAACTCATGTCAGAATTAAAATGCCTCGCATTGTAGACGCATTAGGAGTGCTTTATCATGCTCAACTCTTGCACACAGTGGCTCATTATGATTGGGTAACTCAGACATTAAGCTCTACAAAAAGCCCACGCTGAATCCTAAAAAGGGAGCCATATATAGGCTATGGAGGTGTTGAGTAAGAGATTTACTGTGCTCTACGTAATTAGTTTTGCCTTCTATATTTCCTGTATTTTTAGCAAAGCTGCTAGCTGAACACACTGAATAATTATATTATTCAGATGCAGTTTCATCAAGCATCTTCCAACCCAATGGAGCCCTATTGTGTTCAGACTGTTCATGACACTGTCACAAAGAACAACTGAAAATATTTCTTTGTAAAATATAGGTAATCCTTTTTCTTTTTTCTTTGCAGTTGAAAGTCCTGGTTACTCTGGAACATGGATAAGCATTGCATCAGACCCAGCATCTTCCATTACCCATGTCAGCAGTTGCTCATTGCCAGGCAGCTTTTGGAAGAAGCAGCTTTTGGACAAAAATAAGGGGAAGGTGGGAAGCACCCAAATAAAATAAATCATGGGGGAGGAAAACAAACAGCAGAAGAGAAGAAAGGAAATTGAGAGCATTTGGGTAAAGAAACTGGAGATGGAATGCAGTAAAGAAAAAGCCCTGACCAGAATCAGGTTAACTGGTAGAAGGAATATGCTACACCAAACACAAGGGAAGAAGAAAGATCACAGCCAGCTGATCAGAGCCCAGGATGGCGAGTCAAGCAGTGGTGGACAAAAGGTGGACATGTAGAACACTAATCTCGCACTACCAGGAGATGAGATGTATGTGAGGGCAAAGGCCAGGATATGGAGTCACTCTGGATAAGCTGCATGGAAGTTCCAATCTTCTAATGTCACATTATAGTATTTTTGTTACTCTTTTCTGCCTCAAAATACAAGCCAACTTTCTAATGTAATTCTTGATGTTAAAAACAAGTAAGTATTTTCATCTGGTAAAGCCAAGACTTAGGGTCTTAAATAAAACAGCTCTGCAATGTTAATGCATACCTCTTGTACACCAGCATTTTAATACTGCCTATTTTAAGATGACTACTTGCTGTTCTTTCCCTCTACTTATTTTTCTTGTGTGTTTTCTTTCATGACTGAGTTATGAATTGTTCCAGCACGTGCCTTTAATTCATAAATATTGGGTAGGCTGTTTCTTCCCCCACTGAGTGTGACTACAATTAAATGTATTTTTTCAAATGAAGCTGTTAATATTCATTGCCAACATCTTTTGGAGCTCTAGACTGGAGCTAACTGTAGTTTAGTTGAGAAGCTTTTTTAATGGAATCCTCCTGTTTCAAAGATTGACCAAATATCACAAGAACCAAATCCACCTAAACCTCATCATATTGAATGATCTATTTAATGATCCAGCTGGACACTGGATGTTAAATGTCAAAATGCTTCAAGAAAGAGAACGTTCTCTTTTCCAGATAGCAGAGCTATTCCTATGCTTTCTGCAGTTTGCAATGGGTACTTAACAGCTCTGTTTTTTCCTAAAACTAAAAGCAAAACCAAAGATAGGCCTATATAAACAGAGAATCTTATGAGTTTCATAATTTAAAGCCTAACTAACCAAAAAGCAAACAAATTCATAGCTGTCACTGGGAAGAAAGAGATGAGAATCCTAGGAAGTGAAGCATGAAACCCAATATAAACTGTGTGACTGCATGCATTTTATAAGCCAAAATAATACTCTATTAGAAAGAAAGCATAGTTTTTATCAAGGACAGGGATTTCTGTCTTACCAAACCATATATATACATTAGCAAGAGGGCTATGCAGACAAGTAGGATCCATGGACCTGATCAAGTAAAACACTGAGATGTAGTAATGTATATTATTTTCATTGCCAAAACCTAGTGGAGGAAAAAAACAAACCTAAACAAAGAAACAAAAAACCCCTAAACAAAACAGTCCCTTGTGGCCTGTGATGTTCCACTGATTTTAGCAAGGGGGTAAAAAATAATGGTGACCACCAGAAATTCAAAGGATACTGACCAAGGGAGTTAGCTGCAAAGGTTTAAGCAGAATTTACCACCAAAATAAATCCTCTAAAGGGATTAAGCAAATAAATAAATAAGCAAGTCTTGTATAAATAAACACCTCATTATTTATCATTTCTATTTGTCAACAGATTGCATTGTGATTCTCTCACATGACTCAACTGAAACCTATCAAGAGGGCTGAATGTGTTCTAGTCTCATTACCCATTTATTTCTTTTCTAGGCACTAATTTCCCCCAAGTATGCCACAAATGGAACAGTTTCCTGGCAACCTTTGAATAGATTTTGTTTCAGCATCTGACTACAAAAGGACAAAGATGGAACTTGACTTCGGAGGAACCAGCATGATGAAATTCCCTTTACTAGATTATTTGGAGTGGAAGCATGTGTTTGAAAAACTCAAGGAGAGAACACAGTGGAAAAGAAATCCTCTAGGGCATGGTTTCCCAGGGCTCAGAATAGTTGCAATGAAAAAAAAAAAACCTGATAAATTAGTGACAGCTTTCAAACTATGGACGAAGTCTATTAAGAAAAACCTCTAGTGCTCTACTTCTTGGAAAGATGAAGAACCTTATGTTGCAGATCAGTCCTGATTTAAGCAGCTGATAACTAACAGCTGTTTTGTTCCCCTGTGACCTCAACAACAAACAGACAAAACCTCTGGGGAGCTTCCAAGATGAGTTCCACACCAAGGAGAGAAGGAGATGCGTCCCTCATCCCCCTCCATTGAAGCAGCTCCAACATTGTGTGCATTAAGAACAAAAGTAAGGGGTCACAGCAGTCCTTCAGCAACCTGGTTCAACCCAGGGAAAATAAGGGTTAGTAAAAGGAATGGGAGACATACCTGGGGGAAAAAAATTCTAGATTCATTCAGCCTAAAGGACCATATAAAAAAATTGATCACAGCAACAGTACTCAGACAATAATAATTGTCATCACAAGTTATCAGCAGCCATTGCATTTCAGGAATTTTTTTTCACAATCCTTTTCAGACACCCTCTAAATTGATTTTTCCTGGCACATCCTCAAATGTTCTATTTAAAAGCATACCAGCTGTTCAAAAAAATATAAAAGTATTTTATCTGGGCCAAGCAAAAGTACACCCATACTGAAAACTTGTCTGGGATGATGGTCAGCAGGTAGAAGACGAAGACAAATTCCCATCAATAAAGCTGAAGGACTGTCACTGCTGATCTAATCCAGCTAATGATTGAGCAGGCAGGGCTCTGTCTCACTGGGTGAAATGGCTGAAGTGCAACAGGCAAGATGTGTTTCATCCTCAAATTCCAAGAAAGCATTGTGCAAATGCTCTGCGTGGGAAGGCTGTCTTTGCATGGCTCATGTGACTGAGTACAGTTAAAATGTCCCAAATCTCTTCCTGGTGTAACTGCATCGTTACACCAGAAGCAATCTGGCTTACAAATCTAATGATGTCTCAGGAATAAACACTCAATGGGGTAGTACAAAGAAAGAGAATGGGAGAGAAGAGTTTGCTCCTGAAACTCAAGATGTTTTTTGTGACCAAACCTTTGCAAATCTAAAGCAACATTAAGGAGCCAAATAGCATGAAAGGCATAGCTGCCAGTGTCTTGCAAGATGGAACTTCAAAGTAGCAGAGAGGTTTTATACCCTCAACCTTTTAACCTGATGGATTATCTATCTTTAGATGATGTTCCAAAATACTGCTTCAATATCTGTGAATAACCATACCACTGATTAAAAAACACCTTTTTGGGGATGAAAAAAAATCCATATAATGCCTCTGTGTTTCATATAATACTTCTCACGGCAAATATTCAGAGATGGGCAGTTAAGTCAGACACCCTGTGTTTTCTTTCTGAAGAAAAGCTATATAGTTGCAAACTACTAATATCACAATTTCTCACAAACTGTCATAAAAAATCTCCTCAGTCGATTTTCTCAATTGAAAAAGTGTTGAAAGCACAGTTAAACACTGCTAATGGTTTCAAGACCTCCTTGGTCTTTGCTCATCTTGGAGCTTTTGCCACAGAATAGTCAGGTTTGTTTATTAGCCTCTTCTTGGATCTGAATGAGATGTTGGCACTTGACAAACAAACTGAGAATGACACAAACAATTAAACTAAACAGAAGTATCTCTTCCAAAAAGCTTTTCAAATATAATCCACCTAAAAACTGCTGTGTGGAAAGTCAACAATGTAGTTCATTCATACAGTCCTTCAAAGACAAACATGGAGAATAGAACTGAGGGTGTTTTGGGGGATTTGGTTTGGCTGTTGTGTTTTATCCAATTTGGCACTTGACTGTGTATTCCTTCTCTGTCAGTTGGATGTGGGAATAACAATGACAAATGAAGAAAACAGACAATCCTCTTACTTCTACACGTCCCGTTACAGAAAGAGACAAAAATGCTGCTCCAGTGAACTGCAGGCTCTAAGGTTCTTACGGTTGTTAGGTAACAATGAAAAATCTAAGGAATCCAAGTTTACCCAGTTCTTCAACTGTGACAGCTGTCTGGCAATGCTGCATCACCTGACACAGAGTTTTGTCCCAAATATATCAGTAAAAGGTGAAGCTTCATGGTACCCCAGAGAGCAGTTGCACCTAAAGGGCATGTGAAAGCTACAAGACTGTAAGTAAATTGAAGCACAAATTATGCTTCTCCCTTTGGTATGTTATCCCAAACACACACAGTAAACAAACACCAGCACATCTTGCAATCTCTAACGTCATGCCAAATGCAGTCGCAAGGGCCTGTAAGACATTAGTTTGTGAACTGGCCAAGTGGAAGATGAAGTCTAACTATAATTTGACATCAGGCTAACATCTGCACATCTATTGGGCATGTTGATGGTAAACACAAGCTTCTTAGCATAGATACCGATGATATCCTTTATTCCCATTAAATTAACAAAGATTCCTGATGCGGTTGAACAGTAGACTCACCAGACAAGTATAATAGATATGCTGCAGGGGTAAGATGAAGGACTCTAATTATCTTAATTTGGTCAAGTTTATTTGAATATCTTGCCTTTAGAGAGTAAAGGAGCCTAAGGAAGTTTGGTTCCAAATCCCACATCCAAATTCTTTAGACTTATTTAAAAATCTAGTTCATGAACCTTGGAGTAATTCTTCTGAATGTCTTTTGAGGCACCTGTCTGAGGGCTTAGTACCTGGCCACTTTGTGGATGTTCAGCATACCTGAGCAAAAATGGCTTCCCAAATAAGGGAAATGTGGAGGACACAGTCAACAGTGATTCACTAGGTTGATATTCTCCTTATTGTTCCCTGAGCCCTCATAGAAGCGGGTGGAGAATTAGAGAACTAATAAGCATAAGGTCAATGAGCTGTTCTATGAGCAACACAACTGATGTAGCTGAGTCTCCTGCAGATGTATGCCCCACACCCCTGCTGAAAACAGCTTTCCTTGGCTAGGCCAGAACTCCTCCGTTCCCTCCCCAGTGCTCACCTGTTAGCCTACACAAGCAGCAGTGCGTGTTCAATCCAATTTGGAGCTGCACAAGCTGACTGGTCATTCAACTGTGGTCTCAGGCTGGGTGAGAGATTGATCATCAATGCTAGCCCTCCACTTTTATGGGAGGAAATAGAGCATTCTAGTAGGAACAAGGCTTTACTAGGAGTCCCTGTTTTCCAACTATCTACTGAAATTGGTTAAAACTACAGACACCTATTGTCTACTGCCCCAAGAATTTATCTCCTATCTAATTCAATCAAGGAATTTAAAAATTGTATAGAAGGAATAGAGATTGGCCTTTTGTCATAAAGTCTTGATTCCTAGGAACCAGGCATTATGTATGCTGAAGAAGAATTACTGTGGAATGAACAAACTAATCTCTTCATAAAAACAAAGTCTAAGGGCCATTCAGAAAAGCCCCTTTTCCTGTTCTTAAAGCTAATTTGTTTAGTTGCCCTAGAGGTAGGGTTAGTTACTTGCCATCAATAAAAATTATCATAAATACTTTTCATTTTTAAGTCTCTGAGTTAATTCACTGCCATCTGAGCCACCCCCACAGAGAACAAGGATTCTGGCAACAAAAGTTTCTTGTCGCCAGCTCCCTGCCAAGTTTTAGAGAAAAAAAGTGCTTTTTCTTCTGACTGAGCATCATGCACAGCACTTTCCAGATGGCAAGGGAAAAAATGAAGAAGACCTAGTCAGCAAGGATTTAACTGAGGAAGGTGTTTTGCACCCACAAATTTGACAGGATCCAACAGGAACTGCACCACCCATCAGAAGCTCCACAGATCAAGTTTCTTTAAAAGAAAACTGTGAATTTCTTGCTAGAATGTCTCCTATATAAAGTATAAAAATGGAAGGTGACAAACCAGAATTCTAGCAGTCTATCAATCAGCAGCTGAAAGTTACTTTAAGGTTTCAATTTATTACCTTCTGGTGTTAAGGGTTTTTTTGCTTTCTATACAGTATCCATCACAATGAGATCTGGAATGCTATTCAGTGTTTCTAGGTACTACTGTATTACACACAGCATATGAATCATCAGAAAAGGACACAGAATGGCTGCAAGCTAAGATCATCAAAGTTTACAGCCATCTCCATCAGAATAAGAGATTCTTCAGTTGGTTATGTTAAGGACACCCTTATTCTTTGTGGCAATGCATGTTTCCTGGCAATGCTGTTACAATGGCAAATCTTGACTCAGTCCTTCCCATAAACTAAGGTAGAATCTCTGAAGGCTGAAACATGCCTAGCCTGTTTTCAAGCACCTATTCCACCACAGTTTGGGTGCTTTATCTATCCATGTTACCTGCTGTTGCCTAATAAGCAGTAATGCAAGGTTGACTAGATGATTTCCACAAATCCAAAGAGATTTCATTAAATGTCAGCAATAAAATGCAGAGACAACCTTAGGAAATGTCAACACAGGGATAGTTTTGATTCTTAGATGCAGAATATAGATAAGAGGCTAGAAAGGCCTTTATATTTTCATTGCAGCTATTGAATTTTGTGGCTTGATTCACAATGCAGGATTAAGTCACTTTAACAGCTGGTAAAGTTACTGCTACTCCAGCATCTGGGCAGCATTGGGGTGTAAGGCTGCGACTATCTTCTCTGTATCTCCTGAAATCCTCCAGAAAAGTGGAATATATAACTACATCCATCTATACAGGAATAACTTTTCATTGGTTATTATATTGTCTTTCACAGTGGCATAAGGTGACAAAACTGGAAAAGAGAACAGTAGTAGTGTACTAATGTAGTAATGTAGTTAAGTACTGTTAATAGTAAAGACATCAAGATGCAAAACTCCAATCAGCCTGTTATATTACACAACTTAATGACAAGATGAATTTAGTGATATGGCTGGGAAACACAAGACAGTAAAATGCAACAGATTATTCCAGTGCTTGTCAGGGTACTCACTAAAATCATGTGGGTGAAGATAAATGTTACTGATGGATTTAAGAAAGGAAGAAATCATTCTATGCATTGGTTCTGCGGGAAGAATTTAGGCTTCTTATTCAAGGGTGTAAAGCAATCCACCTCCAAAAAGCTTGGAAAGAACTGTTCCTCATGTCCACGGTCATGAGCAATTAAGTTGCACATTCTTCTCCCTACACCCTGCAACTCTCGAGTCATCATTCCCTGCACATTTAGTGATCAGATATGAGTGGTCATAGCATTGGCAAAGTTAACTACAGCAGAGGTAGAGGTGTGGAAGATTGAACCAGTGGGACTTCAGCTGTCTCTGAACCACAGCACCTTCAATTTATCTACAGGCAGGATATCAGGAGTGAAATCTTAATGATCTGCACTGACATGGCAGAATTCACATTGCTAGGGAAAACAAAAGGCAGGGCTGGGACACTTGAGGCATAATGGGAACTATCAATAACAGCAAATCCACTCTCATCCAAAGGAACATTTCCGTGTTATATGGAGCTCTCACCTTCCCCAGCAGCAGCTGGCCATTCAGCTGGGGACCTTAGGAGACAAGAACATTGCACATTGTGTAACTGTTGGAATTTCACTATACCATTAGAGCTGATGACAGAATTCACAATTTATTATAGGGCTAGGACACCAATACAAACTTTCTGTTATGAGCAAAGTTAAAATCAGACTGGAACTTTTCCCAGAGTATGGGATGAACAAGAGGAGCCTGAAGCTGAGTTGTCACCACCTTCAAATACAGATGACTTAATTAAAACAAAAAAGAATGTATCTGACTTGACTTTTTTTTCCCCCTTACCCCAAAGTCAGCACATTGGAAAGTGAACATAATTTATCTTACTGAAGAAGTACGTGTCCAGGTGAATCCAAGGGAGGGGCTGGAGAGATTTGGTAATGAATACTTTTTTGCATGAGTTGGGAGCCTTGCTCTTCCTTCCACTCTGCCTGCTCTTTGCTGTCTTAGGATTAAAGAGAAGCCTTCAGTGGGGTGTAAACAGCATTTATTCCCTCGCTGTGGTTCCTCTATGCTGCCACAGCAGTGCAACTCTCTTTACTGTTGGTTGGTACCAGAAAACCAGCAGCAGCAGCACACCAATCCCAGCAATGGTACAGCTACACCAGTATCAGGGCATCTCACGCATGTAGAACTTAATTCCAGTCCTTCAAACAGAATAAGATATCCCTGGAGAAGCACTTTCATCTCTGGACAGATCTGTCCACCATGTGTATACAATCCACACCACAAAGGATGACCTCAAAGCCCTCTTCAAAACCAGCTTCATGACCATACAAGCAGCAAAGCAGCACCCAGAGGTGCTGACACAGCCGAAACACGCAGACCTGAGCATGCCTGGACACATGGAGGAGGTTAGTGGACCGCCAGACACGTCTGGCAGGCTGTCCACAAACCAGACCTGTGGACACAAGACAAGCTGGAGGCACGTGCTGCTATGGTTAAGATGGTGAGCAGGCAAACAGAGACAAAACTGCAAAAACCAATTAGGATAAGGCAATACATACATCATGGATCAGCCCCGTATATTTTAAGTGATTTTCAAACAACCTTGAAGAACACCTCCTCACGGGAAATACCATTACCCATCACAGAGAACCTATTTATTTAGAGTATCCAAAATCATCAAAGTCCCTCTTTGAGCCATCAGTCATGCCTAAGAGATTCCCACTGGCCCCAAGCAGAGCAAGAGTCTCACTCCATTACGAAAGATCCTTTCAATTTTCTTCTTAACGTTCTACACCTGGATCTAGCACAAGCCAGTTTTGTAATGAACAAGTTAATGTGCCTGTGCAAAGTACACTGACTTTTCACATTAAAAAAACCAAACAAAACATACTTCTATTTATACAGTATAGAGTTGCCATATGAGCTGACAGTTAAGACAAAATCACTGAGCAAATTAATGATTTTTTATCCCTTCTGTGAAGCACCTACAAGATGAAATCCCATCTGAATCTTGGTTTTGCAGCCTTGCCTTATTTAAACAATTCATCTCCTTTTGTCTCTCATTTGTACTGCATTTTGTGCGTCATTCTGGGTTGTTTCACTCCATATTGCACAATTACGAGTATTCAAGCATACAGGAGGCAAGAGAATAGCTTAGCTTGTTTCGGTTGCCTTACAATCAATACCTTTGCCTCAGGCACCAAAGAACATATGAGAAAATGAGTTTTCTGTTTTTATAAACTTTGTCTATCTTCAAGCACACTTTGATCCATTCTTCTACAGAAATTAATAGGGTGGGGTCATTACAGAACAAGTAGAGGCAACAACAACGTTCTCTTAGACTGAATCTTAACAGAGGTGACCACACCAAAGGCCACCCTCCTTAATGATCGTGCTTTTATTCTTCAATTCATTTGGAATCTTTATTCTCTCCCTTCCTGAACTGAACAAATGAAAGCTTTGTGATATCTGTTCCTTTTTATTTCATGGCAGCAATGGGGTGTTTTAGCTTTGATCTGATCTAGTATGCAATGTTGTGAAGGTACTGTCTGCCAAAATAGGAAAAACTATGCAGTTTATGATTGCTGGAAGTGAAAGTTATTCGTGGGGGTGTTCTTTGATAACATGGTAATTCAGACCATATCCTTATCCAAAACAACTGAGAGAGAAACAGCGCATTACAAAGCTGAAAAACTCTGTTAGAGAACAGTTTCACCACAAAAGACTGTGGTTTACATAAATGAGGATTTACAAGCCTGAGGAAGAATTGCAGACATTTTAAAAATAACACAACATTTTTTGAGCAGTTTAGCTCCCTTTCAATCCACCCCAAAAGGTAGTTACATCTTCACTGTGCCAACCCTTTTGAAAACCCAGCATTTTTATCAGCTCTGCAGATTTGAAAAGAACTTCCTTAAAAAGAAAAAAAAAATCAAAGTTTATTTTGATCACTTTTTGGCTGAGATAAGAAGAGTTTTCCAGAATATGTACAAAGACGAGAACATCAAGGAAAACCATAAAGAAATGGTACAGAATTCTTTTACACCACAAGATATTTCAAATACAGATCTCAGTCTTCAGTCTAGGTCTAAACATCAACACAGAGGGCTTCCATCTCATCATTCTTCTCTAGCAAAAGGACATTTAAATTCTAAAAGATGGCAATATCATTATTCCAGTTACTGTTGGCTCAGAGAAAGGCCATCTTTTAGTGCAATCTGTGCAAGCACAGCTGAAAGCACTGCTGCCCTTACTCCCTCACTGAGACCTTTCCTACAGTTCATTTTGAGCTTGATCTTTTTCCCACTGATGTTGTGAAAAATCTCACTCTGATGTCAGGAGGGGCTGGCATGTAGAGAAATCTAATGAACTGTGGGTGATTGCTCTATCTTTTGTGCTTTGCTAGCTGTTTAGTCGGCATTTTTTGCTCTCTTGCCAGTTTCCAATTTCAATAGGGTATTCTGCAGTTTTTAATGGAAAAAATTCTTGGTTTTGTTTGTATTTTGTGAAATGCCCAAAGGCTTTCCCACACAAGAACCCTGTAAAAATGCATTTGCATTCTATTACTTTTAATAACGATGTACTTGATCAAGAGTTGTCTACATATGTCCCTGGCTAACTTGAACTACTCAAGTTGGATGAGTTTTGTCTATTTATGATATCAGGAGGTGGTAGTTTCTCCGCTGCTAAATTTGTACCTGAATATTCCCGACTATGTGGTCTGGACAAGAAGCATCACTGTAATTGTCTGTATATTATCAGTGTGGAGATAATTATAATACTTTATTCCGATGTCTAACTCAAGTGATCAGAAAGCTACCATTCTAAGGATGTAGGGCATGCATAATCATAAACTTGTTACTATCCAACAGCCATTCACACTTAACTACCTATAAGCTCAAACAAAATTATATTAAGGAAGATCCAACTATAGAAAGCAGTTCTTGGGTTAAAATCAGCTAACAGAACTAGTAGGATATTTGTTGAAGTTATCCTATATTTCAAATATATTTGTTAATTATAGCTGTCAAAGACTCATGCAAATACAAGCACATGCCTGAAAGCTGTTCACTAACTCAGAAAGAGAAGAATCACCAGAAAGATGGGAGTTTGAGCCTTTGCCACAAGAGGATGCAAAGTAGTCTATGTCTAATAATTTCAGTAGGAAACAAAAAATTTTAAATCAAGTCTAGAATGCTGGCTTCAGCTGAACAATGATTTATGAGATCACAGTATCCCGTTTTTACTTCTCTTCCTAAGAGTATGTGGACAACTGCCAAGTATTTCTTAAAAGGTTTCATGAATTTTAGCATGAATGACTGTTCTGATGGAAATTTTCTGAGAAACTGTGTCATTTGCTATTTGCTGTTATCCTTTAAAAAGAAGGGGGGGAAAAAAGTGGTGTGACCCAGCAAGGGATGCAAAGAACAACAGTTTGAACAGAATCTTCACTAGTGGCTTGTAATCTGACAATTGGTAAGGTAAATTGATGAGGTGGGCAGGATCGTGGTGGTTTCAGGAGTGTTTTGCCAAGAGAAGATGACTTTATACTCACTATCTCATCTGTAAGTGCAGTAATCTGTAATTTTGGTCAGCTAACACTTCCAGCTAGGAAACATAGTCCCTCCCTCTGACTGAGCTATTGGAGCCATAACAGCACCTTCACCACAGGACAGGTACTTCTCCTTGGCTATGGGATAACAGCAAACATGTATGGGGAAGGAGCCATCTCAGATCACTTTGGACAGCTACGCTTCTAGAGGGTCACCTGCTTAAAACTTTGCTTAACATGAAATGAATGTCCTTGTAGAGGTGAGTCCTTCTGTACAGTGACTGAAACAGATCCTGGAGTGACATACTGTTGTGGTTTAGGAATGATACTCCCCAGTTTAGTGCTCACACTGAGACTCTCCATAACAAGTGTCGCTCAAATGCTCCCCCTTCCCCCTCTGTCTGCTGCTAGGAGGGGATGAAATGAAGAACTGGAGTCACAAAAGATAATGGGTTAAGATAAGAACAATTCACTGGATTTCACAATTTCCAATGACATAGGAAAATAAACAGTAACAGCAACAATATTAATGACAGAGGGCACAAAAAAGGAACAATTCACACAGAAACTCCCCAAAAATTAGACAGTACCCAACCCCTCCCTCCACCACACTATGTCAACATGGAAAGAACATCTTTCCTTATCCCTGGAAAACAATGTGAGGTGGTACAGGACAACCTCTGGTCCTAGTTATGCCCCTCCTGGCTACTGCAAAAATTATCCTGGCCAGAACCAGGACACATACACAGGTGGGGTTGTCTACCTCAGAAGATCAGAAATTTAGTCAGTTGAATTCCACACAGATGAACGTGCTACAACTTCCTTTTGTCATTTCAGAACCTGAGAAATTGTAATTTCTTTACTAGCACCATAACATTTTTAACTGTCATTTCCGGGATCTTTTTTGTTCCTTGAAGACTGAATACTTCTTATTTTGCCCCAGTTCAGACTAAATGAAAATTTTCACAATGAGAAACCATTAGTATTTTCACTTGGCCCTACTGGTAAAGGATTCTTCACCAGCTATGCTTTAGAGACCATTTAAAGGCTTCTTCTTATCAAATCAATACAAATTTCTAGTTGCTGCAAATGAAGGAGTATTTCTTCCAGGTAGCACTGATATTTGGAACATGATCTAAATATCTCCACTCCCCAAAATCCCACTGCACTAGGAAGTAAAATACCCAATGGCAAGTTATCACATAATGACATACAGACAGGGGCAAAAGTGTGAATTTAGCTACTTGGTTCTATGTATAATACTATTCAATATTAAATAGAGTCCTCAGCCCATTCTCTTGAGAGATGTCATTGCCTTCACTCGAGTTACATTCAGTTATTGGATTGAAAGAATTGGTAATACCCTAACATAGCCAGGTGATGAGGACAGAATGCTAAATTCATAGCATCAGCTTGGCACAACTTTCAGTGGACTTTGAGCTGAAAGTTACTGGACAGACTGAATTACAGACAAACATAATCACCATGCTAAGACTGTCCAAAGACATGTCCAGCTAGTAACACTTTTTGTGTTCATGTTTGCCACAGTCAACACTGGCTGCTCTGAGTGTGTGTAGAAATGCATCATGAGCAGATGTTACCTTACATGGTTTTACATGCCCCAAATACTATGGTACAAATTCACTCGTGACATAATGGGTTTGTTTACACAGTAGTAAAGGTAACTAAAATTATCAGATACAGGACAAGAATAAAGCTCCAAAGAGGACCAAAATGCCTAAGTTCTACCCACATTCAAGTGGATCCATAACCCCCAATTCAGCTGCTACCTTTATTGCATAGGTGCCTCCATAAAGGAACTTTCAGTTTTCAGGATACCTAAAGATCTGCTTTTTCATGTGCCACAAAGCACTCCAACCTCAACAGTACTGTGTAACTCCCCTCTACCCAAGCAAAATCCAAAAACTAGTCATTCTTCTGTTTCTCTTTCCTCACTGCTTTGATGCATCAAGAGTCTTCAGGGAGTCCCTACACACCAGGCACCACACAACACAGTATCAGCTACTGCTTTCTCTCTAGATACAGCCACTATATAATTCTTAGTTCAATTTTCAAGTGACTCTGCTAGCATGCAAGAAACTTGCCTGCCACCACCATGCCCTAGAGAGTTCAAATGCACATTAAGCACCTGCTTTAAACCCCCCCCNTGGAGTATATGCTACTCTCCTTTATTTTTCACTGGAGTTGTTTCTCTTGGAAGGGAAAGTCCTTGTTTTTCGCTTAACAGGGAGAAGAAAATTTTGAACTCGAGTTCCTACTTTGTGCGCAGCAAAGACGTTTTGATTGAAACGGCCCTTGGAGAGAGAAGTCACTGTGCTCCTGGGAAGCACTGTCTTATTTTTGGTTTCTAGCCTAGTTCACTTTCAGTTCTCTTTCATCCCACAGCACGGTCAGTATCTACACTGCAGAGAGCAGATAGACACACTATTTAGGAAACTCTCTGGGAGGTGAGTTTGAGTTCCCTCAGGCAAAAGCAATAACTGAGAGAGATTTCCCACAACCTGGGGGAGTGCTTTAATCACTAGGCTCCTGTTCAAAAGGCCACCCCCACCTACTCTTCTACCATGTTTTAGAAGAAGAGAGAGACAAGCTCTGTTTTTGGAATAAAGGGTGTAACAGGTAGCTACGTGCTGGTGAAGATCCCACAGTATCCTCAACATTTCCTAATAGAAGGCTGAGCACTTGATCCTGATGCACCTCACTCTTCCCACATACCTGTATGGGGCCAAGGCACTTAAGAGAGGTGTCTGCTTACCTTGGGCCAGCCACATAAAAGCTCAGCAATATAACATTCAGTGTTGCAGCATCAAAGTCCCACTTTGGATCGAGCCTGAGGCTGCTACCAGAGGTAATTTATAATGTCAGGATTTAAAACCATATGTGATGCTCATTACCGTAACAACTGACTCTAGCCTAAAAAAAGCAGCAATGCCACAATAGTTATTGTTAAGCAATTTAATTGATCCAGACATTTATGCAGAGCCATTTACCTGTTGGGGCTCTAGGCAGAGGCTAGGCTACCCTTCTTTTCATTCCCACATTAGATGACTTATAATTTCTTAACTCAGCCTGAAGGGATGTCCTCAGGTTTCAGGGCCTTCAGCAACTGTTCTGGTTGCTCACCTCCAAAACTGACTCTGCATGTATATTGGCATATTGTGCTAGTCACCACAGATGACACCCTTTATTTTTGGCTGCAAACACTTTACCTTAATTGTGTATGCAAGTCATTGGTCTGTGAGGTTCACCTTACTTCACCTCCAAAGGCTTAGTGAGGTAATACTGCACAGAGAACTGCAGTGATTTTTGTAAGGTACCAAGAAACAGTACAATCTTCTGCCTTCTTGTTTCTTGTAGATCCCACAGATCAATGAGCAAAACCAGTGAATTCACAAAACTAATAGGGACCACTAACAATAATCACCACTGAAGCTGTTTACCTTGAATTTTCCTCAGGGGAAATAAATGACAAATGGTAGACTGGTCTATGGGCCAAGGTAGGAAAATCTTTTGACCTTCTCAAATAAACCCAAATAAAATTTAGATTTTATGAAACAATTCAAATCCTTAAATTTGCTTCCTAATATAGTCCCCTAAACTAACTACCTGTAACTTCCATTAGAGTCAATATGGAGAACAGGAACACAGCATCAGGAAAGGTTACTGCATTTCCAGGTAGAAACCTGGCTGAGATAAAGTCTTAGCCTGCCTAACACTGATTTTGCAAATGCTATCCCTGCTGCACATAAAGGAGAACAGCCACTGAATGCACCACTCCTGTGAGCTAACTAGATCAATTACTGAATTTTCAAAATGTAGGTACAAATTATAAGCAAGTGACTTAAGAAGAGACTCAAGGGGTGCGACAGAAGTCTTGATTGCTTGACCTATGCACTGAGCAAGTGCTAGCAGTGCCAACTGCCTAAAGAAGCAAAAGGCAGCACTTTACATCCCGACAGTTCATAGAGCTCACACACTCTTTGATTCCACTTATTTTCCCCTTCTGGGCAGCATGGGATTCTACACAAGTACTTTACTTGTACAGGGAAATAATAAAAATATCTAATATTTAATAATATCAAATGTGATAATATTAATGAAAAATATCTCAGAAGCTAAGAAGCATATATGAAATATTCTAACATCAGTTGAAGTTTCTGTGGTGCAAGTACCTGCCACCTTACTGGGTATAAATAAATATCTTTAGACACATTCTTTGTATATGGGCTATTAATGTCTCGTGAAGCAACTTGCACTTATTTTCTTTCCTTCTAAAACTAAATAAGACTTCTAGGTAGTTCTGTGGCTAAGGGAAAACTCATCCCTTTTAATGACCTAGTTAAATTGTATTAATATCTTGCTACATTTGTATGTTCTTTCTTGCTTTTAATAGCTGCTTACACAGACATACTCATCAAAACATACATATAGCCGAAAATATGAAGTCATTTCCTCTCCTTGTCTATTGATGTAGTGGCAGAAGAACAGATGGTTGAAATTAAAGAGCTGCTTAGAGATGTAGAAGAGCACATTAGAGAAGGAAAGCAGACAGCACTTCTTTTTGAAAAAAACTTTCCTCTGAGCAAACCAATGAACAAACCTAGGTTACCAAGGAATTTCTTCCTCTAAGAAATTAAATCCAAGTTAGTACCCACTAAAACCAAACCAGGCATTTGACTAATGTGGGTAGAGAGTCGTGCTTTCCCTCCTCCTGTCAGGATCAGGTCGTTGCATTTTTTAGAAAAATACGCCTAAAATAAACAAAAAATTTCCTTCCAGTAGCTATACTGAATCAAGAACACCCATGTTGTAAATCACTTAATGTCAACCAGATTTACAGTTGGGGCGAATTGGATCCAGAATGTTTCATTCCCCATGTTCGAACAAAATAAGCCATATGCAAAGATGCAAAAAAAACCCCTTCCAACCCTGCTGACGGAGACCACATTCATCCAATGGTTAGCAATAACATATCTGATGAGAAAAACAAAGACACATTACATGTATTACTAGGGAAAGCATAGGATCATGCTGTGGATGGACAAATTCATAATTCCCTTGCCTCTTCTCTCTTTCACCTTCATATGAGGTGCCTCCTTGTATCCTTCTATTTAACTCTGTTCCCAGCTCTTGAACTTCTCAACTATGACTACCCCAGTTGATTACAATTCAAAATAATATCCTGGTTATACCTGTCACGGAAATGTGACAAATTTATCCAGTTTGATACATTTTTAAAAATTGATATGAAAGATTGTACATATAGATTGTACATATAGAATTCAGTGTACCAATTTAAAAGCACAAGAAATTCAACAAAGAAATTAAGCTTTCTCGCTTCCCATTGTCTCACATTACAATTAATTAAATGACATTCCAAAATTTTATAAAAACAGGTCTAATTTTGATTAAACCTCCTTCTCTCCTTTACCCTTTTCTGTTTCAGCCTCAAACAGGAACACAAACTTATTTTCTTCAGCTCTCCTCCTACATTCACTTTAACGGGTAATTTCTGCAGTGCTCCAGAAGTTAGGGTGTGTGTCAAGTTGATGAAAGAATATGCTAAAGGAACAAACGAATACTTGTACAACAGAACCCAGGTCAATGATAGCAAGGACTGAGGAAGGAGGAAGGGAAGTTTGGCCATCTTCGACATAAAATTTTTGAGACTGCTTATGAAACAATTAATCCACATGCTCAGTTTCACTCTTTGAGCCCCCAAGCCCATGCACACTGGATTGAGAGTCATGACTTTTGGCAGCTCCGGTAGTTCTGATAACTCCACAGGCAGATGAGTGGTACAAGCCACTTGCAGCAGCCCTAATGTTTTCTTTGCTCAAAACACTCTATGGGACACAAAAGTAAATAAAAAATGAACTTTTCCATAGCAGCACCTAAGCGTGTGGAAGTCATGAGCTTGGCCACTGATTTCTGCAGAACAGGATTGCCAACTCAATTTATTATATTTACAAATACCTGCCAGTCCTCCTCAGTGTAGAAAAAGATGCCGACCTCAGAAGTATATAGGAAACAGAATCACCTTGACATTGATAAGTACTGAGGCCTGACATGGGCCTGATTCACTCAGGCTACTCAAAACAGAGGAACAGTAAAGGAAGAGCTGGATCTACCCAGGCCTGAGACTCCAAGCAAACCATGCGGCTCAGGGCCAACTGCTAAAGCTAATGCTCAGTAAAATTTAGAATAGTTACAACTATTTCAGAGGAGACAGAGCAGGTGATTGGTCAAAATAATAGATTAATCATCACTTGAGACAATGACCAAAGAAACTTTTCTGTCTGCAGGACAATCATATTAAAACCATGCAGAGTTGAAACTGCAGTCAGAAGGCAAAAGAGATACTGCAAAGGTATTCACTTGGAACATATGAATTGTTCACAGTTCCAGGTTTTGCAAGCTTCTGAGTAATGTTTGTGTCTGCAAAACTTGTTTGACTACAATAGACCTTATTTTTGTAACTTAATCCTGTAGTTTTTGCAAAGGTGGTTCAATTAAAAGGGGAAGAATCAACACTTTTCTACATGAATGAAAGACATCAAAGAAAATAAAATGAAATGTTCTACCTCTGTTACCTCCAGAAGCTAATCTTCCACAAAACATGGTATTCTTTGAAGATCTGACATAGTCCTTTTTCTCATAGCACCTTCCCCATTATCTGTTTGTTCCTTTTTCATATTTTTTTTCTACTTGCCACATTTTTGCAAACACTTCATTCCTCTTGGAACATAAATCAGAGGTGCACTGCCTCAAAACCAGTAGTGTTCAATGTCTGCCATATCATTGCTCCTGAGAAAGAGTGCCACTATTACATGTTTCATCCCAGCAGAAGGATTTAGCCTGCTGCAGCAAGATCAAGTAATTTCAAAATTAAATGGGAAAGAAGCTATTTCTCTCAGAGACCTTAGCTATTTCATGGCCCAAGCTATGAGCAGACTGAAACCTTCACCAGAGATTTCTCATCACCCTCATGCAGAAGGACTCTGCCTGCCCTTAGCCCAGGAGACCAGACTCTATCATTGTACTCAGAAAGTTTTCAAACCAGTAATTTAGGGCTTTCTCACATTGCTGCATTTTCCTAAGAGGATCCCCTACGTTTGCAATGGGTACCTCATCATCTTTCTCCACAGCTGCCCTCTGCCCTTCACTTTGCTTGTCTGTGTCCACCTGTTGTCCTTTGTCTTTTGTTTCTATTGTAAAATCTTTGAGAGAAGGACTGACTTGTACTGTTTTTCTACTTGTGCATAGCACAAGCCATTGGAGCAAACTGCAGCAGTAAAGGCAAGGAGTAAGGAAAACCCTTTGGGGTGGCTTTCCTAAGCTTTCTGTGAGGCTTCACTCTGATCCCACATACACAGATGGGAATCCACCATTGGGTGCATTACAACCAAAAAGGCATCTAACACGTGGCACAGTGTAACTGCATGAAACAGGTGAGATCAGTAGAGGCATCCCAAAAGTTCACTCCCTACCTCCCCATCACATGCAATTGAAACTGGAGTTTAGCCAGAACTGGATCCCTTGCAGGCTGAAAAGCCACACTTGAGACTATATTAATATTATTCCACTAATCCTAACCATGAGGAGAATGTCTTGAGTTTTATTCAATTGTACAGTATCATGTTGAAAACTTCTCATAACCTTCTTACCATGAACAATAAAATGCATTAAAGAAAAGATGAAGGTGCAAAAATGAATAGGATTGAGAGCATCAGGTTTAATGGCTCCTCGTGCAAATTGATGTCAGCCTTCCTTGCACGTCTGCATTCTGCAGTGACGTGATAGCTGATTTTCCCAAGGACCTCTGCCTTGTTCAGCACTCAGAATTGCCAGCACAACCTCTTAGAACAATATTAAACCAGCTTTCATGAATGGACTCACAGGCTTCTCTGTCATATTTGTCATCAGAGCGTCTAATAGGAGAAAAGAAAAAAAAGCAACAACCAAATGTTGATGGATTTATAATCAGAAAGCACCTTTCCTTTGAGAAAGAAAGAGTTGTCCTATATCCATCATATAGATGAGAGCTGAAATACCGGTCAGAAATAATAATCTGAAAATTTCCCCCTAATGTTGCATTCCCTGCTCTAAAACACTTTTTTTCCCTATGTTTTTTCAGAGTTTCCTATGCTTAAAGCTTATCTGTTACTGACTTATGGACTACTCCAGGGAAGCATTCAATTCCATGGACCTCTACACACTTTGCCTCATGTGATGGACACTCACTAGAAGAGAGCAGCATGCAGTCATATGGTTAGAAATGACTTCAGAACACACATATGTCATGGTACTGCTGTAGCACTGCATTGATAACCCTTACTCAAACATGCCCTAACTTCTCAACTCTTAACTTTGCAACCCTCTATGCTTTCAACATAACTTCTATTTTTTGGTACATTCCTCTCTTTGTACAGTCTGTGCTTATGAAGACATATCAACTTCAGCACTTTTATCCCCCAGATCTGCTCTGTTTCTACAGCCTGCAGTTCCAACCTTCAAAATTTTAGCAGGGAGTTATGGATAGCTGGTGGCTGGTTGCTGCCTTCAGTTTGAAGTGATCAAGGCATCTCTCTGCAGGCACGTTATACAGCTACAGGGGACTATGAAAAGTTGGGCTCAGTCAAATTTTTGAGAACTTTTCTTTCAATTTTTTTGTCTTCAGGCTCTCTAATTTCATGTCCAACTGCAGACTGTCTTCATCTCTATTCTTCTATCTGGTCATTTTACAAGGTCAATTAAATGCATATGTCTCAGACCAGGCCAGCTTTCCAAGTCAAGATTCAAGACTTTGCCCAAAAGTAGAATTTTCCTCCTTACTTCATTCTCAGAAATGGTTGAATCATTTTTTACTAAATGCTACAAAAATTACAATGAAAATCTATCTTAGCCAAAGAGCTGACACAGAAAATCTGAGTCCCAGTGATTATAACTTTGGCAATCTTATCAGCAACTGCAACAAAAATCATATAATGAATAAAGTTAGTCAGTCTTAATTATCTGTGTCATTATCAGGTCTGACTGTAATAACATGGTAGCTCAGTCACCTAGCCTCTTCTAGATGACACTTGACTTACAATTCTGTGGGAATTTTTAATGTGTTACTATATGTTTATGACTATCTGTCATCATTTCATTATGAGATTAAAATTATATCCCCATTTATACTTCCATCAGAAATAATGGCCTGAGAATACCCATTGTTGTTACTGCAAATTGTAAATCATGCAAAGAAAAAAAAAACAATTATCAAATTGAAATTGCTCTAAAAGAAGAATCCCATTTTGTCACACAGATGAGTACAGTCCTCAGATATTTCCACTGCTTATGTATCTATGTGCAATGTAGCAGTTTCAGTGGGACAAGTGAGATTTGCTACTCATCACACCATGAAACACTCAGATAATGATGATTATGAAGAAACAAAGCTCATACCCATCTACAGCTTGAGCACAGAGATACAGGAAAATTGACTCCCCTGACAAAGCTCATGGGTGAAGCTTGTGCCAGAGCAGAGACTCCAAAGTCCCACATTAGCTCTTCAAGTATCCACAAGCGTTTTTTATTCCCTCTATGTGTAAGTCTCAGATTTTAATAAAAAATTTCCTATTTTATAACTGAGTTTCAAAAGGTCTAGACAAAAGCTAAAATATATGTTTTACCTTCACAGAAAGGTTAGGGAAAAAAATGAGAGAAAAACACATTTGAAATGCTCTGATGTTTTACAAAAAGCTGTCTTTTGGGGAAAATATGGATGTCTCTGCTGATTTTTGGCAAAATACGATAAATTGGTGCATCTCAGTGAAGTTGTTTTAGAGAGGCTAAAACAGTAACAAAACAGTAAATCCTTACATTTAACACTATAACCATTTAATTATAGAGGATAACATTACGACTTTGCCGATGTTTAACGCTGAGTTCTACTCCATTCTGCCATATGAGTGGAAACATACACACATCACCTTTCCTGGAATACTTTTGCTTCCCTTTGGATAATTATATTTCATCATGTTCTGAGCTCAAGCAAATAGAAAAGCTAAAAGTGTTGCTACAGAAACTGAGGTTAAAACTAAACTCCCTTCTCCTTTTGCATGCAGAGGATTGCATGACAAACTGTTTCATTATTTAAAAAAACAAAACAAATCTCTTAATTTTAAAAACTTATTCTAATCTCCAAAGAAACCAAGAGTGTTTCAATATCTGGCATTTCCCAACTGTTTATTTAAAGGACAAGTTCTGCAGCAAGTTTTCTTTCGTCTCTGTCATTTCATCACATTTGGAGTTTCCTGCAAATGCATTTTGTATACACAACTCTTAGTGAATAGATCTTTAGCACACATTCAAGGCCTCCACCCACACCTCACCAAAAAAATAAAAAAGCAAAAAATAATTAAAAGGTGTAAGTATGATACCAAGCAACCGAAACATTGATGCAAACACTGCAAGGACTTATGTAGCCACAGGACCAATATTCTTTTGAGTATCTATTCTGGTTCTGGCTGAGATGGAGTTAACTTCCTTCACAGCTACTCCGGGGGTGCCATGCTCTTGCACCTGCAGCAGTGTGCTGGCTGTGCTTACAGCATCAAAGCTTTCTCTCTTCCCCACAAAACAAGTGGGCTGAGAGTGGGCAGAAGGTTGGGAGGGGATGCAGACAGGACACCAAACAAAGGGATATTCCCTACACCTAACACCGTGGTCAGCATGCAAAAGTTCAGGGAAAAGGAGGAGGAAAGGGAGTCTTTGGCGATCACAGAATTGACCTTCTCAAGCAACTGTTACTCGTGCTGACACCCTGCTTCCCAGGAAGAAGGTGGATGGGAAGTAATGAATTAGTTCCTCTGTCTCCTTTGATTGCACACTCAGCTTTTGCTTTCCATATTAATCTATCACTATCTCAACCTAAAAGTCTCTTCACCTTCTTTCTCTTTTCTTCCTCTCATGCAGGAGAGAGGAATGAGCAAGAGGCAGGGTAAGATTTGGGTGCTGGCCAGGGTTAACCCTCCACAGGTTCCCAGGTAATGGGTGTGACCCATCTGGCATTTTCTGTTGGGCCAGGCGAATGCATCTCTTCAGAACAGCAAAGTAGAGGCCTACAGGTGATATGCAGTTATTTCCACTATCAGTAGTGCATGATACAGAATAATTTAGAAATTTGAAAATATTAGCAGCTCACTCTCACCCCTGTATGTTTTTCAAGATACACAGAACTGTTGAAAACTGCTGTGCAGCACTGTGCCCATTTACTGCCCAGTGAAGAAAAACAGTTGGTCAGATGTGCAGGAGAAAACCTTTTGCCCTGCAAACCAGCCCCATTATCTTCACTTTTTCTTATCCATTAGAGCTGACCAGAGAACTGTTTTCCTTACAGGAAATAACATCTTTCAAAAAACTCCCAATTTATGTCTGAATACTAATGATTTTTACTTATTGACTTAGAGCTTTATGGTTATACTTCCTAGTACCTATATGCTTTCTCCTTTATCAATGAGACTGGCTGGCCAGGCTCCCTCTCTAGCAACACCTGATGGTCTCACTTTGTCAGCACACAGTAGTTCATCACAGGGCAGCAACATTTGTCCAAAAACTTGAACTCCAATGTATAATAGAGTACACAGAAGTACCTGCCCCTGCAGTTCCTGAGGACAATGACATAATGGTTTCCATGTTCAGTTTATTTGTTGTTGTTATCTGAAAACTAAAACCCTAACAGATTTCTATTAAACCTTTTTTAAAGTAAATTTTCAATTATTTATATTTTAATCAAAACTTAACTTTTATCACATTTTTCTTCCTTTCCTTACCACTAATAAGTGCAATAAAAAAGAAGTGATAGCAAGTTTCTAAGGCTGCTTAGTTTCAGGTTCTGCATTTCCTTTATTTGCTGACACTAAGCATTCATTTGATGATTCTACGCATTTCACACAAGTTCCTAGTAGCACTTGCAAGTAGCATTTTATGCACAACATATGGCCATTATCTAGTCAATCTTTTCTCCACCAGTTTCAATCAAATCCTTATCTATTTTCTTACAAGGAAAAAGAAAATCCCTTAAATTACACCATGGAGATGATCTAGACAAAACTGGCTGAGCTACAACATACTGAGACTAACCCAAACCACATACTCTGTGCTGTGCCAGGCACCACCCTGTGATACTCCTTTTTTACCAGCCCCTACAGACAGCTGGGTGTACCAGAGAAAGAGGTCTGTGTGATTTGCCATCCTGTAACATGATGATGAAGCTGTCTGTAAACATGGCACTGTGTTAGAAAAGCATCTTAAAATTTGCACAAATCATCAGAAGCCTTTAGCAGTCTTCTTATCTTCCCTGTTGTTTCTCTTTCCCATAAAATAACAGCAAAAACAGCACTAAAACCAACCGAATAAACTTCTTCGTTTTGGTGCTCCAAGGCAAAAGCATCTGTTCTTACATCCTTCTTCAAAGATATTTACTCACCTTTTCTAAACTATTTCCTTCCACTTACAGAGACTCTGCTACTACTCCAGACAATCACTGCGCTTATTGCTACAAAGTACTCCTAAATATCTACCATTTAAAATGCAATTAGAGCCTGATATGAACAATAACAGTGTAGTATTATACTAGATAAAATTATATTCCAATTAGTCCCCACTTTGCCAGAGCTTTTTATATTTTTGAGGACCCTTATTAAACTCTCTCCACTTAAAATCCTCCATTCTTTGGGCTGAAACCCCCAATTCATTCAATCTCTTCTTACCATTAGGTTTTGCAGATTTTTGATTATCCCCTTGTTCACTTTGGATTCTCTCCAATGAGCTCATGTCCTATTAAGAAGGCACAGCCCCAAATCAGTTCCAGTGCTCCAGCTGATGCCTTATCAGCATTGAGTGAAGCAGGATTACTTCATGTGTCTTGTCAGCTGTATTCCTGTTTGTATGTCCCAGGTTGGCAATTATTTTTATTTTTTCTTTTTAAACAGCATTCCCAACTCATGTTCACACATGTGATCCACTACAAGTTGCAGGGTGTTATGCTGAAGAAGTATTCCCCAGACACTTACTTACATTAGCTGATGACTTAGTGGTGTTCTCCACTAACAAACAGTGCTAAAGTGTCACAACTAAATGGCAAACTACCCCTGGTCAAAACCTCGATGCAGAGATCTAATGTTACTTCTGTGTCCTTGGAGGTTACTTTGTTTGCTTTTGTTATTGCGCTTTGTTTTAGTTTTACTGGGGTCTTTCTGTTCATTTTGAACAAAGCTGGTGGGCAGGGAGAAGATACATCCAGAAGAGGGATCATGCCATCAATAAGCACTCTTGCTGACTATAACATACTTGAATAGCTGCTATGTGCTCAGTCACAAACGCTTTCATGAGGCCATGAGGATTCTGTCCCTCAGCTCATCTTTGGTGGCTGTTCCCTCTTCTCTGACAGAGCCAATATTGCTGACTATTTACATAAAAATTGCTCCTCCTTTGTGCAATCCACATACTTGCACTGGGCATGAACATATCACCCAACAGAGTTATCACATATGATTTTAAAGTGTTAGTCCTACCAGCTTGCTAGATCTGAAGAGAAAGTCCTTTTATTTCTAGACTGACCAACGTAGTTTAGACTGACCAACATGAACTTCGGTGATAGTCCTCTTCATTTATACCAACTGGCCAACATAGTTACTGCATATTTGTACTAACAAGCTCATTGTTTAAGAACTCCACGGGTTGATGACCCAGAGATTTAAGATAAAATTTGGGTTCTGTGAACATTCCTGAATTGCAATGCACAGGGCCGCTGAATCAGAGAGGGAGAAGCCTAGGGAGAGAGGCCTTATGCTTGCAAGCAGAAAGAAGTATTCTACAAACTCAATTCTCATTCATAATCAAAGCTACTGGACTGACTGAAGTTAACACAAAAATCATCTTAGTCAGTTCTGTATTTTTCAGGCTGACCCTGTGCTCACTAAATGCAGCTCCAGGGCTTCAGTTTTTCCTGTGGCTTTGATTCCTCTCTAAGCCTTGCACCTCTGTTACTGGACACTTTAAACACCTGGGTCTTAGGTGCAGTCTTTGCACCATTTCTCAGTTAGAGAAGTTTAAGGTTTCTAGGATTTATGAGGCTGGTGTTTGCATGGTGGATACCTTTCGATATTATTGAAGAGGTTTGAGAGACAATGAATGGCTTCAAGAAATTTTCAGTGGCTCTGTTCCATAGTTGAGTTACAGAAAATGAAACTATTGTTTGTAATCAAGAAGATGAGAGAAAAAAAGAACCTTTTTCATAAAAGAAGAATCTTCTTGGTCTTAGGTGGCCTTCCTGTGTTAGAATGAATACCAAGAAGTTTTCTCTTTTTAAGAGAACTGTGCCATGAAACCAAAAGAATTCTCCCTGTTTATCAAGCAGCAAAAAATAACCAATGACTTCAAATACTTCTTTAATCTCTACCATCCCTACAGAAGACCTTTCTTTTTACACATTTCAGCTGGTTTATTGCATAAATATTATGTTAGCAGTCATTCTTCAGTGTGTAGGTGGGATTGCCAGTAGGCAGAGACAGTGATAAATGAGTCTCCAGGTGTTGCTGCTCTTTTTAGAAAATCCTTTAACAAGCATTTGTGAAGATTGAGGTCATTTTGCAAACTTGTAAAAGTTACAGTAAGTTGTTTCACAGACACTTCTTTTTTTAAAGAAGTGCTGTCAGAGTTGGTGAACCCAAAGTGGGTTGTATCTTTCTACTTAGCTCTGTTTACAAAACCCAGGTAATTATTTATACACATTTATTTTTGAGGATGCATTAAAGAGGTCAGAGATGGGAATTACGAGAGTGATGTTTTCATTAATTTCTTTTCTGGCTGCAAGAAAGCAAATCTTGCAGTCCTGAACTCCCCAACAAACATTTTGAGCACTTGATGACAGCACAGAGATGATGGTCTGTTTCATTAAGGTAATTATTGTAAACACCAAGAAGCCAGAAGAGAAGCTGCACAGCTCAAAAGATAAGAGTCTAAAGCCTTTCACCTTCAGTCTGCAGATCCTACCAACAACCAGGCTGAACAGGTTCATTCAAGTATCAAACCTGTGCTGAAGTTTCCCATCAAGCCCAGCTCACTGACTGACAGGGCTCCACAGGGAAGGGGAGGACCACACAGGGCGGAGCACTGGGATCCATCGATCCCAACACAGGCACTGGGAACTGGGCTGGACCGACACTCTTCTTACAAGACTGCTGGCAGCTGTCCTGAGGATCAAATGGATGCAAACTATTCTCTGGAGCATGCCAAAGGAAGATGAGGAAAGACAACATTTTTGAAGCTTGTTCAGAGTACCATGCCACTGTCCTTATCAACATCATCCTGTGGCATGGGGAAGGGCACTCAGAATGGGTAATTCCAGGCAAACACCACCCAAAATATAACTCTGAATGCCTCTGTGCCAGCACTTGATATCAGGCAGCAAAGAGAACGGTTTTGCAGTGAGGATTAGCACTGAAGGCTTCAGCTCTAAGGATGCAATGAACACCACATGGAGGGAGCCCAGCCACGGAAAATCGTTTGGCATTTCATAACCAAGTCCCCCACCTTCACACTTAAGTAGTATTTTATCGTCTAGCATCGTGTCTTGGCACAGAATTCCACAGGCTGAGACTCTTTTGTAATTCTGTACTCTACAATGTTGTTCCCCCCCACCACAAAGAGACCTCTGTCCAAAGGTGGAACACAAACAAGCTCCATTCTGAGTCATAAAAACATAACACATGCGTAAGTGCATGCAATAATCTTTGTATAATTTGCCCCTTAGTCATTGTCTAGTCCTATTATGTAAATCTGAAACATGCATTTTTGAAAATAAAGGGCTTCAGTAAAATAATTACTGTTGTAATCCTGGAACCACACCCAATAAACAGTTTAGCAATCAACTGGCTCCATATATTTGAAAGCTATAAACAGATTAGTATGAAATTAAACCAGTAAGGGCCAAAATCTCAGCTGCTGGTATAAATTAGTACTGCTTGACTAAATCAAATTAGCAGTTTGATTGACTTCAATTAAGCTACACTAATTTACAGAAAGCCATCATCTCTTCTTTCTTTATGCGTATTCATCTCAGACTATGTGTATGTGTGGAAGATTCCTTTGTGTTCTATGGAGACAGCCATCTTTAGCACAATAATCTCATTTCTTTCTCTGCATATGTAGAGTCATGAAACTTAGGTATGGCTTCAGGCACTGTCGGGAGAGGAATTGAAGGACTACCAGAAAAGACCTGATGACTCTAATCTAATAATTTTAATAAATTCCTATTCATTTTCTTAATAAGAAATTTACTAGAAAACAGAAGACAGCCTGCGACTGCCCTTAGCAAGCTACATTCCAAAAAACCTAGAAATTATTATCCATTTACCATTTTCGCACAATTTGGAATAATAATAGCCAATTTTTTTCAAAAACCAATATTGTTAACTTCACAGTATTCCAGGACAAGAACTGCACCTGACTTTTCATGCATCTCCCTACAATTCACGTAGGGAAACATGGCTTTCCCATAAAACAACAGTAAAAATAAACCTAATGTCAATGGGTTTTAATGTAACAAAATCGGCCATAGAAGGGTCAGATGATTGGGACCTCCTTCTCATTTGGAAAGGGAGCCATTTATATTGCACATTCATCCTAAGCCTTGTGAAACATGTGATTCCTTAGCACTATGCCCAGGTTGCAGGTTGGAATGACGGGGCACAGAGTCAAGAAACATATGTGCTCAGCTCAAAGAGTGGGAGAAAGAAGTCAGGTTTAAGAAACAGATTCTTGTGCCTTAACCACGTTCCGAAGCTCTGCTTTTCCCTTAGATCATCCGCACACCATCACACTGCCAAACTAAAAATTGTCTCACCACTACAACTGTGATACTCTGTCTGAACAACCCTTTTTATCACAGGGGCAGGAACACAAGGGGAGAGAGGAACTGGGGAAAAAGGTTCTGGTGTCTGAAACACACATTGTGTGTCCGGGTGACAGGAGTGGGACTGTCCTTCTAAGTACCCTTTAAGCAAGAAGCAACAACATTGCTAATGGAGAAAACACATAAGGAGGAGGAACAAATCCCACATAGCTAAAAAAAAAAGGCAGAATGGAGGACTGAGGAAATGAAAACTTGATTTAATTTATTCTCAAGCTGATCAGACAAAAATAATTAAACAGATATAAGCTACAAGGAAAGAATGCAATGGTATCTGGAAAAATTTGGTAATCAAGTGGACCCAAAAAGATTAAGGGGTATCTCCCCTCCAGGGCTGAGAAAAAGGAGAACAGGGATAGAAATGGCAATACATCCAGTAAAACTGCCAACATAGAGGTGGACCATAGCTGCAACTTTTCTATCAAGCACAAAGTAAAACATCTTCCATCTTGAATTTCCACTGCATAGTCTCCTCTGGAACACCAGCCAAGAAACAGGAACATCATAGCCAGAAGTAAAAGGAAACAGGGAAAGCAGCTCTGCTCTGGGGAGCAAGCAGCCATCCTGGTGAGGAGACCCAGACCCTCCTCTGCTCCTGTGCTGGAGGCTGGTGCCAGTGGCCATACAGATCCTGTGTCCAATTCAGATTTCCTTTTTGGTAGGTGTAGCTAACCAGAATTCATCACTAAATTGGAGACAGATGGATTCAACAGGCGGACTATTAGGTGGATAAGGAATTGCCCAGTCACATCCAGAGGGTTGTGGTCAGTGGTCTAGAGTCCCAAAAGACATCAGTGACAAGTGGTGTCCCTTAGGGGTCCGTATCAGGGCCACTACTGTTTAATATCTTCACTGATAAGATGGTCTGTGTGATCAACAGCATCCTCAGCAAATTTGCAGATGACACCAAGCTTGGTGGTGCAACTGACACACCTGAAGGATGGAATGCCAACCCAGACAGACTTGGATAAGCTCCAGAAGAGAGTCCATGGGAACCTCATGGTTTAACATGCCCAGGTGCAAGGTGCTGCTCCTGGGTCAGGGCAACCCTAGTAGTGACACAGGCTGGGGGTCTGACACAGATCAGAGCAACCTTGATGAAAAGGGCTTGGGAATGCTGGTGGGGGAGAGGCTGGACNACCCAGACAGACTTGGATAAGCTCCAGAAGAGAGTCCATGGGAACCTCATGGTTTAACATGCCCAGGTGCAAGGTGCTGCTCCTGGGTCAGGGCAACCCTAGTAGTGACACAGGCTGGGGGTCTGACACAGATCAGAGCAACCTTGATGAAAAGGGCTTGGGAATGCTGGTGGGGGAGAGGCTGGACATGACCCAGCCCAGAAAGCCAAACATNCCAGAGGAGAGCCATGAAGGTAACCACAGGGATGGAGCACCTCTGCTATGAGCAAAGCCTAAAAGAAATGGGATTTTTCAGCCTAGAGTTGGAATGACCTAATTTTAGCCTCCAGTGCCTGAAGGGAGCTACAAGACAGATGGAAAAGGACTTTTCACAAAAGCATGTAGTGAAGGTAACCACAGGGATGGAGCACCTCTGCTATGAGCAAAGCCTAAAAGAAATGGGATTTTTCAGCCTAGAGTTGGAATGACCTAATTTTAGCCGCCAGTGCCTGAAGGGAGCTACAAGACAGATGGAAAAGGACTTTTCACAAAAGCATGTAGTGACAGGACAAGGGAGAATGGCTTCAAACTGAAAGAGTGCAGGTTTAAGGATTAGATACTAGGGGAAAAGTCTTTGCTAAGAAGGTGGCAAAGCACTGCAATAAATTGTCCAGAAAAGTCATGGATGCCCCATCCCTGGAAGTGTTCAAGGCCAGGTTGGTTGGAGCTTTGAGCTACCTGGTTTAGTGGAAGGTGTCCCTGCCCCTGGCAGTGGGGCTGAAACTAAATGATCTTTAAGGCTGCTTTCAACCCAAGCCATTCTATGATTCTATTATAATTATCCTATTCTAACATTCACAAGGTCAGAAAGAAACAACTCCTCACGTTCTAAAGGTTACCTGAAAACAGAAGCTGAGCACTAACAGCTACCACGTAGCTGCACTAGTACCCATCTCAAACTGCTGAGTGGAAAGCCCGACAACGTGTGCAGCCAACTCACCAGCAGCAGGTGGGAGTTTGGTTCAGCAGCCTTCATCTCCGGCTCATTTCACCTCTTTGATCTGCTGTAAACACACTGGTTTGACTGCAATGCCCCAATAATATCTGACATCTTGAGGCACGTGGAGGAACACGACTCTCTTTCTCATCATTTTCTCTTTACAGAAATAAGCCTAAGGAGGGGTCTCCCTTACAGCATCTGTCATTTCCCAATTGCTGCTGAGTAGCAAGTTAACAAACATGAAAAGCTTTGTTTGGGAGCACAGCATAGGGCTCGCACCCAGAGAGAGGATTTTTCTGTATGTTCATGTTACTGTGATATTTTCCATTTTCTACTGAGACATTCCTGGCTGGGAAGGCAGGCAAAATAAGCATGTGTATAGCAGCATGTGGCAGGACAGTGAAGAAAATGCTGTGAGGGCTGCTTTCCCACTCGAAGTTCATCTTTCAAAGCCTGGGCTATACTGACTACTAGGATCAAGTAAATCCTAACATCAACAGAAATTCAGTAATATATTTTGATAAAAGTAGGTATTCCTTATGGTTTTACGCTATCTGTCACAAATAATTTTAAGGGCAGGAGCATTTGCGGAAACAAATAATTCTTATGAAAGGCATTGTAAATGCTCGAGGAATGAGAACTCAATTACTACACGTGATAACATGATTCTGAATTTGTGACGAGTTATTTCCATCTTTCAAGGAACAAGGAACACAACTGGACCATAACATTGCACATAACTGGTCAAATTTTGACTAGGTATGTCACATTTATGTGACATTACAGAGCTGCTTGAGGATTTCTATGATACTTCAGTTTTACACTTGAGGTTAAGACTTTTTCCTTTTCTTTCCCTTTTTTCTTCTTGACAGAACTTCAGTTTTTGAAAGCAATATAAAAAAATCATTGCTGAGCTTTAGAATTTTCAGGAAAAAGTCAACAGACATATCTAAATTTTAACTCCCACAAAGCACTGAAGTATAGGGATAGGTTTTTAAAGTCATCTGGATGTCTGAATAGACTGAAATATAGCAAAATACCTGGCTACTTCTTCCAAAAATCAACAGGTGATACTTGCTTAGGAACACATGATAAAGCTCATCATTTTATAATCAATATTTTCAAGCTCTTAAATTATTTTCCTAGAAAACAGAGCCCTCATGGAGTCTTACCTCACTAGGTCCTGAGCAAACCTTATCATTTTTGGTACTTGTTTGTCCCCTACAACCAGAGTAAGGTTTCTGACTGCCAGAGCAGATGTGCTTTTCATCACAGCCCATCTCCAAGTGCACCATGTTAGCTGGGCAATATTTGGAAGCTGGCTTCTGCAGGGTAATTCAATTAGGCAACAAGGGAGCCCTTTGAAGCTGATAGAATGATTTCCATTGGCTCCAGTGGACACCAAATCAGGTCTAACGAGTAGATAGACTCGTTGGACCTTGAAACAATATGGGCCTTTGAAATACCTATATATAAATATGCACAGGGACATAACCAGCCCATCTGTGTCTGAATTTCCTCATCTCAGAAATATGGATAACAACAGCTCTTTACTCATCTTTATAGAGAGCTGATAGTATTTCAAGCAATTGGTGTGATGACTAATTAGCTAATATTTGAAATTTTAAAGCACTACATAACTGTTAAGTACTACTACCAAATTAAGCCAACTGTCAGTAAAGGCAGACAGCCTGATCTTCCCGGCTTGTTGACACAAGACCAATTATAAATAATAAGTTCCATAAAGTCTAAAATATGTCATACATGGAGAAATTAAAGAAAATTAATAAAACAGTACATCATCATCATCATCATTCTATATTAAAATTTATTGGATTTCAGACTTTTAATCAGCAATGGCTACAGCAATTTCCCATTCTATATGCACTATACAGGTAAATAAAGCACACATGCCTTTTGATTAAAAATAAAACCTGTTGTAGTTTTGTGCCGTTATACTAACACTGATACTGTGAAATTCAGAATCAAGAGCCCTGTTCATTAGTTCATGAAGGTCCAAGTTTCCTGCTTTTCCTACTCCAGCTGTAAGATTATAACAGAATCTCATTTTCAGTCACCTCCTAATTGCAAATCTAATCCATTAATGACCACCCTGTTTTCATTTGACTCTTCCCAGGTTGCACCAGAAGCTCACAGTTATTCTGTAGTCAATTAAGATATGCAAATCTTTCTCTGCCACTTTCTTTCCCACTTTGTGCTGCATTTTCTTCTAGGGACCAACCACTTCCACTAAAGACAGAAGCCTTCAGCTATTAAGCATTTAGTCACTTTTTATTGTCCTGCCCTCACACTCCCTGTATGGGAAGAACTGGACATTATCTCTACCCTGACAATGCCTCCTTGTCTTGTGTCAGCAGAGAATTTCATAAGCCAGTTCCAACTCTCTACACCCAAGGCATTAAGGAAAATGTTAAGAAAGATCAGTCCCAAGCTGGTCTGTTAGGATTTCCACCAAACTGGCAGAACCTGTGCCATCTCCCTGGTCCCTGCCCACCTTCCTAGCAGCTTCCTCAGCTTAAGAAGGAAGGTGTAGTCTACCTTTGCTATCCTAGCATTTCACTCCTGCAAAAGCAATTTAGAAGAGAGAATCTGAACATTTAAAGTTAATCTACTTCATACAGACATTCCTTGTCACTGTCAGGGAAATAGTCCAGTTTTTCAGATTCCAGAATCATACAAAACAAGTACAGCACTCTACACCCAGCTTCAGAAATGTAGAGGTAAGTATAGGTTCTCCATAAACATTATCTACTGTGTCTCAAAAAAATGTGGGGAATTATTCCTTTTCAACTGACTAAACAATTACTGGTATTTATTATCTCTATTTTGACAGAACTGGTTTAACGCATTCTTAAAAAAAACACACAATTTATTCTTTTTGATCATCACAAGTGTCATCAGCCTACCACAAATACTGTATTAAATAACTCTGCACCACAAAGAAACATGATCCTCTAAACGTTGAATCAACGTATTTGCTAAGGAGGTGTGTATCAAGTCAAGCCATCTCAACATATAACTGATCCCTCAGCGGGAAGCAAATAAACAAACAAGAAAACAGAATATCTCACCTTTGAAATGCCTGTTAACAGAGCTCCACAGGCCCAGTTCTTCTGTAGCATTTACCCCCTGAGGAGTAGCTGCTGTAGGCACAGAGCTGTTTTTGCAAATGGCCTGGTCTACAGCTCTCAGCAAGGGTGTTTGCTGGTCACACAGTCACCAGGGACCCCACAATGCTTCTCACCAAGACAGGAACAACCAAGCACTTCCTCTTCTCCTTTTCCTTCTCATTCTCAGGGCCACACACAACCTCTTTCTCTTCCCCACCCTCTAGGAAGCTGGATTATTTTATGATGGCAACTGGTCATTCTGTCCCTGATCCTCCCTGACACTGACAGCACATAGACTCCTGTATCTCAGAGGAATGTGGGTAAAACTGATCTGTTGGGGCAAATTCTCTGCCTTGCAAGAAAAATCCCCTCCCTTAAGAAAAAGTATTTTGATTGAAAAATCACATTTTGCCTGAAGGTATCCTGGCTTTTTAAGTCTTATCCTTTCCTTCCCAGAAAAACATTAAATGAGCCAAATAGCTCTTGCTGCCCCTCCACTGGAAGGGAGGAAAGTATCAACCAAAGGATAAAATACAGAAGGAAAAGCGTGACTGCTGAAAAAAGAAGTGGTAGCACTGACCTCTTGACTCAAGGGCAGTGTGGGGAGGTAGGCGGCTCAGAGTGGGAGGGAAGTGGCAGAGGGAAAATAGTACACATATGTGCGGACACACATCCAGATAGCGATTTACCAAAGCCTAGTGAGGAGGCGTCAGCCTCCCTGTTGGCACCAGTTTGTGTAGCCTGCCTTCCTGCATCTTGTGGAACAGCCACACAGCAGCATGGCTCAGCAGCCTCCCACCCAGTCTGGGAAAGGGCACCTCCTGCCCTCAACAAATGCATCGGCATCCACATCTTCACAAGGGAAAGGGCCAGTACCACTGGAGAACACTGCATGTGCTGCTTCCAGGGAACATGAAACACTGCTTGTAAGCTTACATAAGGAATATAATCTGGTCTTGCATTTGCTCCACATCTGTAGCTCCTGGAGATGTGCATGCAGACCAGGTCTAAAGCTACAAGCTTGTTGTCCCTGCAAAAGGGAAAAACAATTAGAAAACCTTTGTATTCTTTGCACTTAAAAGGGCAGGTCCCCTTACACCAGATACTGCTCTTTCAGCAGATCTTTGTGGGTGGAGATTTCATATCAGCATGTCTGCCAATCCCTGCCAGAGTTTCATCCAAGCCGCAATATACAGAGTCAACATTAATTAGCATTAATTATTATTTATAAGGAGTAATATTATCTGTATTGTTATCACTCACACTTATTTTTACACCTTACATAGGGTTTATATACATGGTACCTCACTGCTCAAATAGAACTAGGTCCCATGGAATCTGCAGACTAATGCATGTGATTGCCATCCTTAAACCATCTTGAACAGGTCATTGCAAAATCTAGGAGATCCCCTTTTCTGTGCTCCCATCAACTTACCTTCTACTTTCTCTTTATAGCTAGGTCAAGATTTTCTTTTTTTTTTTTTTTAACCTCACAAACTGAAAAGAACCCAAACAAATTACTGCCTAGAGATCATAAAGTCATTTTCCTTCTAACCAGAAAACCAGAAAAGAACCAACACAAGAAGAGCATTCCCCCACATTATTTGGAACCATCTAAACACAGTGTTTCCAGTACAAAACCCTCAATTGAACTTTCTGCACTTCACCAGAATGAACTGGTTTCATATTAACAGAGAAAACATGCTCAATGAATTTATGTTGAATTTATTCCTCTATCTATTTTGTTGGCATAATCAGGAACTTTCTTAACCGCCACTTTATTCTTCTTCAAATCATGTCTCCAAACCCAGAACTGTCCTGTATGAAATGGAGTTTTGTGTTAAGCAATGGGGTATTTTGTTCCCATAAAAGTGAGAAAACTTGCAAATATTACAAAATTCAATTTAAAACAGTTAATTAGCCCAGATAGCTATTATTAGTACTATTGAAGTTATTAGTATTGTTGATAATAACTGCTCATAAATAATGATTTGCATATATTAAATTTAGTTGGAAGAACTTATGAGCATTAGCAAATCTCATAATGAGCACGGTCCAAATTCTCCTTCTAATGAATTCTGCCTCACTTCCAGCTTAAATAATATTTTTTACCACTTTGTTTCTTGCCTATTTTGTTGTTTGATGCAATACACAATAGCAAAGGCACCAAGATTAGTTCAGTGAATCCAATTTAGAAAGCCACTTTTACATAGGCCAAGTTTAATGAAAACACTTCAGTATGTTAAAGTGAATTCCCTTAGCCAATCCAGGCTAGTTGGACAAACTACTAATAATCAGCTGGAAGTGCTGAGTCAAAATTATGAATGAGATGGAAACACTGAATACATTTTATGTGCACCCATTGCTTGTACTCTATTTGAGATTGTTGCAATCACAAATTATGCACTGCTCTGAAACTCTATATACTTTGACCAATATGAATTGCAACATTTTGCTGAGGAGTCACAACATGTTGTGTCACACTGCATACATCTTTCAGCCAGAAGTATGAACCCAAAAGAACAGGAAAGCTTTCCATTGCCATTTGCTGTCTAAAGCCAAATTCCATCTCAAAACATTAGTGAGCAGTTTGATTTCTACTGAAATGTATATTTTATTTGCTTTGCTAAGAAATCAGACTAGATTTATTTAAATTTTCAGATACATAAGAAAAACAACTTTAAAACTAGATATTGTTGGCATATTTCTAATTTTCCTTATTATTCACATATGCGTCAGATTAATTTGGTCCACAAGTTATCTAATCAGAGGAATGAAACCACACCATTTTGCTTATACAAATAGCAAGTATGCACATTACAGACATAAAAGGGTTATTTGGTAACTGTGGATTTTTGGCTAAAATAAGTCATGAATAACTTGTATAGAAGGGCACCTGAGAATACTATTCACAGTGCTTGAGCAATTAATACGTAGAAAAATATTTGCAGAAATTAATCATTATGACTTGTTTCACTCAGTTTCCTAACTCTGAAATGTTGTACTTTAGGTTATTTACACAAAAAGACAGGAAGAATGCTTCCAGGATAATAAAAACGTTCTGGATGAAAAAAAAAAAAAAAAAGTTTGATCTTCACTGTATCTATAACCAGTAATTACCATGCCATTATATTTATACCAACAGTCAAACACTTCACTGGCATAAACAGACACACCTCTTTCAGCAGCAGGGCTGCAATCACACATGCTGGTAGCTATCTTCATCCAAAATGCACTGACAGTTAAATGTGAAGAATGTATAAATTATTGTCCAGATCTTTAGCTGGTTCATCACACAACACTTCACTGAATTAATAATGCTGTACCATCTGATAACACATCCCATTATTCACAGCTTAATTAAATTGTGCATGGAAAGTTAACAGAAGGAGGTAACCAACCAATGCAACACAAACAACACAAAACTCAGCGCGGCAAGCTTAAGCTGGCTCTGTTAAGCAACACATCAGCAATGGTGGAAAGAACCCTTTTGGAAAATGCTCAGTGTCAATAAACACATCCTTTTTAGTATTGATGAAGCAAGGCAGCTATCAGGACACATAAAAACATGTCTTAACTCACCTTTTCCTGGAGCAGGCACTAATGTTCAAGCACTTCGCAGAAAGATGTTACAAAACAGCCACACGGGAAACATTCTTCTGCACAAATCATGTGAGAAAAGACTGTAAGTGAGTGGCAGCCAGGTAAAGGAAGAAAATATCTGTAGTTCTCGAGGTGGAACAAAGTGTGCAACTTTTAAGGAGCAAATAAATTTTGAGGGGCAATCCCTCTCACCTTACACAATATTTTTGTCTAGATCAATATGTTAAATCCCATTTTAATGTCAGGAGGAAGTTTGATTTAATGATGAAAGTAGCTTTTCTTTTCATAATCAATTATCTTACATAAATAATCTCTTAATAAATAATCTTAATAAATGAGCATAGTGTCTCAAACATTAAAATCTGGAGAACCTCCATTTTAGGTGCTTCTGAAGAGAAGGCAGAGAGACAGACTGGAATTCACTTTAAATGCTTTTCAGAGCTCTGTAATACATCTCAGGTGGTCACCTGGGAACCCTTAGGCTTCCTTTCAGCTAACAGAAATAGGTACTACAGGGTGAAAATCACTTCTTGTACTACAGTCACCTGTTTTGGGATGAGATATAATTGCCTGATGTGACAACATGTGCAGGCATTTAAAATTTCAGGCAGTAGTGCTGAGAACCCCCTATCTACAAAGCAGAATCCACACATTTAGAGATCTTTAAAGGTACAAATTTTCAGTTCAAACTGACATTATGTCTTTTGTTCTTTGGCTTTATTTGCTTGTTGCCTGTGAAGTAATCAGTGTTCTCTACTGTTTAAAATAAAACTACTCTTCCTCGTGTTATAATATTTGAACACTTTAATACCTTAGCTAATAGTTTCCTTGTAACAAACTGAAATGGTGTTTATTACAAAAAAAAATTATTTAGGCTGCAAAAAATCTTACCTCTGAAAAGGAAGACTCACAACACACAGAAAAAGACTGTTTGCCTGCAAAGTTCTTGGGCAAAACTCTTCAACATCACTGGGACAGAAATCCAGCTAATATACCCCTCAAAATATACTGCTGAAGGGAGCAATAGTGCTGATTTTTCCTGTCAAGAAAAATAACACCTTATCAAAGGGGACAATAATACCTTATCAAAGCTTCAAGGTGTAATATGAACAGAAATATTCATTTAAGTTATATTTTGCACTTGCCAACTAAAAAGAGCCAGGACATGCCCTCCAGAAGCTGGCATGTGACTGTCCACACTATTTAACAAGCAACAAGCTTCCCCACAGGGACTGTCCCTCTGACCCAGTACTTTCTCATGCCACACAGAGGCCTCTGCTCAGGAGATAACACGGACAAAGGACAGCTCCCTCTAGACTGCACAGATGAGGCCACTTCTCTGTAAGGAAGAGAATTTAGGCATGCTAAAGCCCTCGGGGGAAGGACTGTTTTTACTAGAGCTCAGATAGCCCCAAAGACCAGATGGGACGTTGTGGGCACCTTAAAGTGTAAGATCGAGATTGTATCTAGAAGACTCACCATACCGTGGTGTTTCAAATACTAATGAATACATTCATGCACAAGAGTAATTTTCCCAAATTAATTAGGATTACTCCCATGTATAAAAGTATGCCAGCGTAGGTGTGTGCAGACGAGGTTCTGGAATGTCAGTCATCATATACACATCAGTTAAAGCACACACATAAATGTTTTTGTTTGAAAGATTGTACAAACCTTAATATAAAATACATGTTTTCTGGGTCTGATGACTCAAGAAGAACTTGCAAGTCTATACTTTAACTCATTCATCTTATACAAATAAACTTTCCCCTTGTGAAAGGGAGTCCTATGGCATTAATAAATAGGGATCTTTCTCAACCAGACTCAGATTCTGTAAGAATCACTTAGAAACATTTAGACTAATTATTTGTTGCGAATTATTCACTTGACTCTGTCTCTTCAATCAAGAAGCACGGCTATATTTCTTTCAGCAGCACAAGCCAGTATAATAGAATACTCTCATATCCAACACCATTTAATTAAAGTCTCAGCTGGGAATAGTCATGAGTCTGGCCAAAGTTTTGAAGGTTTGAATGCAGGCCCACTGGAGTGAAAGCCCCACCTATTCAGTTTGCCTCTGCACCTGACTACACTTTTTTTCCTCAAGGGGCCAAACTTTAATGAAAGTACATTTAAAGGCCAAAGTAGGTGTAAGAGAGTACAGGGTGTCACATCCTGCCTTCAAAATAAACTCTATCCAAGTCACCAAGATTTACTTACAGAGATTACTGTTTTTTAAAGTAGCACTGGAGGAGGCCCTTTTTCACATAGCACTTTGATAACTCGTAAAAAAGTCTGTAATCTGTGCTGGGCCTCATTGATTTTCTTGGCACTGACCGCATGTCAGATGGAGAAGGTAAAAACGGACTGTATTCCAAACCCATGTGGCATAAATAAATCAAGCTATGAGTAAGGACTCTTGTAAGTGATGAGTAAATATCTCCATTGCCTGATCCATCAACGTCAGGTGCCAGAGCTTACACTTCTCAGATAGGAATACTGAAGTCTGCAAATCTTTGAATCCCTTTGTGTATCAGTTGTGCTCTGTTTCTCTTTCATAATCTCCTGTTCTTCACAGTTGCCAGAGATTTTCACTTGGAAAAAAAAATAAAAGGAGGAAATATTTTGCACAGAAATTGCAAATAGAAAGGACTTTCAAACTGATGCATCCCAGCCCGTTTAGGAATTACACACTGACATTCAACCTTCACTTTTGCTTTTTTTTTTTGGTAATTTTTATTCAGTGTGAAACAAAACAAAACCAAAACCAAAATCAACCACAAAAAAAAAAAAAAAGAATGAACAAACAAAAAAAACCTCCACTCCTCAACCACCCCTAGCCATGAAAGACTGGAAAAGCATATTCCAAGAGAGAAAATGCAGATGAAAGACAATCGCTTCCAAAAGCACCATGGGAAATGAAAAGCCAGAGAACTCCCTACCCTGAGGAAAGCTGTAGAGGTGAGCCGTCCAAAAAATTACACCAGCAGAGGCAGTCAAATTGGAGATTGTTGGGCATCCTGAAAATTTTCTGCAGTCTAAGTGGAACTGCTCTGCAATATGTTCTCAGCTGAAGCTCTCTACTCCAACCTTTTTCTTCATTTCTTCATCTCAGCTTTGCTCCCTTTTCTCTTTCCTCTTCTACCTTTAACCTGCCTGATTCCCCCACCCATACATTTCCATTTATTTATTTTTTACAGTAAAAATAAAAAGAAATGTCATTTCCATCATGGAAAAATGTCAAAACCTCCCAATATTTTTAAAAGGGAAAATGATCCATGTAAAAAGAAACCCAAAGAAGCAGCTGTGTGCCACAGTAGCAAATAGAATCCTGGAGAAGTTAAGATCCTGTTTGTGCTAAGACTCCCTCTGTGCATGCATACTCACTCCCTCCTCACTCACAGTCCTGACTGACTTAGAGGGAAGGAGCCATTGCATTAAAGAAGATTTGGAGATGTTTAGTAAGACCTGGTCATAAGCAAACAAATCAGGACTACTGACAGGTTTACAGGGCAGAAGATACTGGGTGTGGCACACCAGAAAATCACTTGCAGACATTAAACTGGCGCAAGTCTGTGGACTATGTTTCACTTACCAATCTTGGGCTAACACCCAGGACTTTTCTCTCCTTGCAAAGGTATGATGTCAGGCATATGGCAGTTCTTGAGATTCTGTATAAGCCAGCATTGCCAGAGGCTCTGTGCAGGTGTGGTTAACAGTTATTTAATGATTCTTCACAATTGCATGTATCTGTCTGAACATAAATACAGTCTGATTGTAATCTTGCTTTTCACACCATGAATTTGCCCTAGTGCTTCCACCCTTGCAGGTTCCCAAATGCCCAGTGTCTGTTATTACAGACCTGAGATTCACTTCATCATTTCAAACCATTCACGAGCACTTTGCTGTCCTGTTGGCTTGGTAAGGTGAAGAGAATCAATGCAGCATATTTAATACAAATGCTCCAGTTCTTCACTTAAATTCTATATGTTTGGCTCCCTGATGACTCATGGGACTCTCCTCCCTTCCCCATGTTTACACAGTGATGACAAGTACTGTTAAATTTCTAAATGCAAAATTATCAAAAATCCCCCAGAACACTGGCAATTCCCAGGAAAAGCTCTCTGTCTTTCTCCTTTCCCAGCAGTTGCACGAGCCTTTATCCTAAATATTACTACAGTTCAATTAGTTAAAATAATTTTGAGTGATAGTTCAACTGTTTCTTTTCCAAAAGGTAATAGTTTTCCTAATTAGTCACTTGCTTTGATAAGGCACTGACTTTTACTCTAATCTAAATTAACAAGACTTTATCTACCTGCATCATTTAAACACACCCTACTTGCAAATCTGGTATGACTAAAAACCATGACAAGTGTTTGGTTTCATTTTACATTTGCTTCAAAGTGCCCCACTTGGAGGTTAATTATTAATCTGCTGAAGTATATGTAAAGGTTCAGGGAAACAACAGGGTTAGTAGGTAGAGCAATAGTGGAGGAATTAGGAAACCCATGTCCTATTCCCATTTTAGATCTTGTAAGTTTGGCCAAGACATTCAAAACCTGTGAACTTTTACTTAGGAACCAAAATAGTAACACTCTGCACAAAGCCCTTTGACATCTGTAGGAAAGAAATTTCATGGGCGTGAGGCAACAGGATGTTTATTCACACCTTAAAGAGACTGAAACTCAGCTAATCCCTTAAGAACTCACCTAGGAACTGGAAATCAAATACACAGTGCATGCAAATCAATGAAGTAATGATTTTATTACATCTGCAGCAACAGAAGGACCAGCTCCCCAAGATTTCACTGCATTTCACTGCCATCTGAAAGGTGGTGAAAACATGCTTGATTTCTGGAACCAGTCTGCAGTTTACATAAATCCCCATCTCGCACCACCTGAGGTACTGCAGTGGATGTACCCTCGGTGTAATCCTGCTCTCTGTTCCAGGAGTAAGCCAGCAGCAACATGGATCAGATTTTCAAAGATACCAATGGCTCTGGAGCTGTCCAGGGGGTTGCAGAGAAGGAAAGCAGAACACAGCAAATGGAGGACAGAAAATGCACATGAGAGGTACAATATAGGCAATCCTGCCTACCACAGGAAAGTCTGGCTGCTCCCAAATACCTCCATTATAATGCTTTTCACTTGGTCTTGGAAAAACTAAAAATCAAGAAGGTTTTCCCACCATTATTTATTTATAGATTTGGCTAATGCTTATATAAATCATGGGATTCCACCAAGAAATAGCTTTTTAAAAACAAAGAAACAACAAAAGAAATCCAATCCAGAAGTAAGAATGTTAAATACTTATTGCTGTTCAACTGGAATATTATCACCAGGGTGATTAATTTGTTGACCCACTGTGCTATAAATAGTATTTCAACTTTGTTGAATTGAAACATATCCTTCATATCTCTAGTCACTATTTACCCAAGTAAAATATATGCAGGTTTGAGTTGGCTTAGGTGTACTCCAGCAAGGGCTAGCAAAGTTCAGTGAGTCTCCATCACATATTTAAAGTCCTTCATCCCTTGGTTAATTTTGCTGCAATTCTGTTACAAAGTCGTTCATTTTCCTCCATCAGTGCATGGATTTGAAGGCAGTGAGAGGCTATTGTAACAGCTCAGCTGGTGTTTCCTCATATCATGGGCCAGTGATAGCAAGCCTCTGGCATCAATACCAAGTTTGATGCCAACAGATATTTGGTCTGGCACCAGCAAAAACAAGCTATGATGGTTTCTTTTTAAGTTTGTTTGGCACCAGTAGCAAAAACCATTCACAGTGCTTGGCAGAGAGCCACAGAATTTCACCAAATGGCTTCTGCATCATAACTTCATAACAAGCGTAACACAGCGCAACTTCTAATTGCGGTGGAGCCTGCCCCTTAGCAAGCAATTCTCTCCTGACAATTATATCCAGGATTATCAATACGTGTGCTGCTTTCCAATACTAGTTTCCTCCTTACTGTAAGAAATAATTCCTTGAGATCCACAAGCCCCTAAGTCCATCACCATTCTGGTTTTGTCTCTCATGGGGCAGTTGCATGAAACATGGTAATCAGCCATGAGAAAAGCCTATGGGGACAGTTACTGAATTAAGTCATCACAAAATATGTTGTAAATACTGTGTTGATTTAACCTCACCCTGCACTCTTTTATGTCACGTATTTCTCAGACTGCAGACCTGCAATATATTCCAGAGAGGTTCACTTTATGCCAGTGTGGAACCTCACTCAGGCCCTAGAGGCTTAATACAGCACTAGTAAAAAGAGAGAATTAGTTATAAATTATCTGAGTCTCAGGACAGAGCAATCTCCATTGTGACAGCTCCTTGCTAAATGGTACAGCACTTTCCAGTGAAGCCTTGTTGTGGATACCTCAGTGGACACAGCATAGGACAAGGGCTCCAGAGAGCTCAGTTCTACAGACAGGGTTGCAACTGACTGAACAAATTACTTTCATGGGGACTTGAATTCACTCCTTTTCACCTGTAAAATGGGAGAGCTCTGAGATTTGTCGGTGAACAGGATGGCATAAGAATCTGGAGTTTTTTTCTCCAGTACTAAGCATTAATAACAAGAGCAGTAATGTCACTTCCTTCACAGGAGAAAATCTGTGCCTGCCCATTCTGTCACAATTCAGGGCTCCAGAGAAAAAAATTTGCTTAGTTGCAGACATTTTTTATGGAACATGAAACGTGCACATGGAGGAAGTGATACTAAGCTCTCAGCATGGGAAAATTTCATTCTGAGCAACGTCTCCCAAGAAAATAAAGACTGCATGAAACAAAGTTGAAATGGAACTCCCCATTGTAAATTCAGCTCTTAGTACCTGCCAAAGATATGAGAAAATCTCTACCCACAGGGAATGGCTGTCCTCTTGAAAAAGTGCCAGTCTTTCCCAATGAGGGAATTCACACAGACATGCATTCTGCTCCAGTGATCAAACTCTTCCTCTCAAAGTTTAAAGGAATTTCCACTAACCTCCTTTCTAACAACTCGGTCTCTAGCTGGATTTCCTTGAACTACAAAAATATACATAGTGCAATTAGCCAACCTTCACAGACTGTAGTTCATTTATGCATGCTAGGCACATCTCCTGCTGCGAGCAGCCCGTCCAGAGCGAACTCTTTGAACTGCTCTATTGTTTTGCATTGTCCAGTTTGATCATTCCTGGCAAGGCAGTGCACTCCTGCAGCTTGCCACAGGAGGAGGAAGAGAAGAGATGATGGAGCATTTTGTCCAGCTGGTGCGCTGGACATCTCAGATGCATAAATAAGCTTTCCTACCACTAACTATATGACTTTCCCAGTCACCACAGAGACCTTTATAGACCAGTTGTTCTTACAGGACCTTACCTGGAAACCCTCTCTAATCTATAGTTAGTGGTCTGGAGAGACAGAAAGCAGAAAAGAGAAGTAAGAAAGAACTGGGTGGGGGAAAAAAAAAAAAAACAATACTAAAAGAAACAATTTTTTTAAAAAATTTAAACCAAGAACATATCGTGACACACCTTTGCACAATGTTTCCTGAACTAAAAATCCCATGTCTCCATGGTTTAAAATACCATGGAGACAACATAACTGGATCAACCAAAAATACACTCACAACCACCAGACAGCGTAGCATTCTTCTACGTTTAGTAAGGAATATTTTTGTAACTGGTAGCTTGAGCAAACCACAAAGGATGATACAACCTTATCTCCAAATACCCATTGGCAGACTATTTCTGAATTAAATGAGTGAAATATTACAGAAAATGGGAAGCAAAGCTGATCACATGATTTTCAAGAAACCATTCACATTTCTCCGCTTCTCTTTGACTGGATATGATTTTGGGTAGGAAAAGAGGGGATCGTACATCAAAAAAACGTCCTGCTCTGCTGATCTAAAGAGGAAGAGACATTTCATTTTAGAACAAAGAATTAGATTTTTTTACATTGCTTCACTGGAGGTTTTTGGAGGTTTTTCTTGGGGTGATGGGGGTGGGGTGTTTGGCTTTGCTATAATACAGCACATCAAAGTGCTTTTGATGTGAAGTTTACTTAACAGAATCAGTTTTTCCGATGATTGTGTTAATCTTTATAAACCTGAAGGCGATACTGTGCCTTTTAAAAAACTATAGCAGGAAAAGACTTGAGGTTACATATACTCTCAGTGGTGAGAGATGGGAGTAGTTGGATTATTTCACCACTTCTTATAACTTTGCTTGTGTTTCATGAGCAGTGTTAGCAATGGGCTTGATATTGCTCTCACTCAGACCAGGAAGGCTCTATTTAAACCTTGCCCAGCCATTTCATAAGCATTTTTATATATTTTCTCAGGTCAGAGCCACCAGAAATTTCAAGGGACAGTTTACAGCAGGCACTAGCTCAGAGGTAGAAAATGGACCTTGAGCCACAACAAGAGTCAGTGCTGATCTTAGAAAGGTTCCCTGCTCCCACCCATTAATAGCTATCTTTGTATTATTTTGAGTACAAGCCTCTGTCCCCTCTTAAATCTTGCAAAACCAGCTTTGCCATCCACTCCTAGTCTTGAAGTATGGCTGTGAAAAAGCTTCTGTTATGTCTGACGTGTTTACCTACAGCATTTGAATGACTTTTTAAGTTCTTTGAATAAAGATAAGAGACAATGTGTACATTTTCCACACAAATAGTGGAACGGTAATAAAATAAACATCAAAGGCAAGCTAGCAAATCATCGCTACTTCACTGCTATTTACAACAAAAGCAGGAAGAGGGAAAAAACTTACCCTTGCCATTGGCATCATCGTAGAAAATACGAGCTTTGGAAGGAATGATACCTTTTTCCCATACCCTTAAACACAAACATTGGCACCTACAGCTAAGACAACACTTTACTGAAGGATTTCAGTTTACATTACATGGAGACAACAACAACAAAGAACCAAGAGAGGTCTCCCTCCTCTTATTTTTGTCTTTCTGAATTGCCTGCTTTTCCCAACTGGTGCAGTGTTTTGAGAACAGCAAGATATCCAGTGTATTATTATTTCTATTAAAGTTGTCAAGAATATGATGAGAGGGACAGAAGAACCTCTCACTCTTCAGTATTTACCATATAAACTCATGCAGACTGAAGAAATGGCAAAGCTTTGAAATAAAATGCAGGTGTGTGTGGGGGAACATATATTCTATTCAAGAGAGATCAAGATAGAAAGTAGGGCTGTTTGTTTCTCCTCTTAGTCTTTTAAACCTGTCTTTTTTCATCTTCTTCTCCAATACTCCTTGAGAGCCAGACCACAGCAGAATAGTCCTAGCCAGAGTGACTCTGCATTATGTATTTATTCTAAAACAAGATTTAGAAAGACTGCTTTTAGAAAACATGGAGCAATCCAACTCTTACTCCAGGACACAAAATTTGAAGCATACATATGAGAAATAAAACATAAGCACCACACTGGATTTCTGCTGATGTTTTTGTTATTGTTTTGCAAACGCCAGCACTACTGCCATATGAAGTGAAATGGCATTTTGCAATGGACTCTGAACAGTGAGCAGAACAGGGAGTTTTCAGAGAAGCTGCTGCCAGCTAGCTCTCTTCATTGAGTTGTTCTATCTAGCATAATGTTGAAGGAGAGAAAAAAAAAAAATGAAGGAGGGAAAGACTCTGACAACTTAAAACTAGAAACAAACCCCAAAAGAATGACTAATTTCTTTTAGAAAGAAAAGTGTCAAGGTAAAATTGCAGAAAACATTGTCCCAAGTTTTATGGGAAATTTACAGATTAGCAGTGATTTTAAAAATGTTAAAGTTACCATTAAAAAAAAAAAAGTACCCAAAACATGCACAATAAAAGATTTTACTAGAGAGTGGCAGTTCTGAGAGAGAGGTTTCAAACACACTATCCAGAAGAGCTCAAGCAATGCTACTACAGGAACAGTAGCACACGTAAAACTAAGGTTAAGGCTTCGATGATTTCTCTCATAGCAGAACTCCAAAGCATTGCCTATCTGTTCTCATTCTACCTCTGCACCAGGTGTATTTATGACAGAAGGAGAGAGATACCAGGACTGAAACTATTTTGTCAGGCTACATAAATCATTAGGAATTCACAACTGCAAAGCCATGTATTATTTTCCAACAGGTTGTTGAGCTGTCATATTACAACTTGTTGCTTTATACGGCGCTATTAAAATAAATCACTGCACGTAACAGGTTCAGCTCTGCCACCTATAAGTCATTCTGCATTTTACACCTGGGAGGCGGGCCGGCTCTGCTTAGTCGCGCCGAACTGCGGCTTCGTTCGAAATACCCGGGAAGGGGAGGGACCTGGCAGGAGAAAATACAAACACGTTTCGTAAAATAACTTTCCAACAAGACCTCGCTGTCATCTTGGCTAATTACGGCTCTGATACGGCTTATTAGGGCATACCCACCTTTGCTACCTTGCTTCTCCACCCACCACCCCTTCAGATCTTTGTCCTGGCTCCGCCTCTCGCCGGCGTTATAATGGGCTGGTCTGAAAGTGGTGGAGAGACACACAACCACAGGGGAAGGGAGAGATAATGACAGTAACACTAATAACCCCAATAACCCGTCTGCTGCCCGCCTCGCAGCGAGGAGCCAGCCCGGCGTCCCGACACTGACAGGGGTCGAAGCCGGAGAGAGCGAAGTAACCCCGACGGCCCCGGAGAGCTTCTCCCCGCGCCCGGGGAGCGCCGAACGGTAACAAGAGGACCGAGGAGGACCGAGCCCGGGCAGACACGGAGCAGTGCCGGCTCCGGCAGCCGCCCGCCCTCTACTCCTTCTACCCGGCACCGGGTCCGCCTCGCCCCTCTCCTTCGGCCCCATGGAGCAGCGAGATTAAAGAGCGAGGAGGACAAAAAAGGGGGCGAAAGGAGAGCGAGCACCTCAGTGGGAGAGAAGGAGGCGGAAGCCCGGAGGAATCACCCAGTCCCGAGGGCGGCAGGGCACCTCCGCCCGTCCTCGGCGCCCATCGGCCGCGAAGGGGCCGGCCCCTGCCAGCGACCCCTCAGCGGGCT
>VZTB01017331.1:502399-529662 GCA_013397245.1 Thryothorus ludovicianus
GGCGGGGAGGAGGGAGGGGGCCGGGAACAGCAGGGAGAGAGGAGGGGAGGGGGCCGGGGTCTGCTGTGGAGCCGTAGGTCTGTACTGCAAAGCAATGCATCACTGTGCCAAAAGATACCTTTTCTCCTGTCTGGCAACTAGCATTTCGTGGGAAGGGAGGATATTAAATTATTTATAAAAGTAGTGTTTTTAACACAGAGTGCAGCTTTTTTAATTAATTATTGGAGGGGGCGGGAGAGGGGAAAGGGCTCAAGGAAACGTCAGGCGTTGTCTCCTGTACTGGCTGGCGTTCTACATTTATGGCCAAGACCACTGCTACTGGAAAGAGAAGAGTAATTTTTTTCGTATTTTATTTTTGTGTTTGTATGTAATATATGTGCGTGTGCATTTTACTGACGCTCGGCCACCATGTTTTTCCTTCTTTTTTTCCTTTCTCCTTTCCCCCGAATAAAAGCTGCCCCCTAAATAAAGGCGGTAATAAGGAGAAGAGCGTGGTATCTGTGCTGGCGTGAGGGAGGGGAAGCCTGTCGTGGGACAACCTTGACCGCAAAGCTTGGCTAGGGCCGCGGGGACAGCAGGGCCACCCGCCCTTTCATCCCCATCCCTGTCGGCGGGTAGAGGTGCCACCTAAGGACCCGCCTTATTTTAGTCACGAGAGGTGAGAGGTTCTCCTCTTGGGCTGCCGCCAGACATGAAAGTCCTCTGCAATTCCTCGAGTCAAATCAGAATTTCTCGCCGCGGCTCAGCCCTGCAGAAATGCTGACGATTTGCAGGCGGAGAGATTTGCAGGGAAACTGCCTGCCGTAGGGGAAGCCTGTGAAAACCCTGTGCATCTGCCTTTTCTTTTTTTTTTTTTTTTTCCCCACGAAGGACATCAGGCTACATGTAATCCTGTTGTCATCTCTCAGTCCAAGGAAAACTCGCTTCAGGAAGGTCGTTGACACTACCGGGCTCTTGCTGCTTCTGGTGGAGACATCCCCGCTGGCACATACAGCGGGCGAATCCTCAGCGGGGTGAAGGCTGGGGAGTATCTGCTGCTAATAAAAAGTTTGCACGCCTTTCCTTCTCCCGACGGGTGTTATGTTAAGGCTGATTTGTATCGTCAGAAGTGACCAGCAAAGCCTCAGAAAGGCTAAGTCGGAAAAAGGAAAGGTTGGGGGGGGCTAACTGCCTGTGCTACTGAATTAAAAATCAGTGTCGTTCCCAAGCTCGAAGAGTTTATACAAATGATGAAATGATCGTTCGGGGTTCGTTTGTTCGGTTGTTTGCTTTAATTAATACTTTAAAAAGTATGAAAATCGGCCGTCTTTTTTCCCCTTCCCATGTAAGCACAAGTTACCTGAAGAAAGGATGACAACGAGAATTTTGGGCATTGCTTGGTCTTCTCTCTAATTACATGTATTTCGAACCTTGGAGTTTTTCTCCAATCTCTTTTTCCCTCAGCGCCGAGATTCAGGCGCTGACTGTCTTCTATTCTACTCGCAAAAATTATTTAGAATAGCAAAGGTGTGTTGTGAAAGGAAAGCTTCAAATGGAACAATCTGCGGCCGAAAACACTGACTTGTTTCAATACAGCTCAGGCAGATTTCACGGTGCGTTTAGCTCAGACCATAACATCCATCAGAACATTGCGAGAGATTAGTGACTAATGTATGAAGTAATCCAACCCTTGAAGGAATTGGTTTTTATGTACACACGCACACACACACACACACACACATTATTTCGACATCATTCTGCCTTCAAGGCTCTGTGCAAATATTAATCTACCCTTCCATAATCTTCTCTTTCCTCTGGCTTCTTTTTTACCATCTCTTTTTTATAGGAGTCCACATGACCTGTCAGCATGCTACTCCTAGTATCTATTGCTTTTGTCCATCTGTAAAGGTCATATTTCAGGGTATGTTAAAAGTAATCTTGATGGAAAGTGAAATTTGTTATTATAGCCACAAGTGTGTATTTTAATCTGATGTATTTAAGTGTAAATAGGGATGAATTGTTTGTAAACGCATGCTTAATAGGATAACAGTGAGCTTTTTACTTTTAGAAAATGAGTACACTAAAAAAAAAAGGAGAGAAAAAGAAAGCCCGCAGAGTTCAATATATCCCTTGTTACTAAGTATTCTATTCTTTATTTATTTTCTATGAAACTCCATTTTTTGATATGTCGAGACACGTATGGCAACAGCACAGTAAAATGGACATTTGTGTCCTCGCGGTCCTTTCTTAGCCCTTGCTTGGATTTCCTCAGACGGTCGAGATGAGGATTTAAAATGGACTCCGTGTGGGGCGATGGGAGCAGGGGGCAGGTATCTCCTGCTGTCCGGAGCCCTCTCGGCGGCGGGGCTGTGGGGCTTTCCCTTGCTGAAAGGTAGCGAGAGTCTCCTCCGCCTCCTCTGCTTGAGCATCATCCTATCATCCTCCTAAGAGCCCACTTGAGACGAATTTCTCCCTGTTGATCTTTGGGTGGGAATTGTCCCGTCCGCGCTACTTCTCAGAGCACGCCGGCCCCCTTGCTTCCGATCAAAGGAAGGCGTGGGAAGGAAAAAGGCGCAGTGTCGGTGCTGTCGCGTCGTCCCTCGCACCGGGCAGAGGCAGCGCGGCANCGAGGGAGACGGCCGGCCCCCGTACACAGCCATAAATCCGGGCTGTCAGCTGTGACAGACGGCTGCTGAAACACAGCACCTGTCCAAACACTTTCCAGCAGCAGGTAATCAGAGAACCGACACTCTACACATTTTTGTGTGGAACAAGCGCATTAACCATTTCACAGACCTTCCCAAAACAGCGATGTTTGTACGTCTGGGTACTTTGTCTTTTTTAACGTCTAATAAATCAGGATGACAGAAGAGAGACAAAGCCTTTTGACTTGTGATATTTGACACACCAGCAGCAAGCCAACGCTTTGGCGCCACGGCCTTTTAGCCCTAGCAGTGTCTGCATCACCCGCAGAAGGCTTGTTGGATGGGTGCAGTTTTTAAGATTACTTGAGGGATTTTTACACACTGCACAGGCAAAAATTAGGTCAATGGCACAGAAAGCCTGACAGGAACAGGGACCAAAACAAGCCTCTATCAGCATGTGAGAGGACCTGAAAACATCCCATGCTGGCTGCTCCAACCCCGCTGCAGTTTCTTCATACGCCTGGTGGAAACATCAGCCTAAGCACAATTGCACTTGAATTCAGATTCAGACTGGGCTCTGGTTTTAAGTGTTTTTTTAAAGAAGAGATTTAGCTTCCCAGATAAATATATTCTGTTCTTGAGGCTTTTCCCCCTATAACTGATTCATCTCTTTCAAGCTTCAGATGTTTTAACTTCATACCTGACAATCAAAATATTTTCATCAAATATTTTGGGCTGCTTCTCCAGCTATGACAGATAGTGATTAAAATGGTTACCTGAATAATGTTAGTCCTAGCCACTTTCTTAAATCTCTTCAACTGCTAAGCAGTAGAACTGCACCAATTTCTCCTTAATGGAATAAGACCAAATAATTGTAAAAGGAGATGTTTCAGCAGAATTTTGTGCACTTGAGGAATTAATAGCTGCCAAACATGAACTCACAGAAGAAATAAGTTTGCAAAAGTGATCTGTACACAACAGCTTGCACATATTACATACACCCCATGCAGCAGAGTAATACAATTATGCTGTGCCTATTCTCCTTTTTAGTGGAGGCAGTGTTTAACTCTGTTATCTCAGTGGAGGCATGCCAGCAGGACAGCATTTTGATTGTTATTTTCCAATAAGATTAATTAATCCAGATTTTCACCAGGCAGATCTGATGAAGCCTGAAATTTGCTTTCAAAACCATGCATAAGATGGCACAAGTATCCCATCAGTATCCATAATGCTACTCAGGAAGGAATCCACTGAAATCAGTCATTTTATTCTACAGCCATCTCAGCACAGCAGTGCTAGCTACAAAAGTCATTTCAACACAGATCTTTATTGAAAGCTTCTAAGCAAAAAAATTACAGCCCTTTGTGTCATACTAGATGCTGAGAAGATTAAAAAAAGTTGGATGGAATTTTGTCTTGGGAATTTGCACGTTTTTCTACCCCAAACCATTTTTCAAAAGGGTGATTCCTAAGGGCTGGATGTTTCAGGAGCAGAAGACCCTTAGAAAAAGGAATTCCACCCCAGAAAAGGCACATACAAAGGACTCAGATTCATAGGCCCTTCATTTTTCACACTGTGCCTTAAGAAGCCCAAGGTGAAACTTCCTACGCAAGAGCAAGGAAAACAACCACAGCCCTACATGGAAGGATGGTGCTTCTAACAAAATACACACTTTGCAAAACTCTTCATTGGGCTGGGGGATGTATTTCATTTAATAACAGGCAAGAGAGTCAGTCCTTTTGTTGTGACAGGTTTTTTGCCTTTTAAGTCTGAAACAGACAAAAACAAAGTGGAAATCCACCTCCAGCCAAATTCAAGGCTCTAGGTTGTGATTTTGTCAAGAGTGCTTGTTGCAACTTTGCTGAGCGCTACAGTAGCTCTTTAATGATGGGGTGAATATAGTTCCTTCTTCCGTTTACATCCTGAAGAGGAAACATTATCCTATTGACTAAATTCTCCTGTCTTCATTGACTCTCAGAAGTCTCAAAACCAGCTTCAGAGAAGACATCTACAGAGTGCAAATACCCTATCACAAAATTAGACAAACGGCTACAGAGCACCTAGTCCTTTCTAAACATCCAAACATATATTAATGCATCGTTTTCCAGGTTATCTATTGACAGCTTCAGAAAGCTACTAATTCACATAGTCTCCAGCCCTGCATAGAAGCTAAACATTGCTGCTGTCTTCAGGAGGTTATACCTCCATACATCTGGATTGACTAGGCCTTTGTCCTCTTCTCCAGGGCCAGAGGGGGAGAGTATGAGGAAGGATTGAGAGGACACAGTCATTACACATTGGTGCTCTTGCACCATGCTGTTGTTTTCTTTGTTATGACCTGTTGCAAAATGTCAGAGATCTTTCAAGCCACACAGCAAACTAATAGCCTCCTCTGCTATGGGGAAAAGCAATGTTTTTGTGGGTTCTTTCCCCTCCTTAATAGCAGAGAATATTCAAGATGGAGCAATACAGCTCTAGTCCTCAGTACAAAGTCTTGAGCAGAGTATGTGGGACCCAGGACCACAAGGTAGAAAAACATGCAAGAGAGAAAAAACAGGAAAAATAGGCCTACACCTAGTCTTCTAAATTCCACTCCAGTTGCTTCCTGCTCATAACTATTCACAGAATGCATGTTTATATGCAGTATGTATTCATAAATGTTTTAATAAGTATAATTTAGTTGGTTTAAGGTCCAATAGGTTTATTTTAGCTGTTTTTGAATTGCTGTTGTTAAGTCATAATTTGGTACTGGAGTATAATTCCAATAACATCTGACAGTCAGCTAGTAACCCTTCACAGAAATAATACACTTCTTATTTATCCTTAATATTGCTAAAGTATTTTTAGTCCCCTGTAGAGAAATAACATTAATGGATAACCTACCACAGTCAAATTGGGCTTAACTACAGGCACTCTGTGGGCCCATGAGGTATCCCAGGGTACCTCACCAGGAGGACTCTTCAACAAGACTGCTCCTGTGAAATTCATTTTTTATTTGCTAGATCTTAAAGTAACCTGCCTTTAGGATCTCAATATTTCAGCAGAAACCTGGGAGTCCATTTTCCTGGCCTATTACTTGGTTCAGTATCTGTTACAAATAGACAGATGACCTTCAACATTCCAAGTAGAAGCTGTCAATCTTACTTGAATTTTTGAAAATACAATTTTCTGTAAAACCTCAGAGGTTACCTGTGGTGTTTCAAACCAGACATATAAAACAAAACTGTCCATTTCCATTCCTTCCACAGAATTTGCTGTTTAAAATCACAGTATATTACTACAGAAATAGCTTCACTAGATTTCTAATAAGAATGTATAAAAATGTGGACATGGAAGTCTTCCGGAATCGCCTGGGTACTTTCCCTCCAATGCAGTTTCTTTCAGTTTATTTCTAATAACTTACGAAGCAAGGCAGTATTTACTAGCTATGTTTAAAGTATCCTAAGCAATGAAGAAGAAACCCTACAAAGATATAGTTTACTTTGTGAGACAAGTTAAGTTGCATAACCAGGTGATAGCAGATTTTTAGTATTATTCCTAAAACAAGCATATAATGCAATTCTTTTCCACCATCAAGCAACTCCTGTTGCTCTGGGTACTTACATGAATCATCTTCAATACAGTGGTGAGTGCTCAGCACTCATCCTCACACAACACCAGAGTAATTCCCCTCGCTTTGGCATACACGAGCCTCAATTAGTTGTATGTTATCATCATATTCCCCATTAATCATTTAGCAGAACTGTACAGTTGTACAGCAGCAACTTTCCCAATTTTTTCCTCATAAGTCAGTCCAGGAAGCCCCCAAGTCATTTCTGTGTTTCTCTGAACTTCTCTGGATCATCTCTTTCTGACTAATTGTAAGAACATGGTGAAGGCATAGCTTTCTGTGTCACAATACCTGGAGTCATGTCAGGTTCTTCCCATGCCCCCCAGCTCCAGAAGAAGCGGGTTAAAAAAGGACAAAGAAGTTATAAATTATATTCAAAGCAGCCAGACTCACACATGACAACAGAGTACAGACTGCAGTTACTCAACCTTCTCAGCAATAATCATCAAAAAAAAACCCACTTCAGTGTAACATTTCAACAACCTTGTTCAGTCAGAGAAACAACTTTCCCTTTTCACTTCCCTCTGCTCTCTTATCTTGTTTGCCCTTATCCAAAACTATCCTTAAGGAAACAGAAACAATTTTGCCCTCAAATCTAGTCTACAAAACACTGAGCACAAAAAGACAGAACTTGTCATAGACTTTCTGTATGCCTTAGCTTACTCTGCTAAGAGGACTTTGCCCCATGTCTCTTACAGACAGCATCTCTCCTTTCAGACCCTAAACTGTGAAGACAAAGCATATAAACTGTATTTTGTCTGGTCAGAGCTCCTAAGCTAAAGCCCACTCACCCTGTAGCAAAGTCACTGCTGACACCTTGGCCAAAGCAAAATTAAAGTGTAGCACTTCTCACACCATTTCCCAAGGAAAATGGGAAATTCTTGGGTCTCCCACAGCTAACAAGATAAAACACTTGTCAGAGCTCCCAGGGAGAGTGCAGGCTAGAATTTTCCTGTTCCACAGGAACTAGGTACTGTTCCCGATTTCTTTATTCCATATAAAGAACATTGGTGTTATTCTTTGCTGGGAATAAGTTTTCCCCTTCCCATACTGTTACCAGTGGCTACAAGGGAGAATTCCCTCTTTGCATTATTATTTCTAGCACCACAGATGAGAAATTCAAATCTGAGCAAGTGACCTGACACTCTCAGCATATACTATCGTCTTATTATTATAACATCTTCTTCTCCATTACAAACAACCAGAGTATGGATTGTAAGATTACCCAAACTTTAATTAACATTTGCATCAGGACAATTTATGTTAGACACCTTTTTGTTCCTTGTCCAACTAAAATTTCAAGACCAAGAGATCCTCTGTGTGAAAAGAAGTGAAAGGTGTACATTTTCATAGCTTGATTTAAATGTTGGGGAATTATGCTGAGGTTTCATACAGGGTGGACACACATCCTCAAACTAGGAAACAGCTGAAGCAGCTTGAAGTTAGTCAGGTCACCCACAGGTTTGTGAATACTGCAGTGGGGCCAAATGCCTGTTGGTTGGAGGAGTAAATCTGCATAATAGAGAAGAGCATGGGGTACAGTTCTAGGGGTAGTATTTGTGCTGATTAGCCAAGGCTGTAATTTACTGTCTAAGATGCCATAAAAGCCTTTTTATTCAGGTCACAATGTGATATCAGTAATTAGCAATTATTTTCACATATAGGTGTATTACATTGAAAAAAAGCCTCTACAATAAAACACCTTAAAGCTAATAAATTAAAAAACTGGACCAGTGTATACCATTACTTTAACACCTTTTAATTCAGTGCACATATCACTGTAATGAACTATTTAATTTAAAGGACCACACTCCTCTTCCTATAGGATTGCTGCACCATCCAATATATTAGTAGTTGTGGAAAGGAAACTGTCTTGTGCAATTAAAAGAAAAATTGTTCTCAGAGCCCTGACTCAGTGGAAGTCAGGAGGTTTATTCCAAGTGATAATAAAAACCTCTGGAAAAAATGAATGTTTTAGATATTTAAGTCACAGTGTTATAGATGTACATGGGAGAACTGAAGTCTTTCATTCTTTTCAGCCAACCTGGTGCCAGAATATATAGAAATCTGTTGTAAACTATGGGTTTTTTTTATATTTGGAGTGCTTCTGGTATTTAGCTTTATCAGTAACACAGAGAGTTGCTACTTTACCAGAATCTATTATAATTCAGGGGATGCTGCAATGGAAAAAGCAGGGCTCCTTGTGGACTTGCACACCCTGTCATCGCATCCTTTAAGAAATGATGTTTTGCAATTTCTGAGGAGTCACATGCATCCAGACTTGAATCTAACTCAGATAATAATCTAAGCCGTGGGACCCTTCCCTTTGGCACAGTTCTGCTCTTCCTTACCAGAACAAGAAGTTTGGCTTAACAGGCCGGTGCCTACAGGTCTCCCAGATGTGATGAGGTCTGACAAAGCTGTATCATCACATTCATTCTTATTTAATTGCTTGCAAAACAGGATTGAACACTGCTTGAGTTCAATTTATTTTGCTTGGTTGCTTTTGTAAGCACCATCCATCCACATCCTCTGACACAAGGCCAGCAGGTACATCCTACGACAAGGGGTTGTGCCAATAGCATGGATCTATCAGCCATCACTACACAAAGCGCAGCACAGGACTATCACTGGGATCTCCATCACAAAGTGAAGTTTGGTGTTATACACTTATTACTAGAGTATGTTCCTCAAAGTGGCACATGCAGCCCTCACACCATGTCTACACAATTTCTACTGATACCAGTCACATATGAGCCACAAAAGCTCGCAGACAGTAACAAAAACCTCACAAACAAATCACTGAATTTCATCACTTTATAACAACTGTAAAATGCTTGAACTCTATGGATATTTCCTTTCAAAAGGGCTGGATTAGGAATAGATGTACATAATGACCTCCTTTCTATTTATTTGATAAATTTCTCATTAAATGACAAGAACAGACTGGGAAAAACTGAAAGCATATTTCCATAGACAGACTGAAAAGTATGTTCTGTTTGACTTCCGCCTCAAAATTTCATTTCACAATGGTGGAAAAAAATAAAGAGGTCTATTTGTGTCCAAGATATGCACATATCTACCTACATGACAGATGGCTCCAGCTGATTTCAGCAGGAGTTCTCATGGACATTAAATATCCCAGTCATTCAACTCTTGTTGGGAGTGGCTCAAAACCCAGCTGAGCCAGGAACTAAATGTGAGCAGCTATACATTAATCTTAATTGCTATTCTATAAATAGTCTGGGAAAGAAGGTAATGGGAAACCCCAGCCAAATTGAGCAACCAGATGAATGAAGGGGTATTTTTGTGTCCCCTACATTATTAAAAGGCCAAATAGGTGTTCAAATTAGAAGGCTCAAACACTGACATCAAACTCTGTTTTGAGCAAGAGGTTTATTTTAGCATAAAGCCATAAAATCATAAAACTAATTTTATCTGATGGCTTGTTATATATTTTCATATTTCTCTGCTGTGTTTCTTTAAACTTGCCTTATAAAAGGCAGATTTGAGCTCTTAAGACACTGAACAGGCTGATTACTTGCACAGTAACTGTTTTCCTGGATCTTCAACTTATTTCAAAGAACCTTTTAGCCTCAACTGCAGCAAGCTGGGAGAAACCAGAGGGATTTCAGGGCGCTGAGCTTACCATGCAGGCTGCATCTAGTTCTTCTGAGGTCCTCAGCATGCAACAGAGAATTCCACCTCATACAATGCCACCCAGAAGTACATGCAATGCCATCCTTAGCATGGATAGAAAAAGCATTTTTACTCCAGTGGGAGGTGAAATCAATGAACAATACCTGGAATGTCTGACAGACTGGGTCATGCAGGGGCACATCCTCTTAATGGGCAGAACAAAACCCCTTAAGCCTTCAAATTGCACACTAATTCTTCAGGGAGGGTCACGATAGGCAGGAGTTAGTCAGATATTCATAGACAAAGACACATCATGCTTTAACAAAGTAGAGGAAAGTCATTCCCACATCTATGAAAGCCAGGATCTCGGAGACAATCCTGAGGCCCAGAGGGTCACAGAGTCATGTTCTTCCAACTAAAATTACTCCACAAGATGCCTACAGAATCAGAAGCTTTGTCCAAGCTCTGCCAACCCCTGCTGCCTCTCGGGACAATCAACAGCCAAACACAGCAGCAACTGGAAGGAGCCTGGGAAAGGAGGAGGAAACAACTCAGTCTACTGAGGGCCTTGCTGCAGCTCTGCCTGACACCATATCAGTCACAAGTCTAGAGGTTTATAAGCTTCCAACCTAAACACTCTTATCACCAGGTATAGCTCTGAGCCCTGGGGGTTCCTTTCTGCCCATCAATGCACAGATATGTTATCATCATTTTCTATCATGTAAACTCAACTACTGTTCAAGTTGCACTGATGCATGATAACCATACTGTGTTGATCATCCATATCAGGCTGAAAACACACCTGAACTCTGAGATGTTTATATGTACAGACTGGTAGAGAAGCTTGACTGCTTGCATTAGGCACTCTGCTTCCTCTGTTAGTTCTACAGACTGAACATACAGGAAAAACTAAACTTTTAACTAGAATTCATATTCTTTTTCATTAAAATAAAGTTATAGTGAGAACAAAATCAGTTAGGAAGGAGAAAAAATTCTTATTTGAAATTATTCACGTTTCAAATTTGGTTTCTTTTTTCAGAGATCAACACTGTCAAAATGGTACTACTTTTCATTGGCTTCATTTACTCCAATACCTGCTTTACTTAGTAACGCCACAAAAAATAAGGAGAAAAAAAACCCAACAATTTTTTTAAAATATAATCCAATAAAAGTAATAACAAAGGGCCCATCAATACACAGTCTGAATACATCAAAATATTACCTACAAATAAAACACAAAACATTTCCTCTATTGTTTGGTAAATCAACATTTACATTTATTAAAAAAAAAGCATAATACTTTTATGGCTGCAGAAATAAATATATATTGGCATTTACTGAAATAATTGTCTTGGTGGAAAACTGTATAATATGAGAGTAGAAATATGGATTAAATGTGGCTATATTTGCACTATGAACATAGAACTAAAAGCTATGGGAAAAAATAGGTCTTAAATTTCCATGTGTCACTGATGTAAGTGAACATGAAAAAAATAAAGTTTTGTATGAAAAAAAGACTTGCAGAGCCAGTTTCTTATTCTGCAATCAGAGAAAAACCCTCACACATGCTACAGAGAAGAAGGAGTCCATCCTTTTGATGTGGGCAAGAAAGGAAACGTCTCCTTCTGGACAGTAGCATGCACCTGCACCACAAGTGGCACGGGTGTTCATCAGTGGATGCTGCTCATCACCCCAGGGGCCCATATGCTTCACTAGAACCTTTGAGTTCTGGCAACATCTCCCAGCCTGTTCCTGTACGGGATGCTGAAATACCCAAGCAGGGGAGACAGGCTTGCTGGACTACCACCAGCATGGCCTGCCGGACTACCACCAGCATGGCCTGCCAAGTAAATTCCTTTTTCCCTGGCTGCCCTGTCCAGGAAAAGTCCTGTACTTTCCATGCTGCTGAAATACACATTACTAAAAAGTCCAAATTTACAACCAACCTGTTTAGAGATTTCCAATTGATCTGCAATTGGTGGGAAAATGTCATGAGGAAGGCTAAGCTAGATTGAGAGAATTGTTATGCATCTTTTCATAGGAAGCCATGCAATTCCAAAATCCCTTCAGATATGTCAAAAAAAAAAATCAGCCTGTCCTATACCAAAGAGAAATTTTGGTTAGCCAAGGTCCTGTCTCCAATTCTGCTCTATAGCTTAGGGAATGGTCAACACACAGCAGGTAAACATAGTGCCATGTATTTCCTAAATGAAGATTAGGATATTCCTAAACCAAAACAGGATTTTTATGTTTAATAGCCCTGAAAAACTTTCTTTAGCAAACATGTCCTGTCACTTTTTGAGCCCATGCCAATTTTTTCAGCTTAATTTCACAGTTGGATTTGTGTTATGTAAAGAAGCACCTCTTGCTATTTTGTTATGGAAGTGCCTCCTGATAACATGCCACAGGATCAACTGCAGTTACCAGCTGGGACAAATTTGCAACCATTGCCCTAAGCTCTTCACTCATAACTTCAGACCTGCATTAAATCCCCTTACAAGGAGTCTCTTGAAGAGTTTTGATAAATTCTTCACTCATTCTGATCATACATGTGAACCTTATTCTACTTTTACTGTACCTTATTTTGAGAAGTAGAGGTGGTTGGCAAAGGTTCAGGAATGGAGGCTTCCAACCACAGACAGGATTTGAGAGCTGAGTATATCAAGGACCCATAATATGCAAGCACAAGTGAACAAAATACCTTTACTTGTTCCTACTGTTTTCTCCAATTACAGCTCAATCTGGACTTTTGTTTTTCATTAGGAAAATCAAAGCAGCATTCCTGTGTAGAAAGTGTTGTTTCAGAGCCTACCTGAAGCTTTTTTATTTTTCCACCATTAAAATTGCTCTTTTTCAAAAAGCCAGACATACTTCAGCTTTGGTGGGGAGGATTGGACCTATGTATGTCACGAGTATTAGGCTGTCTAGCTCTGTCCCTTTGTCTTTGGGCAAGCAGCATGTAGATCTTGCAGCACATGCTGTCCTCAGGTCCCTGTGAAGACCACAAAACTGGTGGGGGGAGGGTGAGGTCAACAATAAGTCATGTTTGAAACCCCTCCAGGTGATCCCTCACCATTCCATCTGTACCAGGATCTTCCATAGTTGCACATTCCATTCTTGGAGCCTTTTCTACCACATATGTAAGCAAAAGCACTGGCATGCCAAAGACCAACTCCAATTCCACACAAAAAACTTCTGATTTTGATCTGTTCTTCTGACCCTGAAGACAGACCATAGATATCTTGAAAAAGCAACTAGAAAGGTCTTGGGTTTTGACTAGAGCTGTCAAAAAAAGATCTCTTGATTAAGCAGGATGGGGCAAAACCATCAGGAATAAGCGCTATCTTCTCCACTTTTTTCACAGCAAAGTTTGACCAAATTCTGTGTCCTTTCTATGAGCCTAGATACTTTCTGTAGTCAGAAGATCTCCTCTGTCTTTGCCTAGAACTTTAGTCTTAATAGGCAAAACCACCATCTTTAAGAGCGATCTCTGTCTTATACAAAAGCATTTCCGGTGTCAAACATTTGTGCCCATCACTGCCTAACCTGCTGAGAAGTAGCAGTGCTGTTCCTGATTAGCTAGAGAAGCACATAAGGAAGGTTTTGGAAGAGCTTTCTATTTTGTATTTGTATCTGTGAATGAGCCAAAAGGTATTAAAACAAGGAAAAGTATATTCAGAAGAGCAAATCATCCATCACACGTTTCCCCCTTTCCCCTGACAACTACTATTGTTTAATATTAGCTTCAGTAACAACAACAACAAAAAAAACTCATTACAAATTACCCAAGGTACAAGATAGCTTAAATATTAACAAGCATGTAAAGTCACTGGGGGTAAGAGCCTGGAGCTGTATAATAATAAAGCAAGACTCAGCGAGATTCCATAATTATTTGTTACACAACCCAAGAAACTAGCTAGAGCATTTCTATGATTACACACCTCACTTATGATGTCTAACCATGCCAGAAATTACATAAGGCTTTTTATAACATAATCATTTATCATTAAAAAGGCAAAACAAAGGGTCATTATGGCCAGAGGTGACAGTCCAAGAATTAGTTTGCTTAGGACCTGATCCAAAGCCCATGACAGTGATTTGCATACATTTCAACATGCTTTGGATCAGACATTGAGTGTTTTCTATGTTGCTCCCTTTTTAGCTTCTGTGGAACTAAAGGACTGGAACTGTAGAGGGAATTAAAGCGGACATATGTTGCTGTCAGAGCTGAGAAATCAGAGCTGGCACTGATTTTGGTGGAGGTAGCATGTGTTTTACATCCTTCCAGGAGAGAGAGAAAAAAAAAAAAAAAGTAAGAAGCTGGCCTTCAATTCAGATTTCCAAATATAGGTTTAAATGCTTTCTAGGTATTTCACTTCTGGAAATGTTGACCTATGCAGACAGCCCTAGCAGGAATTGGAGGAAGCATCTGAAGCAGTTGAGATACAAGTGGATGTATCTATTCCTTACAAGAGAATATATCTATTCCTAGGCACTTTTATGTCAAGAAAAACGCAAAACACATGACCAGCTGTACTGTAATAACAGGAAAATTACATCTGCAGCATGGAAATAGAGTCCTCACCTGTAAGTCTAGCTCTATCCATCAGGAAGCCCTTTTAGATAAGAGGGGACTCCCTAGTGAGACATTTTATCTGTAAAGCTGCAGGTGAGGACTCAACTTGCTCCCTTCCTCCAGACATGTTAAAGACTGCAGAGAGTACAGAATTCAGTGGGGAATTACTGTGAGGGAAAAAAAAAATAACTCTCTCACATACACTCATATATATATTGACCTAGAAAACATAGGACTCCTGCAAAAGAAGAAAAACAAAGACTTTGAATTAATTTGATGGGTAACGATCTGCAGGATCAAGTACAAAAATATCTGTGGAAGTTCTGCTTTGCAACAGTTAAACGTAATTAACCCAGTGTCAACAAACAGGTGGGGGGAGAAAAATCACTTCAGAATACAACAGAAATCTACAGAATCTTGAATGGGGGGGTGAATGTGGACAAGGCCCAGCTGTTAATGGCTAAATTTTCCTAAAATTCAACCGCTGTTAAATGAGGCCTGCAGGATCTAGATGCTTTGTTTCATTGCAGGAAAAAGGAAAAAAGTTTAATAGCTCCGAGAGAAATCGCCTTGCAACTGAGCAGGACAGTCCCTGTTGGCAGACTAACCTGGAACTTCGCTTGGTTTCTCTACCTCAAACTCATTTGCAATATCCACATCTCCAGATCCCCGTCTGACAGTAACACCATTCAGGACTGACAGAGCACCCTTGGGCTCTCCAGATTCACAGCTTCTCCTTTAGCCCACAGCTTTCTCAGTGTAGTTTGCAAGCCCTAAGCCTGGCATCAACCAAGAGCTGCACAGTGCTCCAACACACACTTTGCCTTCCCACAAACACACTGGTAAATTAATCACACCAACACAGCAGCAGGCACCTCTCAGTGGGGCACAATTTCTTGTTGTTAACTGCTGTCTGGATAGAAGGATTCATGGTGCCAAACAGCCAAGGTCCCTGTCCAAGCATCCAAACTCCATTTCTAAATCCTTTTGATTCCCACTCTCCAGAGCAGAGATCTGTAGCACAAGGAGATGCTGGTCTGCATGCCTTGACTTATACCTGCAGTAGGTCTGGGGAATGAATCTACCAAGGACTTGCCCAGGACCTCCCCTCGATAGAGGCACTGGAGGCGCCCCAGCTTCATTTTCTGTGATGTCTGAATCTGATCCAGCAAGTGCAACACCTGTGCCGTGCACTAGGCAAAATCACTTTGCAATCAAGTATCAGAACAAAAAAGTTTCATATCCACACAAACCCCAGTTGAGAGGAGATTCTTCTTTTCCCACTATCCAAATGATATTTTTGTTAATTTGCTTTTCCCAAGATATTCAGTCTTCCTTGTTCTTCAATGACAATCTCTAGATACACTAACCCTTTTCTACATAGACTGAAAAATCTCAGATTCAAAACTTTCCTTTTTCTATCATCCACCACAAAAGGAAGAACTATTCCTACAGAATATATTTGGTCCTCATTCTATTCTTGAGACGCATGCTTTCAAATGAAAAGATAAGACAAAATTTGATACTACTTCTTGGGCACAAAGCTAAACATCTTTAATATGATGGAAATTGTAGGTTCTGGTAGGAAAAGACACTTTCTAAGCCAAGATGGATTTAGTTTTCAACAGGAACATCAGCAGCCCTTACAAACCTCATGTCTCTTAGATCTATTCAGTAGGAACAGACACATTACTATTAGAATGGTGAAACATCCACATTATTCTTTCTCCCCCATTATCCTGATCAACTCTAATGTCTAACTAGTATTATCTTAGTTCAGAGTCAATTTGCTGGCTTCCTCTTGACTCTACTTTCTACAACTGTTGATTGACATACCACTAAGAACAAAAATGAAGCAGAACCTTTGTGGAGGTGTGCAGATAATCAAGGCAACACTGCAGCCTGCAGGTGTCTTTTAAGATAACACCAGGACACACCTGGATACCACTCTGTTTTCCACTTCCAGAAGACAGCACCCTGGCAGTGACCAACTAGAGGATCTTCTGAAGTCCCTCTAATGGACTATATATTAAATAAATCAAAATAAATTATTCAGGATGCAAATAATGATTTACCTTTCATTCCCTCTCTCGCCTCCCCCGCCCTTCTCAATAATTGAAGGACTTGATGAAGGTTATTTGCAGAATTCTTTACTTATCCGTGGATATTCAGGTGTATGGGAAACCTCAAGATGATGAACAATAAATGTAATTTTACACAGAATTGGGAGAAAAAGAGAGAAATAAAGACTTGTGACTGAAAAGGAACACACAAGTGGCAACCAATAAGCTAACACTCCTTACCTGCTTTGATTTAGCAGCCAGATACCTTGTTCAAGTCCCAGTAAGCAGCCTGGTGAGGGCAGCTTTTTTCAAATCTATTTTCCTACTCCATTGCTTTAACATATTCCTCTCCCTGGAGTTTAGGTGCTTTACCACCACCATTTTCAAGCTATTTCAGATGATCCTCTTCACTTAAATTACCTCTGAACTTCAGATCATTTGTCAGCTTCTCTAAATAAGAACCAGAAATAACATCTTCTACTGCTTTGTCCACATTCCTACAGTTAAATATTCTCAGCACACTCCAAAATTTTTATTAGTTTTGTCCTGTTATATTTTTTATTAGAACTCCTCCATTGCTTGCCTTTTAAATCCTTCTAATAGTTAAAACCAGATTCTGCTTTAACTCCTCCATTCAGTTTTCCGACCTCAGAAGGCTTATGGATATTTGCTTTTATTTCCCAGAAGCATCCAGTAAACTAGTTACTCATCTCTTCTTCTCTGGAGAAAGTTTGAAGTTCTTGGCATGTACTGCAACCTCTCTCCTTTGTTTCCCTGTCTCCCTTCCACAGCAATTTATTCTGATATAGCAGCCATAGAATCCATCTGCCAGGTTACTACAATATCTATTATAGTTTATCTATGGCTGTGGTCTAAGGCTTTGGATAATTTTTTTTTTAATTGCCATACCCTTAGCTTTAGTATAGGGAGATCCCAAGTGCTCAGGTGAATGCCATATTATTCTCAGTCATGTTTATGTGATGACTTTTTATAAGGCTCCCCATTGTACCCCCAACAGGTGTCAGGATATTTAGCTGTGGACTCTTACCAAATGTCTTTTTAAGCCTAGTTCTGTCAAGAAATGCTTTCTCCCAGCTTAACTAACTGGACATCATCTTTTATTTCTTCTTTGTCAAAGCACACAAAGTTTATTACCAATAGACCCAGAGAGACTCTATCTGGTCCCTTTGCTCAGCCCCACGTTCCACTCTGACACTTACCTGCTCCTGCCTGACTCTCTACTTGCAAGGACAGGAGCTGTGACTCCTCCAAGCCCCAAATTCATTTCCCATTTGGGTAGGGCCACACCTGGCTGTTGTTCCTCTGCATTGATATAAGAAAAAGCAGTCAGAGAAGCATTATCACAAATCATCTTCCCACGATGTCTCCAATTCAAGAACTTCCTACTGCACAGAACAACAGGGGAAGCAAGCTGAAGACCATTTCTGTGCCCTTCTGAAGCCTGCCACTGATCATCAACAACCTCTCTGACCACCAACAATCTCTCATATTTCAATATTTTAGGCAGTGTACACATGGACGTTCTCTGCCTTTTCTTCTAGAAAAAGTCATTTGCAGGCTTGCATACAAAATCACAGCTCGTCTTATCCACACCCTCTGCCTCCATTGTTTTTAATTAACAGAATATTGATAAAGAATCACACAACTTTAACTTCAAAGATATCAAGAACTAACCCACATGATACAAAAGCCAAACAACAAAAAGGCTCAAATGATCAATTTCTTTTAAACACAACTTCTTTTCTTCTGTCTCTTCCAGGTTACCCTGGAAGAGACAGAAAAATGAAGGGGATTGGAACAACTCACGCTACAATTACTCATCAAATATTTAATTGGTCTAAAACCCACATAGCAAGTGCCACAGCAAATACCCTGTTTGCAAACCCCAGAACACACCCAATTACAGCCACTAGTCCAGCCTGTAGCCCACCCTCGGTTTTTATGGTTGCCTTAATCAGCAGTATATTGAAAAGAACTGTGCTGCTCAGGTTCAGAACATTTGCATGCTCTCAGCCTGGCCTTACATTCCCTCAGAACAGCAGGCAGGTGATGGCCATCATCCTCCAAGTGGTCTCTCGTTTATACAAGCACAGGTTCGGGCTGAATGTTATGTCCCTTGTCCCCAGTGCAGTTCCTAGAGCCGTGGTGTCTCTCCTGCAGCTGTCTGACACAGGCACAATTGAAAGTGATGTGGTGAGCATTAGTTACTGGGATGGTTTCTCCTTTGTCATTTTGTCTACTTTTTCTACATGTAAATGGATCCCTCACACTACCTGCTGCTCACCCCAGTGGTGGTTTCCAGGATGGGTGCCAGGCATGCATAGAAGGAGGAAGAAAATGCAAAACCTTGACAAAAAGGTAGAATGATGTGAACCTCATAAGTTTAGTTTTATTAGATACATTTTAATATTCCAGTAAGAGTTCCTTAACTTTCTGCACCCTAGAGCTAGACATGGATGTTTTGAAAATCTGTGTGATTTTTCAGCCTCTCCAAAGCTGTCCTCTTCTGGCCCAAAATTTCACTATGCACTTAGGGCCTTTCTAACTTATAATGTTTGAGTGTCAATCTGTAAGTGAAGTAATGTGTGATTTCTAACATTATCCACATGACATAAATGGGCAAGAAAACATAGTAGGAGTACTAAGTGTTCATGCTATGCTGTATTTTCAGTGAACAGCAGCCAAAGTTAAGATTGAGTTTGAATATTGTGATTAAGAGGAGCAAAAAACCATAGAACCAGAACCAGGACTTTTTAATGATTATTACTACTTTAGAAGTAAAAATTTATTGTTGGAGGTTCTTCCTTGTTTCTCATACTCAGTCCAAAGCTGTTGACATTACTGGAAAGTTTACAGTTTAGAATATGAATTGGGTCACTCTGAGTGTATTTCTATTGAGAAAAAACAGGAAGTAAAATACCTGTGAAGACAGTGAAATTCTCTCACTGGAAGTACATTGGGGTAAATAAGAATAATCTAGTTCTTAATGAAGCCCCAAAAGGGCCCTCAATATTTCAAGTGAGCTCTTGCAAAGGGGCTTCTTTTTACTGGTCTAGGAAGAAGAGCAGAATTTAACACTCACTCCTGCACTTCATAATAAAACATTCTTGAACCCCAAAATAGCAGAAGAGAACAGAGATATTGTCTGCCTTTTGACAGTGTAGTTCTGGCACCTTAAATAGCTGTCCACATGGATGCTGTTAGCTAGCTAGAGATAGGTTCTGTGCTGGAGGACTCACAGTCCAAATAGGTAAGATAAAATGCAATAAAATAAAAGCAATCTTCTTATCCCTGTTTTATGGGTAGGAAACAGAGCTCTGAAGAAATTAAGTGCCTGGCTGCTCAAAGCCATACAGGAAACCAGTGTCAGAGGGAACAAATTCAAACCTTAGTGTCATGGTAGCTCCTTCCTCTTGATGCCGCTTTGACCATCAGGGCTGCTTTCAATTAAGCCTTTTATTGAGGACATCTCTTTCCAGCTATGCAATTTTTTTATTGCATATCCCACGTGGTGGACCTGTAGAATTACAAGTGTCTCCAGCCAGGTTCTTTACTGTGTTTTACGAACCTTAATGAGGCGCCCCCCCCCCCCCCCCGGAAAGCTGAAATACCTGCACGGAGGGGGTAGGGAGCAGGGCAGCAGAAATAGCAGCATTGTATGCAGCTTTTAGTGTGTGGGCCAAGCTCACGGAGTGGTGTGTAAACAATGCCACTTGCCACGTTTAAGGACAGGCACAATTTTAGGAAATCCAAACACCCTGTTAGCCTACTGACCTCTAGATAACCTTCTTCAGCAACAATGAGACTTACAGTGTGCTGGGGAGGCACGGGGGAAAGCTGGGAAGATGCTTTGCTGCCGTAGGAAATGGGCCAAGGAAAACTCTGTCACCATTTGATGTTCGTTTGATGAGTCTGTAAAAGGAGAAGAGTATCAGCTTGCTAAAAAAACTGTTTCCTGACAGATACTTGCAGTGAATTTTTCTGCCCTAGCAGCACTAGCTAACTGGTGCTGCCTCCACTTGCCTTGATCCTCTCACCTGAGAACTCTGCTTTTCCAGAGACCAAGGTGAAATGGAATCCAAAGAAAAAGTAGCTCCACATTGTTCACAGTTTTTCAACCTGAAGGCACAGAGGAAGTGTGCAAATCAAGCTCTTCTGCCTTAGATATATATCTATATCTATCTATATCTATAAATATCAGTGTGGATTTTGGTAATTCAGAGCAGGGGATACCAAAAACATAAGCACAGACACAGAATGAATGTGAAGGGAAAATTAGGGTCAAAAGCAGGAATGAGGGTTGTTTGCATGGCCATCTGACAGCAGCACACATTCAGTAAGCAGCTGACTGTATAAATACCTTCAGTTCACCTTGCCTATATTTCTTTTTTCTGTGCACAGTCAGGTGTTGGTCAGACTGTCAGTAAAATCCTTTCTGTATAGGAAGGGCTGGGAAGGGAGGTTTTGCAGTGAGGATGTGCCACCATTTGCGTTTTTCACGTAGGAATGCTGTCTGCTTGCACCTTTTGAAGTGCTTACTTGGCTAATTCAACTGTCCCCACCCTTTAGCTAGTCTACTGCTCAGAAATCTACAGTGAAGTAGATGACAGTGACATTAAAGAGGACAGAAGGGATATTTCTCCATTTTCTCTAACCAGGATCACTTTTAGCTGCTCGGAGTGGCTCTAGTAATTAAAAGGAGATTGCGTGCATCAGTTTAATATTTAGTTTATATATATATATAGTTGAATTTGATTATGTTTTTAAAGCCTGGACTTAGTGTGGGAAAACTGAGAAGAAAGAAGGGCCTTTACAGCTGCATCAGCCTTGAGGTGGAATATGAAGGAAGCTAGAACAGCACTGTTAGGTGGGCTCACCACAGCACTGGGTAAAGAGAAACAGTCAGGCTACACAGAACAGTTTCATTGCAAGCCTATCTCTATTCAATCTTTTGAAAAAAAATCATTTGACTCTTTCTCCTCCCAGTCCTTGCTTGTGACGTACTGGAGCTTTGTTACACCCAGCACTTGGATAAATAAAATCACCACACGTGATTCATGTAGGAATAGCAACAGCCGTGACTACAGTATTGTAAGAGTGAGAGATTTTGTTCTTTATCACCTTGTTACATTGGTCCTGCAAGCCTAGCCATAAAAAACACCTTGTAACCATACCTAATATCCAATATGTCTGCAGCAAAACACATTTTTCATGTATCAAATCCGTGCAGGGCACAGAAAGAATGACTTGGAACGGGAAGAAAGACGGAACATTGAGCTCTAGGAAAACTCAAAGGAACATTTTATTGTAGCATTTATAATAGAAGTTGGGGGGTTTAGTTTTGCCTCAAGGTGTAACTTGCTCATAAAAGTTCTGGAAAACCTGCTGTGTATAAGAACCCTGGCCTATGATGTCAGAATTCATTATGCACACAGGGGCTATTTACAGCCTTGTAAAGTTGTAGACAAGGAAATTGTTGCTGAAATATTGTTTCAAAAGTTTAAAGGTAATCATTCTACTGATGTATACACCTCAGCTATTGAACAGATCTTTTAAACAGCTCCTGTAAACTGAAAAAATCATATGGCTGGAGTTGTAAACATCCACTCATGTTTCTTCATATGTACTAGGTATAGAATTATATGTATGTACAGGGGTAACTGTGAAATATTTATTTTTATGCCAAAGTTACCTGCTAACTTATAAATTAAGCATATGCATAAGGTTTTCAGAAATAAGACAAACTGAAAGCAATTTTCACTGCCCTCTTTTCATTCCCCATTCAGACACTTAAAAAAAAACCAAAAAAGAATTGGAAGCAAATCAAGAAAAGAGGGGGCAAAGAATTCAACACAGAAATGAACAAACATATTTTCAGCTTTCTAAATCTTAAGATATTTTATCAAAAAGACGGAAGCATTAATTAGAATACGTATTTCTTAACAGAACAACAGTGGAGGCATGAAGCCCCATCTAGGATCAAGCAGAATTTAATCCAAAAGTGCTGGTTAGTTTAATGTGTCAGAAGAGTCTGCAGGAACCACTTGAGAAAGTAGTGAGTCAGTATCTGTTACAACCAAAACTGGCACTGCTGTGTTTAAAACTGAGGGAGAAAAACTGTTGACTGTAGAGTATGCTCTGTTTCATTTGATTGCTGCATGCTGTTTTACTCCTTGGCTCTAAGCATTTTAATTGCTGCTATAGTGATTTTTCCATCACCCTGAACAGGCTTTGTGACCAGATGTTATTTGTCAATTGTCCCACAGTAGCTGGCAATAATGTAATTACAGAAATATAGAAAAATATGCTTAGCATCGGGGATTAATAGCCAATCCAAGCATTTTCTTACTGAATAATCATTTTTCAAATATTCCTTCTCACAGCAGTCCAAATTATTTTCTAGTTCTGGATGAGGTAACTTCCCAAGCATTCAGTTATATTTATTTTTTCTAAAGCACTTGTCAGCTACTTCAAACTCCACCCCAACTCCTGACAGCAAGGCCAATTGAACACCCTCTCATGGTGGTTTCATGGGGAACCAGCTCACAGCCTCAGAAATGGACTGCACCCAATGGCAGGAGCCCAAAAATAACCCCACCACTTCCACTTTTTTCAATGTGCTTGCATTGTTCCAATCGCACTGAGATATTACTACTGATTAATTCTGCTGTATAAAAACATGCAAAATGGAGGAAAGCTGTAAGCTTTCTTTCTTTTTTTTCCTGCCTTTACTCATGTTCATAGAAAAAATTCCATTGGCTTCAATAGGCTCTGTATACCAGACAAGAACTAACACATTTTCATTAACTTATCTGAATTACTCCTTGTTTATTGCAGTGGAAGTCAGTGGAAAACCAAGGCAAATGGGATAAGAATCGATTCTATTATCCTGTCAATCAATATTGCTCTGATATTAGAGCTGAGGTTTAGTTTTATTATTGGCTTTTTTGGTCACATAGACTTCTACACCGTTTCCTGCTCTCCACAGGCATTTTGGTAAGTTCACTCCCTTCTGTCTTTCAATTCTCCTCTCTCCTTCTGCACCTGGGCTTCCTTCTTCACCAGGTCTACCCAGGGGCAGCAGACAATTTGTCAGCAATTCAAGTGATCCACTCAGATGGCAATAAAAAATTAATATCTAGATAAATACAGTCCTCCAGATCTGAGAATTTCTCTGTGCCATCAAAACATGAAAGTCGGAAAAGGCAACAGTATGCATGGACAAGGTGATCAAGGCACAAACCAGGCAAATTTCTATCCCATCCCTCCAATCCTGTACACCAAAGGCATTACCTCTTCACTTGCATGGAAAATACTCATGTTGCCACGACTTATTCACCTATACCAGAGATATCAATGCATCCAGTCTGCCAAGACAAATGCAATGATATCAGATATGCCTCATGCATAAATACCATATGCAAAATGGGATGGCTAAGATTTCACCTCAGTGTTGGTCACCCTGACGTTACTCAGGTGTTCTGTTGGAGTTGGAGTAAGCCCCACCTGAGGGAAATATCATGGAAAGATAATTGTACATGGCACTTGTCCCTTTAACACACAGCCTGTCTGGACTGCACTTGCTGGTGAGTTTATGCAAATGCTTTAGGTACATGCTATATGTATGCCTAATAAAGATACAAAGGTAAAAGTTGTGTGTGCATGCAAACGTGTGTTTATACCAATATATATAAAATCTTTTATGGTTTTCCATTCAGGAGCTAAGTAATTGATAACAATCCTGTTGTTTCTAACTTTCAGCTGGGAATGCACTACTTTGTAAGGCTAGGTACAGTCTTTGGGAAGAAATAACTTTAAAATAAAATAAGAGACTATTTGAAAAGACAATCATTGAGACATGATCTGGATGTGCCAAAATACCTCTGCTATTATTTCTATACCCAGATATCCTGGTGAGATGAATATGCCAGAGTGCTACAAGTGATCAAAGTTTCAAAGAAAAAGACATATCTTCACCCTCAACTCCAGATTCATATTTCTATGTGAAGCTCAGAGACTTGAACCTGCTACCTCCTGTGAGCCAATTTCCCCTTGGATCCACACTGCAGATTTTGAGAGCTGGAATAAGTTATGTTTTGGAGAATAAATTAGTTACTGGCAGGACAACTTTGGCAACAGATTAATCTCCCAATCAGTTGCTTCACTAGCATTCTTCTAGCTGGGAGAAAAGGCCATGTCCTCTTCCTCTGGGGTCTGGTGTTTCTTGGAGTGAGTTTGCAATAAGATTCAATTTGGAGAGCAAAAGATGTGATGTTTTCTGTTAAACAGCTATGCTCCTGCTCTATTAAGGCCCATGGGATTTCTTTTCCTTTTCTTTCTGTCTCTTTCATGAGAACAAAAAGAGCAGAAGAGTTAGTAGTAGAGGGGGGGGGGGAAGCCTAATTAAAATTAAGCAGGATTTGAATAGCTGAATTTGAATAAATACAGGACTTTCTGTGCTCTGTATCATGAGAAGCAGCAGAGCTGCCTTCCTTGGGGGAAATCTCTACCTCTCATCCTCTTCATGGCTGTTGTTTCACTTATTTCTTGGCTCTCTCTTAGATGTCTTCAGAGCCTCCAAGCCAGTATGTCTGATCTGTTGAAATAATCAGATGCATTGTTAGCCATAGTTAAGACACTTTAGCTAATGTCTTCCCAGAACACAGAAAACTAAGCCTCCATTCTGTGAAGATGCACACTGTTCCAATGCAGAGCCTCTGGAAAAGTGGGGACAGGACATGGATCGGTTTTCATGTGCAGCCTGAATCAGACACTCCACAAAATTTCCCTCACTGTGTTTTTGTTGTGCTATGAGAGCCTCTGTCAATTCCCACTGCTCATCATAACTGCACTGCTCTGGGGCTGGACACACAACCAGGAGAGGAATCTTGAACACAGTGAGTGTGGAATGTATTTCCTTGGGCATGGCTAGGGAAGTGCTGTGACAAGGTCCAGAAAACTGTGAGCTCCCAGAGCATTAATTTGCTCTCCTAGCATCTATCATGCTTGATGCAGAATTTCTGGGGTGACAGCTGGAGATGGAGGCAGGTTCTGACCACAAGAGCTATCCCTCCATCCTGAGGTCTCCTGGCCAGACCTCCTTCCCCCACCACTGGCCACCTCCTTGTGTCACTGAACCTGGCATGTTCCCTCTGTCAGCTTGCTGGTGGGTGCCCACCTTGCTGCCTTTGTCTGACTCCATAGCAGCTCCCTTCTGATGCAGATCCTGCTTTGCTTCTGGGGAGGTCTGTCCCCCTCATCAGCAGCCCTCAGCCAGGGTGGGAAGATGAAAGTATTTTCTTTTCTTTTCATTTCTTTTCATTTCATGAAGAATAATGAGGACAAGGGAAAGGAAATAAAGAAAGGCTAAAGAAAATTTGTTCCTCAAATCCATTTTATCCTATTTTTATTTGCCTTTTTGTTTTTCTGAAGACTAAAGACAAGGAAAAGAAGGAAATTTAACTATATCTAGTGCTGGAAGAGATCCATTGCTTTGCATGTCACATACAGCTTTAAAGGCTGTCTAGGGTTGCAGAAGAGGAGTAGTAAAATGCCTTCATGACTGCATTGACTTACACATTTTCTAGCTCTTCTCCAGTGCCATTCAAATGGCTTTTCACACCCAAGCAGCCACAAGCGTTTTTTCCTTCCAACTAGAGTTGGTGCCAAACTGCCCTTGAGAGACCTCGGGGAAGAAGCCACCCGTGCCCAGGCTGTGCACTGCCCGGGGTGTCTGGCATCCAGGTTCCCCCTTTGGCGCTGGCAGAGGGAGCCTCAGGCTCCCTCCTCACTGCCCAGACACAGAGCAAGAGGTTTATTTAGGTCCACATAACCAGCACCATCCCTCGCAAAAAATCTCACCCTTCCTCTCCCTTCGGTCCAAACAATAAAAACTTCTCTCGAAGTTTTAATAAAGACGAACATATAACGTATGTGTGATGTCAGCCTCGTGTTTAAAAGGCATAGCAGGTCTTTATAAGCAGAGGATATTATTCTGCCCTGGGACAAATCCGAGGCGAGAGTTTTCGCTTCTGGAGTGATGTGGGATGTTTAAACCCAGCCTGGCGGCGAGGAGGGCCGAGACCCGGGTGGGGGCCGCCCCTCTCCTCCTGACAGCTTGGGAATTTATTTTCGTGGCAAGAAGCAGGCATGGCTGGCGTTATCGGTAGGGATGACATGAGAGCCAAACAAGGGGGCCTTTGAAATCGGAGGGGTCCCCCCTCTTCCTCTCCGCGCAGTGGCGTAATTCATCTGAGTAGGGAGCGAAAAACACCGATATAGACATGTCTTTAAAACTGGGCGGTCCAGGAGCTGTCGTGGAGAGGGGCACAGGGGGGGCGAGGCTGGGAGCGGCGGGCTGGGGGTGGCGGGGTCCCCGGGCCCTGTCCCGGCAGGTGAGGGACTCCCGGTCCCCCATTCCCAGGGCCCCAGCGCCACCCAGCGGAGAGGCCGGGCCGCCTCCGCGGGGCCGGGGGTCCCCTCCCGAGGGGCAGATCGGGCGTCCCGGTGGTCCCCCGGTCCCTCCCTCCTCGCCCGGACGCGCTGCGGGGAGGAGGTGAACAGCTTGCAAGGACATCGTTTTAAAACCTCACTTCGTATTTTCGGTTTTTTTTTTTCCCTCCTCTACTGCGGTGGAGGGGGTCGGTCTGCCAAGCTGCAAAGCCTTAATGAATTTGGGAAAGCAAGAAATAATGGTGTAAATGGTGTGGCAGTAGAGTTAATATATATAT
>VZTB01017333.1:0-59559 GCA_013397245.1 Thryothorus ludovicianus
AAAGACATACAGCTGACCAGAGATTCAGACACTACACTTTGCATTGGTCAGAAAGTCCGGGGGATGAAGTGCTAAAAAAAAGACATTAGAGAAGCAGACAGCTCAGACACCTATAAGAGAAAATCTTGAGGAATAGAAGGAAGTCTATTATAGAATCACAGAAAAAGCTGAGTTGGAAGGGACCCATCCTGGATCTGCACAGGGCAGCCCAAATGTTACACCATGATCCTGAGAGATCATCCAAACTCTTCTTGAACTCTGTTAGGTTTGGTGCTGTGACCACTGCCCTGGGGAACCTGTTCCAGTGTCCAAACCAACCTCTGGATGAAGAATCTTCTTCTAAGGTCCAATCTAAGCCACCCTTGACTCAGCTTCAGGCCATTCCCTCAGGTCCTGTCACTGTCACCACAGAGGAGAGATCAGTGCCTGCCCCCCTGTCTTCCTCCAAGGAAGCTGTAACTGCAGTGAGGTGTCCCCTCAGCCTCCTCCAGGCTGAACAGAGCAAGTGACCTCAGTCACTCCTCACACGACCACCCCTCAGGGCCCTTCATCATCCTTGTGACCTTCCTTAGATGCTCTCTAGTGGCTTAACATCTTTCTTATACTGTGACCCCCAAAACTTCCCCCAGCCCTGGAGGTGAGGCTGTCCCAAGTCAGAGCAGATCAGGACAATCCCCTCCCTTGCCCGGCTGGTGATGCTGTCCCTGATGTCCCCAGGACAGGGTTGGCCTTCCTGGTTGCCAGGGCACTGCTGGCTTGTGTTCAGCTTTCTATCAGCCAGGACCCTTTCTGCAGTGCTGCTCTCCAACCTCTCATTCCAAATGTCCAAATAGTAGTGGTAATAATAATAACAACAATAATAATAAATTTAAGAGTATTATTCATTAAAATTCTTAAAAAATGAAACATCATTAATCACAATTTTAGCTGAAGCCATTGTGAATTAACAAAATACTTTCTGCTGAAAAAGCATGTGGCAAAACATTACAAAAAATATTTAATTCTTAGTGTCTGTTCATCTCCTTTCAAATCCCTTCAAATCCCTACTAAATGTTATATTTTGAGCTAATATGTAGAATTTGAGAAACTTTAATTTTTGATCTAAGAGAACATACCTTTCAAAGATAAAAGACACTTTATTTCAATAACATAGTGAATAATCAATTATCTACTGTCTCAATAGTTTTCATTTTTTGACAAAATTAAGAGACAAAACTTGTAAGCCAAAACACCTGAAAGGGAATTGTTGCCCCAATCTCAATTCCATCTACAGATGCCAGCAACAGAAATGAAAGTGAGGAGTGAATATAGGAAAATTACTTCAATTTGCCCATTAATCACTACTTAACTTGAGTAAGATTCTACTTGATGTGGGTGTATAGGTCCAATTCCCTTATTTTCTGTCTGTCTGTCTGTCTGATGGTAGCTGAACTTTGCCTCTGCTCAGAAACCCTGAGTGATGCATAGCAAGGAAGGTGTTATTTTTGTGTAAATGAAAAGACAGTCAAGGCTGGAGCTCAGTACCATGCTCTCTCTGGTCAGAGCTTCTAAACTCTGAACTAATTAAATCCCAATTATTTGCTGCACAAAGAAGAAAACAAAAGTGTTAAGCCAGCATCTGCAAGCCAATCACATCACCAAAATAGAAGTAGCTGTAGCAATACTGCAAGAGGAAACACGTTACAAAGGCAAGGCAGGGGCTGCTTCCTGTCCAATCTGCTGTACTTGTTCCCAATCAAGCAGTGGTGAGGATCATTTAGAGCCCCATCTGTGCCTCACATTGTCTCATGGAAATGGAGTGGAGAGAGTGCCATTAAAGCTTTTAAGTCTTCAACAGAGAACTCAAGTTTGCAGGCACTGGTGGGCCTGGTACCTCCCTTGGATCATTAATGGTTGAAAGGCATTGTATTTGAATTTCTCCTTTGGCTGGCTCAGAGGCATCTCTCGTTCTCTTGGTACAGCTGGCAGAGCCCATAAGCCTCTTCATTGCCAAAATATCTCCATTTCATGAACTACAAACCTTTCTGCTACAGCTGACAGAATTTACCATGAGATGAATGATGATGCTTGAAAGGTCTTTTAGCACAAGACCTCACCATTCCCAAGAGGGAAACAGCTGTGAGACAAAGTAATTCCAACATTATGCTAGCTCAAACAGTAGACAGCATAGGGGACACAGCGGGGAAATGGCAGTGGTTCATGACATGTTCAACATTATTGTTGGGAGCACTTACAAAACCTAGTTACAGAGGCAGGTAAGAAAAGGACCTTGAAGATTGCAAATAAAAGTGTTACTGTCAGAGTTTATAATCTTCAGTTTTAAAATTTTATTAGTTGCTCATTAAAAGGAAAACAGTGGCTGAATCTTCTATAAACCTCACCAGAAATTTCTGGTGAGGTCAGCATAGAACAGAATAGGAATTTATTTCATAAAATGGGAAAAAAATTTAACATATCAAAGCTTTATTCTCCAAAATATAGACACACTCTTCATTTTTATGTATTAAGATAATTTTTCTCCAGTTTCTAGCAGATTAAAATTTCCTATGTGAATCAAGTGGAACATGAATTTGCCCATAACCTTCAGGTGCTTCATAGAAGAACTATTTACTTCAGATAAATAGTTATGTTTCTAAGGATAAGAAATTCCTTAACAGGAAAAAATATTCAAAGATATTTTCTGGAAAATGACTATGTTTATGGACAAAGTTTTCATTTTGATAAATCAACATTTTTCAGCAGAACAAAACTACGAAACAGGAAAATCTCCAGTCTCCTTTTGTATGGATGCTTTTGATATTTCACATTAATCCAGATTAAGAGATATTTTCATGCAGGTAGGATCTTGAAAACAAACTGCAGGAGATTTCAGAAATATATAAGGAGTTTTTTCATGCAGAAAATGTGTGAAACACATTCATCTAATATCAAGTATTGTTTTTAAAAATATTTTATTGGATCAAATGGTTCTGACAAAGGTCATTAACTCCACAACCTTGTTAAATTCCCCAGAAAACTCTGTCTTCTCCCCAGAATAATTCTGCAGTTCTTGGACCTGAAGGCTGAGGCTCTCTACCAGCCTTCACACAGGTGTGCAAGCAACTTTTAGTGTAATAATATGGCTTCACTCACATTTTGAAATAACAGAACTCTACTTCAGCAAAACATGATTTTAAAATCATACAGCTTAAAGACAGATCAAGCAGACACCTAATATGTATCTCTGCCCAAAGAAGAGTCACCCATATCTATGGTGTTTTCTAAGATCTCCAGCAATGGAAACTTCACAACCTTCTCTGGTTAAGAAACACCATGATAGTTAATTTTTTATTCCCTTGGTACAGGATAGCAAACATTATGATATTTGTTGTCAAATGTATGAAAAGAAAAGTGCATCCTATACTTTTGCGACCTGTATTTTATTGGGAGGACCAATATAGATCATGTTCCAAGTCTTGAACTTCAGAGGCAAGATTTTATTTGCTGTCTCAGCCACCCCCTTTTCAATATGGCTTTGGGTAACTCTGTCTCGGCAGTGTTTTTACCTCAGAAATATGATGAAAGCAGTACCATCCTCTCCCACCAGGAAGAGTAAGGAGAAAAATCTTCAAGGAGATTGACCTATTGCTGACAAATTTCCAATAAAGTCACAAGGCTGCACTCTTCTGTAAAATCAATCTTCATGTCCTGGCTCACTAGGCCAAGACCATGCCAGGATCTCAAAATCGCCTTTGAGAGTCTTTGTTATTTGATAACTTGGTTCTCTGGTCATAAAGAAGACTGGTTTTGGCCAATGGCTTCAAGACTTTCCAGACACTTCCCTACTAATCAACCAAACTCATGGAAGCATGAGCAAAAACATTTTCTCATGACCATGCTCACAACTTAACTGCTGTCAGGATCCCTGTCCTGGTTTAGACCCACACTCATGAGCACTCTTCCTTACAGTGCCCAGGCACATGGGGAGAGATTTCATGGGCCAGAAACTGCTCTTGACAAAAAGCGTGAGACCAATCAGTCTGAGAATTCAGACTCAGAGATGTAAACTTTACCAGGGCATTAAATGTCTGGAGAACAAGTATTGTGTCATTTTATGTGTTTGTGGGAGATGTAGTCAGGGATCTGAAGGCCAGGAATAGTCCAACTTGACTTTAACGCACCAGCAGGAAAAATGACTGTGTTGCTGTAGCATGTAACTCTCTTCTGACAGTTCTAGAGGTGCTTTACTGCCCAACATTGTCAACCAGGAGAGAGAGGTACCTCAGAGACAGATGATAAACAAACAGTGTGAGCCTTAGCTGGGTTAGCAGCTGTTAACATCAGGTTTAAGTTAAGTTACCAAATCACATTTAATGTAAGTAGCAACTGTAGTTAGAAAAGGGGAAAATCAGAACATAGCAATGTGCTCCACCGTAAGTGTTTCTAGCCCTGGTTCAGACCCAGACTGGCATGCTAGTTTTAAATTCTTTCACAATCAGAGATATTTCACAATAGATAAACCTATAATAATGTGGATGTACTGCAGAAGCCTTGCACACAGAAGTCCTGCCAGCACCCTTATTACACCTGAGTGATACTAACTCAAATTCCTCCCTTCATATCAACTTTAAAAGCATTGCTTCATGGGGAAAGAAAGCCAGTCTCTCAGGTAACCAAATCCCATAACACATAGGTCTTTATAGGTTAAAACCAACACCTTGAACTCAGCCCAGAAATTTATTGGCAGCCATTGCAGATTTTGGAGGCTGGGGGGTTTTATGTCCTCTCTGCATGATGCTCCACTTAATAAACAGGTGGTTGAATTGTGCACACTAGATTCAGTTGCCAAATGGCCTCAAGATGTAGCCTCACACGGAGTGCATTAGAGTAATCTAACCTTGTGGTAAGAAAAGTATGGATAACTTGAGCAGGGACCACATGTGACAGGAAAGGTTGTGCTCTTCTTGCCAAACACAGCAGGAAGGGAAAAAACCCCTCTTGGCTGGCTGTGCCTGCTACCACAGAATCAACAAGGTCTGTGTGCTCCAGGACCCGAATGCTCAATGGGAAGCTGGATCTAAGTTCTGAAATAAGTTGCTTGGATTCTCCAGTACTCTGGAGCAGGAGTCTGGAAATTATGTGACACATTCACTTAAATTGAATAATGGAAGTTTTCATGACTAAATGTAAAATGAACAACGTAGCCTGTAATATAGTCCTTGTGTTATTTATTCTGATACTAAATGTAATTTTATGCTGTTCCTACAATTTCCATGTGGAATGTGCTTACTATTTTGAATTCATAGGAGCACAAGTTCATCACTGAAGTGGGAATATGAGGTTTGGGAGAATGTGTGTGGGCTGCTGAGGATCAGGAGAATGGTGGTGTGAAGTGTGGCGTTACAGAACTAAGAAGACATTCCTGTGAAATCTGTCATCAATGAAACAGATTAAAGATGTAGCTGTCCTTACTGCCACTTGTGTTATCCAGCAAATTCTAAGTGAAGGGACTATGCTCGAAATCAACATTGCATTGGTGTTTCTTCAACATTTTCCCCATTGTCAGGAAGATGAAATCAGTACCTTAACACAGTAACAAAGATCAAGGGTGATGGGAAAAATTGAAATTCTCCAGCAAACAATTTCAGCTAAAGAAGCATGAGATGACTAAACTTTAGACTATCATAAAAATCATCCAGTTGATTGGCAGTATTGAAGAAGGGTAAAAAGATAAAGGGAGTTCCCACTTTTCCTTGCCCAACACTCTAATAGTTTCTTACAAATTCTACCTCATCTCTTTCTCACATATGTGTTAGCTTCTAATAGGAGGTTTCACTGCATTCTGTCCATCCTAGTTCAACAATGATGTAAAACGTGGATTTCTATCAACTACAAATTTAAACAAGCATTGTATTATTATTGCTTTTTTAGCTTGTGTTAGCTTTTTCAGGTTGTATCTGTTGTTTTCAGGGATACAAGGAGTTGTTCAAAAACTTATTAAAAAAACCCAAGTTTCCTCATTCCAAATCAGTGGGAATATTCACCAGAGTATCTACACAGTTTAGGAAGGAGCAAACATTTTACCTGTTTTTGTGTAAGTACCCTGATGTCTGTGCCCTATTGTCTTTGCTGCTGTTTTGTATAGTGTATACTGTAGAAAATAGACATACATAATATAGCCTTTCCTCTGTTTTAACCGAAGTACACCAAGAATAAAGGCTGTGGTAAAAAAATTCACATAAACTCCTAATAAGTTACTAATATTGCTAAATAACTGATTTTAACCACAAGTACAATGAAGAGTGAGTAATGCCCAGGTCTCTGTTTGTTAGCAACACTATTTATTCAAGGAACCTGTTATAGATGCTGCAATAGGTGTTATTATAGATCCACTCTACCTGAGAAACCTCCTCCTTTGAAATAAGGCTATTTTAGGACCACTGAAGGACTGTTCAAATTCTGTACCTGGTCTTTGTGGGGACGGAGCTGACATTGTGAGGGGGCTAACTGCGTGGTACTTTGATAAACTCTGTTCATTCTTTTATTGGCTTAAGCATTGCAGTGAAAACAGGATTTTCATGTCATTTTTATTATAATTTGGTTTCCTGTGCAGGCTAAAATGGCTTTTGAAACTGCAGTTTATCCACTCATGAACTAGAACGAGGTCTTGTAAAACTGTGCGGGGTTTACGCTGCTTTCCCTTATTTGAAACATGTGGAGAAGCTTATGGTTGTGATCTAGGATTAATACTGTTATAGGCTGGGTTAAATCTGGTTGGAACTGCTGGGTGTGACCGTCACTCTTCATTTAAGATAGTAGAAACAGGCTTATTTATGATGTGATAGCAGTATTCGAGCTGAAACAAAGGCACACCCAAGACCACTAAGGAATTCAAATTATCTTGGAGGATGGTTTTGCTGGCTGTTTTTCAGAAGGCTATTTGTGTACGTGTATTTATATGTCAGAGAAAGAGAGAAAGAAACAATCAAAGTGCAGAGAAACTCACACTATGAAGCCTTTCAAGACAAAGCCAGGGTGAAAGATCCCTTTCAATTTCTCTTTCCTGCATGCTCTCCTCCCCTCACCCCTCTCCTCCTTTTCATCAGCTATTTTTGCTACTGAAACTATTCGTGTGGCACTGTTCTCAGGCATTTCTGTAAACTAGCTTACTTTAAGGAAAAAATTTATTTATTTATCTGCCACCCTGCAGCCAAAAAATTTCCCTGGCTGAGACCATTGCCATGGAAACAAATGCATTGGCACAAAGGGAATTTGTACCAGGGCCAGAGAGGGAGTAGTCAACTGGACAAGCTGCTGCAGTCCAGAAGGTTTAGGTTGGAAACCTTGGCCTAAATGAATTGTAGTCAATTAGAGTCTTTACAGAAATTTGGATTTTCATCAAAAATACTGAAAAGTAACAAGGGTAACATCACAGGCAATTCCAAACATTATTTCTGCTCTGCTGTTGGGAAGCACTAGGAGGACCTATGAAGAGTTTCCATTAGGGAATAGGAGGAAACTCGGTGACAGAAGATGTCTTCTCTGCACTAATCTGTATTGGTCACTCTAAACGTGCTATTGTGCCTCTCACAAGAATCCTGTCTGCTCGCTGGATAAGGAATCACAGAATCACAGAATGGCTGGGGTTGGAAGGGACCTCTGGAGACCCTGCAATCCAATCCTCCTGGTAAAGCAGGTTCATCCAGATCAGGTTGCCCAGGGTTGTGTCCAGGTGGGTTTGAGTATCTCCAAAGAAGACATGGGCAGATTTACATTACAGTAGTGATTAGTTTCAGATCAGTGTCTGTTTAGACATCTATCATTTAGACTCTGGGTTTGCATTGTCTGCAAACATTCTGGAGCAAACTGTTGTACCAAATAAGTATGCATAGCTACAGCCAACTTCAGAACTGGGCATGCATCCATATAATGGGGTAAATGATTGGGAATGTACCTCAGGAAAAAAAACCATTGATAGAGCAGAACTATTAGTTTTAAACATTAAAGTGTGAGATTATATGGTATAATTAGCTACATTGACTCAACAAATATACAATAAATCTTCCTCAAATTACCTTTATTTCAACTAGAAAAAACTTAACAAAATTTAATGCTTACCAGGGACAGAGGAAACACAAGTCAAACTTTGTAAGTAATTTCAGTGATCAATTAACTCAAAAAGGTCTAAAATTTCCACTTTGCTTCATGGTTGAATGTGATTGCATTTATTTTCAGTTGTGAGTTCTGATAAGACGAAGAGCCTTCGTTATTAAGTGTCAGTTCATCCAGTCACATCAAACTTGATTCTTGCCAACAATCTCATTCGCATATAATACAGGTGGAGAGGGGTCCCCAAGCTGTAAAGGATCTTTCACCATCCTACAACTTTATGTCAAAGCTCCTCCTACTTCCATAATTTCCTGCAGGAGTAAAGTTCAGCTCAAAGCACAGCATCCTGGAAGTGGTTGCCATCACATCTAGAGCTAACATAACATCCTCCAGCTTCCTCCAGATTCGTCTCCTCATCAATATAAGAACTGTATTACTCTTTCTGTTTCAGTGCTATACTGGGGATTTGAACTCATTTTTTTATCCTTTACACCTCACAAGCTATTTGCAGAAATATTTCCCTGGTCTGTAAATACAATCTGCTTCTACTGAAAGGTATTGCCTGCAGCTGAGCAGAGAAAGCAAATTATTCAAAGTAACTGATTAATTATCTTTGCTATTAAGTATTCTTTCCTAACAATGTAGTCTCTAAAGAAGATACATAACAAGTCTGTTTTCCTCCAATTCATCAATAAAAACATTAAGCAGCAGTTGACCATGAATTAAAGCTTAAATTAAACTACTTCATGAGAGATGATTCACAAGTGATTTCTTGTTCCTAATTCCACAAGAGTACCAGTCCTTTGTTTAATGGATCAATACTGTGAATTTATCACATATATGTTTCTTGGTCAAAGTAAAAGAAAATTCAAGTAAGATATCTACCAAAATCTATATCAACATTATTATCACTGAAAGTTTAATTTCATCAAAGATATGAAAGCACAGACATGAAAAAAAAGGCTACACCAGAAATGATGTGTTTTCATTAATTTTTCATTCTGATATTCATCATGTACTTCTTTAATTCTTAATTAAAGAAGTTACAAATGATGCATTACTTTATTCTGCCAGGGACTAATGCCAAGGCTGACATCCTTATAGTTAAACTTGCACAGTGTTACCTCAGTTATCGTCTTTTTTTCATACCTCTAGAGTTTCTTCAGTGCTTCAAACAGCTCATGTTTTTCCTCTCTTCCCACTTGAAGGTGTGGGAATCCTCACCTAGTGATTTATCATCCTCCTTCTTTGCTCTAGAACTGGAAACTGCCCTTTGATAAGAATGTGTCCTCCAGCTCTGTCCTGAATACAAAGCAGGAATGCCACTGGACACTTCCTTTGTGTCATAAGTAGCAGTTGCAATATTTGCAACTACAAAATGTAATGGACACTCTCTGGTTTTCCTTGGTGCTGTTACAGTTCCCTAGGTTGGCAAAATGCTCCTCCTTTCACTCCTCAGCTTCTTTCATGATTTTTGCTGCAGTTCCTTGTCTAATACTATGCTTGACTGCTCATTTTTTCTCTATTTCTCTTCTTTCTAGATAAATTGTAATTTTGATATCTGCTGTCATTTCTCTTCTCTACTAGATTATTTTACTTTAGCACCATTAACATCTTCTAATTCTAGGCTTGGGATTCTTGGGTAAGAGAGAAAACTTTTTTAAACACTTCTTTATTATCTCCTCTTGTTTTCTATGTGTGATTTACATTCGTCATTCTTGTAGATTTTATGAAATTAACTCTCTTGAAACACTAGTTTGTCGCCACATACTAAATGAAAGAAAGAATGGATATTTACTTCAAGGCAATTATTAGATTTCCCCTCTAAAATTTCTTTGTTTACTAAGATGAGAACCAGGTAATTCCCTTTGGTTGGCTGCAAGATATTTTTTTTTTTTAATTGCTACATATTATTTTCTAAAATTCTGACTATTTAAACAGAAGATATGAGGATTCAAATAAAAGTACTAGAGTTCTTCAGGATAATGGGGCTTTTAGGGATTTTTCTGACATGGAAAAGATATAGGCAAACCAACCATTCAGTTTACAATGCAGATTGTGTACTACAAACTGTGATTTTCCTTTTAGGGCATGTATTTAGTAGCACGTACTTATATTTTTATATTTATCATAGAAACATGTGGGTGAATATCACCACCTCCTTTTCACTTTTTCTTGGAAATCCATTTTAAATACTTTATAACCCTTTAGCCTATCCTAAGGTTGAGTTTCCTGGGCATTTCTTCCTTTCTCTGACTGAAAGTTTTATCTGGGAAGGCTGGAAGGGGAAGCTGGACTTATATATTTGCCTGGGATTTCCCTGTGGCTGATAGCCCTAAATGGCTGGACATCAACTCAGCAGAGTTCAGGGGGGGCTAGCTATGTGCCTGGGTCTTTATTTGTAGGGAGCTCTGTAGTCACTCTATAATAGTTAATGTCAGCCCAGCACTTCTGGGAAGTTTCTGTCTTTCCCAGGTAGCCTGTGTGCACATGGCCCTGACAAACTAAGGTGAGAACACCAGGAAAATCTGTGTTTGATTGAGTAAGAGTGTGTTCAGCCCAGCAGAGTGCTTCTGACAGTAAAGGAAATCTGGGGAACATAGAACAAGCAGGATAACACAAAGTGCTCTTTGCCCAGCAAGCCTTCCTTGGCTCCAGCCATGAGAATGAAGAACTTATAAAATTAGAGACAACACATTTCTGTTCAATAACCCTTGCAGTAATCCTCATCAGTGGATGAGCCTCACCAGTTTTTGAACACCACTTGTCTTTTGGGATGTCTAGCATCCATCAACCAAACATTGAATTCCACTGTTGTATTGTGAACAGCATGAAAAGGACTTGTCTTGAATCTCTCACCTGATTCTTTCATCTGATTCTCCTATTTTTGAAATAGAAATGAAAATATTTCCTCTTCTAGTGAACAAATTGTTTTGTGTACCAAAATTTCACACAGAACATGATTTTATATCCTCTCTCAGCTGAGTTTTTTCTAGTTTCTGTGTTTCATTGTGTTATTACTGTTCCATATCTCTGATCACTTCTGTTGCTTTCCTTTGTATTTTCCTTAGTTTTCCTATAGATTTTGATGGATGCAGGATCAGACCTAAATTCAAGATGGGAATGCACTGTGCATTTTTTCAGTGATATGAAAAAGATTAGTGTTTCATCCTGAATGTCACAATATAATTTTAAATAAATAATAGTTTTATCCCCTTCTCCCTTTAGCTTTTGGCTTGATATTCTCCTGACTCATTTCAAAAACACATCCCCTCTATTTAACCCTTTCCTTCCATGCACACAAGTTCTCTTTGTCCTTTCCATAACCAGCTTCACTTGTAGCTCTAACAAGAGCACTGAGACAGAGCCAAAAGCAGTGACTGGACATGATTGACTGCAGCCAGAGTCATTCACATGGGTTGTCCTTTCTAGAAGCAGGATGCAGAGACACCCAGGCTGGTTCTGGAGAGAAGTAGCACAAAGCCAGCAAAGGTTTCCTCCCTGGGCTTTGTGCCACAACTCTTTGTAATGGGATCCCCTTCACTCAGGAGAAACCACTACCAAGAATTCTGATTCAATAGAGCCTTTCTGATGTGCCTGTTGCCAAAGAACAGCAGTATGCTTTCCATTCAAGTTTTGAAATATTTTACATTAATTCTCACCCCAGTGGTTTTGGCTTACTCATCATCAAGACCACTACAGAGAAATAGTGATCAATAACAAATAAGTGCCTGGAAAGCCTTGTGTTATTCACCTCAGGTACTGGGTAAATTCCATTCCACCCACCACAAATTCTGCCTATGATTCCGTATGGGTAGGTGTTGAGGGACAAAATCAGGCCAATGATTTAGGTGATTATTTTTTAAAATCTTAACCAAATGGATGAATCAGGTTGGGAAAGCAGTTATATAGATTATTCACAAATTCCAGTATTTGATACGAGGTTATGCGTATCACATGCATTTTAGATCAAAGGCACTTTTAAAAAAGTAAAATTAGACAGGTATTATTCTAGTCCCTACTAACTGACAAAACTTTCATTCATTCTGCAAGAAAAACTGTGTTTCTTCCCCCTTTCAGATTTTTTTCCTGCAAAAATTTTTCTCCAACAGTCTCTGTCAGTACCAATTTATCCTGTAACATATAGTGGATTTCCAGCTCTCAGGGACCTATACTGACTCCCAATTGGTGCCTAATGCAATTATCATTCATTCTATTTGAATATTAGCATTAAAGGGATGTATTTTTTTTCATAACAGTTTTGCGTATGTTCCGCATTAACATTCCAGTGCTGCTCAGTAAAAAGTGTTGGCCATCTGCCCACTTTTAAAGTAAATTTTTGGTTTACCATTTTTTAAATTTGGATTTCTAATTATAGTTAGCTCTTCATAAATAGTTTAGCAGAGCTGTAGAGAGTGTTAAGCACTGCATTTCTGAACCTTTCCTCCCTAATAAGTAACTGTAACCTGGCTCTGACACCTCCAAAATCCAATATATTTTTGTAATTTCCCCTTCTTTGTTCTGTAGACTTCCCTAAACTTGCTAAGAGGAAACATCCCTCTTGCCATTGACCCTGGCAGCAAACCACCATCCCTTCTGTTTGATGCCTCCCAACACACCAGCTAGTGTCTTCAGCTGGACCCGTGGGCCATCAGCTGGAGAGCTGCAGGTACTATGTCATCAGAGAGCTATTCTTTGATGATCTGGTCAGCCTTCCTTTCTAGTTTCTAGTAAGCCAGTCTTGGCAGGTTTGTCTTGCCAATGTGCCAGCTAATACAGCTGTAATTATAATTGAATCCACAAAGTTAGATTTAGTCTTCCAAGTCCATATATCACCCTTAGTTACTGCAGTTTTCTGCTACTTAAGCATATTTAATTTAAAAACTACTGTTCACATTATATTTCCAGTGGCTTTTGAGATGTGTGGAAGGGTGTTGGTTCACATCAGAGGTACAAAAAACTCAAGTAACCACACACATAAAAGAGAAAAAAATAAAAAAATAAGGTAGACAATATGGAAGGATAAAAATGCTTTATGCTCTAAGAATATTTCAAATGAACATACCACCACTCACAGGGGCACAGTTAAACTGGGCAGCAGTCCTGGGAGTGTCAAGCCAGATACTTCTTGGCACTTCCAGCTCATTTGTCAGGATAGAACTGCTCTTCCTCTGGATGACAGAGCAGAGTAAAAGCACAGCAAAATGTGGTGATGAATCATATCTACAAGTTTTTCTTTGGGACACAAATGCTTTGCTGTAACCAACAAAACACCTCGGTGGTCCAGAAATCAATTTTTGCCAGTGTAACTCCCTAAAAGATTTCCTAAAATCCTCATTGAACACAAATGTTCCTCCTCACAAATAATCTTCATCAGATTGTAAGGGGACAAGCCATGATGCTGCTCTGCAACCTTTTCTTCCAAATCAGCTGCATGATTTCTCACTATTTTTTTAATGATCTTTATTCCTTCAACATACTGTACTGAAATTGATCTTCCATGAGAAATACTTTTCCAGTACCCAAAAATCACCTAATCAATATCTGTTTATATATCTTCATTCTAAAACTTTTAAAAACACTACTCATGTCACTGACAGATATAGAGGTGTAGTCTTATGTAAATTTTTATATTGTTTGTTTTCTCTTCCATTTTCAAAAAAAATCTGTCTTTTATCAAGGTCCATTCTCCAGATTTCTCCTGAGAAGGGACTTTCCTTGTCTAAATGTCTAGAAGGATTTTATTGTTTTCCAAAGTAAAAAGAGTAGAGACAGTCAATCATAAAGCAAATTTTGACAAAAAATTATTTCTGAAGGGAAAAAGAAAAGAAAAAAAGGGAATATATCTGAAAATCACCAACAAAAATCTCTCTTGCACACCATTCAGGCTATTTGATTTCAGATATTTTGATATGTTCTTTCATTGCAGCTGACATGCTTCAAATTCCTGTCTTCTGTATAACTTCTATATATCTCACACACAGAGCCTGGATTGTATTTCTTATGATGTCCTATGCATGAAGATTTTAGTAAGAATCCCTGCTATAGTTCTTCATGATAAATGTAGTTTAAAAAAAAGAGTAAATTTAAGTAAAATATGAGTTTAAATAAGTCTAACAAAGGAAAAGGAGATATCAAAGGTAATAATCAGATGAAGATTATCGGCTCATTTTTATTTCCCCCCATTTTTTATGATTTCTTGTTAAAAATATTTTCTGGGTATATCAAACGTTAATAGTGCGAGTGACAAATCTTCAAGACATTTTATTAGGAATTGGGTGGATAGAAAGAGAAATTGTTTTACTGTTATTTGGAATACTGAAAACAAATTTCAGAAATCAGATCCTCTATTTTAACAAAGGTAACAAACCATGAAGATCTTTCCTATTGCCAGCCTCACTCTGGGAGAACAGGACAGTTAATGTGCTCTGTGAGGAAAAGTTAAAATGACAAATGGGTTTTTGACTATGAAAACTGAAAGTAAATAAACAGCTATACCACAAGGCACGTTGCTGGACTCTGAAATGGTAATTTCACAAGAAGCTAGAGTGAGTTTCTTTAGAATAATGTATCTTGTTCTGGTATTCCAGTAATAAAAATAGTTTATTCTGTGTATTAATTATTAGATCAGTATCAACCAAAAGGTTTCATTTAAAGCATCTGTAAAATAATTTCATTATAATTCCATTGCCTGTCAGAAAATGCTTTAAACTATACTGTACACATGGACAAGTGTAGCTGATACAAATGGAAGAAGGCAAAAATGAGACACCCTGAGCTGCTCCTCTTTCCTTGTTCAGCATCTCAAAATCTTGAAGAAAGCTTTGAAAAGATTCTAGAGACAACTGTTCAGTATTGTATCATTACAATGTAAATTAGCAAGTTTAATAATAGGTATGGAAGGGGAAAAGCAGTGTTAGTTTCAGGAAACAAGGCACATAGAGGAATGGGACCTCAGACATAGCATCTGAGAAGAATAAGGTGGCAGCATGAAGCTGCTGGGGTTTCCTGTCATCCTTTGCTCTCCCACTCCTAGTCTCCTGAACTGTTTTAATTTTGACATAATCCTGATTCTAGCAAGTTCTTTCCATCAGTCCAAAGGACTGTGGTAACACCCAAATTTTAAAAAGATAACTTCAGGCACCTTTTCTTCTCCCATCATTCTCTGGTGGTTACACTGCTCCTTGGCACATTCTTCATGCTGCAAATTCATGAGGGCCCATGGACAAGAGTCACACAGGGGCTGGGGGTCTCCTTCAGTCTAAATTGAAATGTCCCATTGGCCACCTCAGTCACTGAGAGGAGCTCAGTGGGAGTGAGGGTCTTAGGCTAAGTATCTTGCCTTGAAATCACTCAGAAAGCAAAGGACATGTTTGCAATCACTCAATATCAACCATTAGCAAAACATCATCTTTGTATTCTACAGTCTGGCAACAGCTTGTGAAGCTCTTTGCTGACTGGTCCATCTTTGACAAGTTTTCATTATGAATTTTGTGTACAATCTGATTCTCCATTGTCCTAACATTTTCCATTCTATATAATGCTTCAGCTATGTAGATATTAGCAGATTTGCAGTTTTAGAGCAAATACAGGCACACTTCAAATAATAAAAGATTTTCATCTCTCTTGCTTTAAACTCTCATTCAACTGTGTCAGATAGCAAGCTGTTGTTTTGGAGATTTTTCTTTAGCATGTGTGTGACTTACTTGCTCTAGCTTTGTAACAGATGAAGTGCACTTATAAACCTCAATACCTGAGCAACTGTAATGTCTTAGCAATTTCATAATGAAATTCATATGGAATTTAGCAACCCAAGCCAGATTTGTGTCAGAATCTTTAACATGTTCCAGTTGCATGAAATACTAATTAAAGGCACTCATTGTTAACTGATATAAATAGTCCCCACTTAGCCCATTATAGGTATGGGTTGTAAAACAAACAATTATGTGACAGATGATACATGTTAACACAGAGAAATTCTGTAATGACATTTCTGTAACACTGTAACCTCTTCAACCACCATGTGTTCCACATTACAGGCTAAAGGGGGTGCTGATTGCAAAGGTGACGTACTTTCCAGTTTGTGACTTTTCTTCTAAGAATAGAAATGCCTTAGAGCACCTCTGAGCGATTTACATTACAAATTTCGTTCAGGCAATGAAATCATTAATGCAAGCTTGATTTTAACTGCTGCATGTGTTTGCTATTCCATGCACCAGTGCCAAATAGTTGACTGTGCCTACCCACCAAACACCACCTTACCCAGAAACTGCCTTGGTAATCCAAGCAAACAATTGTTTCCTATTTACCATTTCTTTCATCCAATACCCATTTTCCCATCACTCTCTACTAGGAATAAAGCAATTTGGACCAAAGGAAGGTGACTTTGGAATGCTTTTGTTTGTTTTGTTTTTTTTAAATATGTCATCAAAACTGTACGTTAACCATGGGATAGAAGCAATCTCCTGGCATTTGGATAAGACACAGAAATTATTCAATTAGTAAAAAATGGTTTCTGCCTTTCCACTAGCCAACATATTCCTGTAACATTAGAAGCAGGTGGCCTCCTTACTCAAAGCACAAACACGCAGAAGTTGCCTAGTGCATTTAACCTGCCAAAAAATATGTATTTTCACATCTGTGAACTTACAGTCCTGTGTTTAACCCTTGCAACTACAGAGTTTCTAAAGCAACAGCAGAAGAAATGACCAAGGTGCATGTCCCCAGGGAGACAGTAAATGAAGGAAAGGTGACCACAATCTATGGACAGTACTAGGAATTATTTCAGCCATGAGTTTCAAAAGGAAGTGCTGAAGTTGGACACAGGGCAACTGAGCTTTTTTTAAAAAATAAGCAAGACACATTATAGTCATGTAAATGCCAATGTAGGACTTGGAAAACTCCATATTTGATATCTACTTTAAAAAAGTTTGGGCCTTAGTGAACAAGACAAAACTATTTGTTAGTGGATATTTGCCTCCAAAGCTCTTTCTCAGAGATATATATTTCACCAGGACAATCCACACCGAGCTATAACATGTACAAGACAAAACCAAGCTTTTGCTAGTATTATGATGATTGATTTGCTGCTGAAAGTGAAAAAGTTGAAGCATGAGAGAACAGATGATGCAAAACTTAAACATTAATGGAAATAATCTTGTCTTACATCACAGCTAGAAATTGGCTTGGATGGAAACCCTAGAGCTCTTCAGATTTGTCCTCAGAGGCGTTTTTTATCTAGGTCTGAATCCAAACATTTTGCTTAGACCTATCATCTGATAAAATGTGGAAAGTCCTTTGTGACACCTCACCCGCACAGTGAGTTGAGAGCTTTCCAAGTCCACTGGGTTGTCCTCTCTGATAATTCAGGCTCCACCAATTCAGTTCAGGAAAAGACTCAAAAATAACCTCTAATTTCATGTCCAACTACTCAAAATTAAATAAACTAAGACACAGTCTGTGAAAGAACTGAAATCTCTGTATGTAAAATCAATACATAAAGATGTCTAATCATTCTGGAAAGATTGTTAGTAACACTAATTGCTTTGTGGATAATTTAAAAAATTCAAACCAGTAGGACTGTTAATTCCATTTTAATTCTTGCTTAATCTTGCCAATCTCAAGCAGAATCACCTGTAATTTTACCTAGCATTCAGTGGTCTTATACCAGAATACACATTTGTTTCTGGAACATTTGAAGCCATTTGGATAGGACATTTGGATGATATTATTGTCCAAAAATGGGGATGTTCTCACTCTTTGGACTTTTTCCTAACCCTTTTTTTGGTTTTTAGAACACAAGAATGATTTACCCTAGAAATGTCAAACTTGATTCAATGCTTGCTTGGCGAAGAGACATGCCTTTGGAGCCTGTTAGAGGGCTTAGGTGGGTAATTGTAAAGTTATTGTTAGTTTTTTCCACATTCATGGCATAGAATACATGGCCAGCTCATGTTAATAAATACCTGTTGGGTACATGTGTGGTTTATAAAGGCTTGATTCAAAGCCCATTGAAGTAAATGAAAAGGGTTCTCTGGCTATAAACAGGCTTGGAGTCAGCCTGTAAATGTAAATGACAGGATGGAAGAGAGTCTGTCACGGAGAAAGTAGACGAAGAATCTTATCTCCTACAACCCTTAGAATCCCCATGGACAGGCAGAGAGTAGGGAGGGTAGGAAGACAATCATTGTGGACATCATGTACTACAGGGGTCACCCAATGGCAAAGGGAATAGAATCTTGAGAAAAGGGAAATTCTAGGGTCAAAGAAGGGTAAAAATTGTTTTAATTATAACAGCTGATGTTGATCAGTTATACTTGGTTTTCTGTACCACTGGAGAAAAACAAAGGAAAGGAAAGAAGAAAGGAAAATAAGGAAAAAAGCAAGAAAAGAAGAAAAATATGAAATTTTTACAAAGTCTTATCATTATATGAGTGATATAAAGGTGTTCATATATTGCTCTTGAGCAATATAGAGGCATCTCCTAAGCTGGACCTATCTCATGAGTGCACATGTTGATATGGGAACTGTTGAATAATTGCAGCACCAATTTGTGGAAGGAAATGAGCTGCAGAAGCATGCCACCCTCCAAACCAGCTGCTTGCCTAGCCCAGCCTTATCCTGCCTAGCACTGGAGTCCCAGGAGCCTCTGGCATCACCTGCCTGAGAACTATACACAGGGTCTCCTTCCTTCAGCTCTCGGAGACATTCCAAGTCATCTCATGAGTCCCAGATTTTGGTGGACAGACGGGAGGGTCAGGAAGATTGCACGGCCATTCCTGGAAAAACACATTTGTTCTGCTTCCAGGAACTGGGCAAATGTCTGCTGAATCAAGCAGGACTATTTTCACAGCAAAGTAAAAATCCTTCTTATCCCATGTCTTTTTGCACAAAGCAGGAGCCTTTTTGCAGAGTCTGTATATTTGCTAAAAAGTATGCATCTCTACTTATGGCTTAACATGTACAAAAAGTCTGCAATAACTCTCACTATATTTGATTTTTTCTTTTATTTTCTTATTCTCTCTCCATTTTTAAATACTTGTCTTCCAGTGGAAGAATTGTACAATGATTTACCCAAGCAAGTTTTTGTTTTGCTGTGGGAGTGTGTAGTCCAGCAGTAGCTAGTTGGTAGCTTGCCACTCAAAGTTGAAAGTTCAGCAGCCACCTGTGTCACATTTCTCCCTTTTATGGAAGGCAAGAGTGCTATAGGAAAGGTGTGTTAGCTTTTTCTTTTTTGGTAGGGCTAAAAGTGGAAGGGAGCGTTGTCTGTGAGAAACTTATTTCCTCACATAGTGAAGTAGCCAGCTGGCAGCCAGATGGCATCAAGCCATCAGGAGGTCAAAGGCCATTGGACAACTGTGTGAGATTTGTTTCTCACTCGATGTGTTTGGTTTTAAAATCATTTATTTCTGGAGTAAGTCATAGATATGGAAAGGGTTTTACCTAGGGGACATTTGTTTCCCCATCCAGTTGAAACCACAAACAGACAGAAAGCTGGTCACTGGCCAAAGTGAAAGGCCAAAGGCAAATTGTCCCATATTTATCCTTTACTGGGTCAAAACTCAAAAGCTGGCCACTGATGGCAGTTCATAAATATTTCACTGCTCCAATCAACAAATGAGATAGAAGGACATCGCATGTCCAGAAATTTGTTGACTCTTGCAGAGCAGATAGCCAGCTGGCATGAGCACTGCTATTGCCCTGTCTCAGAGCTGAAAGGCCAGAGTCAAATGGTGCCAGATTTGTTCCTGGTTTAGCTAAAATAACACAGCAATTGTGTTTATGTTTTGCTCTTGTTGTGGCATGTCCTATGATCCTCACTGACCATGTGATCCTTACCTATTAGTGAGTAACAAGAGACTCTGAAATCCCCAGAGAGAAACTTTTCCTAAAGGTTTACAATTTCTGTTTCATTCAAGCTTCCCATTCATCTCATGTTTTATCCTCTTTTGTGTTTGCAAGTGCTTTGGGAGTCATCAAGAGATGCTTGTAACATAGTGTATGGGATCTGATCCCATCCTCACAGCTCTGGAGAGCTGTGGGTCAGGTTCTTTTTAAGTGTCATCACGCAAAGTCTCACTGAGATCAGTGAAAACAAACCCTTGTGTGTTGTGCAGGTAAGGTTTGCACCCTGACCAGCAGTTTCCATCCTTAAACAGGAATAGTGGGACAGCCTCTTTATTCTGAAATTGTCAATGCATGTCTGTGGCACCCCCTCCTAAATATTTGGAAGGGTTAACACTTCAAACTTCTACCCCTTGTTTGGAACAGGAGATAAATGGCCAAGAAAGAATCAGCTACATGCTTTCCATCAAACATGCCAACACATAAGGTTCTGGCTCCTGGTCCTTGGGGTGGCTTGCTGCCCAGCATCCAGTGGTCCAGAAACACACTGTTTTCACAATACCTGAAGCAGCACAGTCAAATTTAGATTCTGATCAGCCTGGTAGGCTGCCCACATAAAAATAAAGGGTTATGAGCATGCCAGTCGGTCCCTTGTCACCAGCACTGGCTTCTGGAAGGCAGTTCCCCTTCCAGAGAGCACAAATACTCTGAGGAGATGGTTGAGTAAAGCTGTGGTTTTCAGTTACCCATGCAAAGGAGCATGAAAGAACAGATTTCCTTGGCCTCACACATGCTTTATAACCCTGTTCCAGGGCAACCCAGACAGTGACAGAAGGAACTTCCAAAGACTCTGTGGTGGTCCAGTTTGGTGTAACCTAAGAAGTCATGCTCTTCAGCTCTCTGCCCCAGCTCTCTGCCCAGAGGTTTCCTCCCCAGCAGCAGCGGTGGCAACAGAACTGTTGGAGTGTTTGGTTCCCCAGCAACTGCAGCTGACTGTCTGGTATATCAATTTGTGTCACAGGCGAGTTCAGTTCGTGTTCATGAGCCTGATGATTTGTGAACTCCCCTAGTGGCAGGGCGGCTGCACTGCTGCTGCTGCACTGCTGTTGCTGCTGCTGCTGCACTGCTGCTACTGCTGCTGCTGCACTGCTGCTGCTGCTGCTGCTGCACTGCTGTTGCTACAGCTGCACTGCTGTTGCTGCTGCTGCTGCACTGCTGCACTGCTGCTGCTGCTGCTGCTGCACTGCTGTTGCTGCTGCTGCGCTGCTGCTGCTGCTGCACTGCTGCTGCTGCTGCACTGCTGCTGCTGCTGCACTGCTGCTGCTGCTGCTGGGGAGGCAACAGTCCCCAGCAGTGCTGAAGGTGGGCAAGTAGGAGAGTCAAATTTGACTTGATGGAACGAATGTAGCTCTCTCAAGGCTTCTTCAGGGTTCTGTTTGTTTCTATTTACTGAGAGAAAATGCGGAGAAAGCAAGCAGAAGGGACATGTAGGTGTGAGAATTCCAGTTCTTGCTGGCCAGAAAAGTTGTATGGAAGCACACATGGGAATAAACTGATTCACAGAGAATTGAAGGAGGGAATAAGAAAATACTGTGTAGAAAGCTGTAATTCACTTTCGTCAGCTCCTATTCTCTTGTCTGCTCTCAGCACAGGGTATATCACATCTCAATTTATTTTACTTTAAACTTAATTTTTTTTTTTTTTAAGACAAGCTTTGAAATGGACAAAATGCTATAAGCCCTCTCAATTCTGACCTGTTAAATCCTTATCTGATCCAGCCTTTAAGTATCTTATTTGAAAGAAAAGTAGTATCGTGTCTTGAATTTTCAATACCTTATTGACCTGGAAGATGTGACTTGATTAATCTCCAGCGCCAAGAAAAAACACATCTATTGAAGGCTGTTAATGTCAGAGCAGTTATGAAACTCAGACTTTCAACACATACAAAAATTAAAAATACAAATATATTAAAGCAAACAACAGCAACTTCTTCAGCAAACTTCTCAGAGGTCAGCTGGAGTCAGATCTTTGCTAAACAGAGGACAAGAACAACTAGAGAGCCTAAAAAATATGAAATATTTTTTATTTTTTAATATGAAAGGACTCTTAAGTAGCTCAAGTCCCTACAGATATGTAGGACAACTAAATTAATTGTTTAACAGGTTGATCTCCCCAATTCAGAAAAATATTTATGCTTCTTGAATTTCTTTGCACTCCACATTAAATTTTTCATCAGAGAAATGTAGTAAAAGTTTCTTCCCATGGCAGGTACTATATGTAACTGTGATAAATCAATAAATATAAAATCTTCTAGAGAACAGAAGGCAATACTACTGGAGACTGAAGTGTCTGTTAGAGATTCACACGTTAGCTCAGAATTTACATTTAGGAGTTGCCACAAATTATTCTGAAAAAACACTAGACATAACCTCCTCTGCGGTCTCTGAAACTCCAACAGCTCTGGGACTGCACTGAGGTGTAGACTTGGACTGCAATCCAGGAATAAAAATTGTGGCTTGGATCTATATGTACCAAGAAGGACTAATTCTTGTGCATTTGTGAGTCAATGGTGCACGCATTTTACTTGTCTGTGTCTTCCTCACACTCTTTGCTATCTCAGTCAGCTTTTTCACTCTATCCCCTGGCATGAATTCAAAGCACACTTTCATGTCACATAAATCTCCAAAAGCTGATATTACATTTTTGGTCGAGCTCTTTTTTATAAATAGGAACATGAACTTCTGTTTTATAGACTGGAACCCACGGCTGCAAGTAAAAAGACTGTACCCTACCTGAACTTCAGTTACTAACCAGTTAAAAACATATCTTTTCTCCTTCTGCATCTACTTACGTTTTCTCTCTATTAGCTAATGTGTATTGATGGAATCCCATCAGGTCTTTCATTACCATTTTGAGATGTGTCCTTGCCAAAAGTGTTAAACTTCAGTCTTGCTCTCCAAACCAATGTATAGCTGAGCTAAAAATGTCATGTGTTGGCCTTAAAACAAAGCAAAAATAAAAATTGAGTTTTGTTGCTGCATTCATTTCAGATCTTAGGATAACTTCCATAAAGAGTATAGGCCAGATTTTTAGCACATTGAAAACTGCATAGGTCCACTGATTCCCATGAAGCTACATTGATTTACAGCAGCTGAGAATCTGGCCTAAAAGGCTCAGGGCTATATATCTGTCTTATGTTGTGTTAAAGTCTCTTGACCTCTTACTTGATTGCCTTGCTCCAGTGTGTGATGCTAGTGTAGGTAAATTATACCTCTGCTGGCCACTAAGCTTGCTGTTCTAGAAACATTAATAACCTCAAGACTTCCAATTTTCTTACCAATGCTTACTAGACCTCCTGTGCAAACCTCTGGGGCTGCTCTGACAATAATCCCAATATATATTGTTTTGAATGAAAATAAACTTTATTGCAACTTATGCTGGAGGCAGACCCATGAGCCTATGTTCTAGAATGCCTACAAGGCAGCTGTGTAATCATTAGCAATACTATAGGGAACAGCACTAGGATCAGTTCAGAAGGGTTCTTCATCCAGCTGGGACTATAATTTACAATGTCACCATCACTACAATAACAAGGCAGCAGAGGGAAAACACTCTGGAAGGGAAGGCAGTGAAATTCAGCCATCACAAGGTGTGGTCTTTGGGGCAAAACCTTTAATTGGCAGAAGGTTCACTAACTGTTCTGGTAACCTCAGACTTTCACCTTTCATTAAATCTAAACCTACAACCAAAATGAACTTGAAAAAACACCCACATGGAAAGGGCTAGCCATCAATGTCTCATTTTTCCATGCATAACCAGAGAGATTTTGGTGTCTTGGCCCCCTTTTTCTTGCCCTTCTGCCCTACTATCTTAGTCACTTCACTGCACTGGACTTGCACAGCCAAAGAAGCAGTAGAAGCAATAGCAACCTATTCAGTTTTGCTTCTGTTTGGCATCCAGCTCACCCTGCCTTTACCTTAGTTTTATAAACCACATCTTGTTTAGACCTATAAAATTTTATTGTAACTAGAGTCAACTCACACAGGTCATTACTGGTCACTTTTATCAAAAACTAGGTTATAAGCTAATTTTATGACCAAGTCTGTGATGTAGAAGAGGTATAAATCTGAGTTTGAAATCTCATGTGATTGCTTGGGGTAGTAGATGTAGTAGACTGGATGAAGACAGCCCACAGAGCACGGCCTTCTCTTTCTGCAGATATGTTGTCTATCTGCATTCACTGTTAGTCTACCCACCACTCACACAGAGGCAGATAATCAGATGAAATTTTCACTTTTGAACACTGTGGCCTCTTTCACCCCTCTGTCTTCACAAAACCCTTCTGAATGCTGAGTACAGTAAGGGCAAAGACTATGGGGTTTGAATAAAGGGCTGCTGCTTTTAATCAAAGGTTAAACAACACAACTTACTTTTAATATAATTCATCTCTTTTTATAGTTGCTGTTGTTGTTGTGGCTGTTTTTGTAAAAAATCCTCCACAAGCTTCTGAATTCTTCTTCAATCCCTAGAGCAGTCATGACCCTTAGTGTGCAGACTGTCAACATCCAGGAAAAATCAAGACGGAGCAGGAATACACACATATGCAGGGCAAGTTTTAAGGCATGTATAAGATGTTTTGAAAATGTCACCCAGCTCTGCCACCATTTCTACATATGCTTACTTAGGTGAATAATTTTAGGTGTCTCTCTTGCTTTCATTGACTGACAGCACACAAGGGTGAGTAGCACTGGTTAGGACCTCGAGAACGATCCTCAGACATTGCCACCTCTGACAGAAGAAGGCAGCATGATCTGCTAACAAAATAGGTTAACAGCACTACTGCCTTGGCTTCAGTTTCTAAAGCCCAACACAGCACTTCAGCAGGTGGTTACAAAAAATTCTGGAGAGGCCTTTGCCTTGTAGGCCTCTGGAATTGAAGGGTATCTGCTCTGATGTTAAAAATGTCATGTAGAGTACCACTGGAATCCTTCATTCAATAGTTCAGAATCTTCAGAATGGATATAACACTCCTAGCTTCTCTCTACCACCAGAAATCAAGATAAAAAAAACCCATATTAAAAATAAATGCACTACTAGACAAAACAAAGTTTCCAGGACAATATTCAGTAAAGCTGTATTTAAATAAATTATTTTCATTCAATAAATCAAAGTTTGTTTCTCTTCTGCTTCATCTCTTGTTCATGCTGCAGCATTGAACTATTTTCTTATGTTTCCTTAGTCTATTGAATTATCTCAGTTACATCCCAGATTTTGTTAATTTGCCTGGTTTCTGAATTGATCACACAAGGTTGGTGGTACTCACATACTTTAAAAAGCACTGAGACATCTGAACATCTGCCAGGGCAATGAAAACATGGGATACAAGTCTGAGTGCTGGTCTTGCTCTGCCCTAACCTATGCTTGGCTTTGCCAAAGCCATTTGAACTCCAGTTCTTCAGTTTACCCATATAAAAAGAGAAATTCTGGGTTTAGGTTTATTTTCTTTTGTAAATAAACCAACCAATCAAGCCCACAGTAAAACCCCAAAATAATACTCCAAAATAGTTCTAGATCAAGCTGGAGCTATGGGCTTCAATGAATAGATCAATGATAATCAATGATAAGCTCATTGATGTTGGAGAACTTCAGATTTAATTATGATAATGTCTCCAACTTTAAAATCATAAGCCAGACTTACTTTTGATAGTTGAAATAGAATTTACTTAATTATCAAGAGACCATGGTAAAGGACATTGACAACCATATATTACAGTGGTTTTGAAACTTGCAATGAAATTAAATGCCCAAGTGTAACCGAATGTCAATGATTAATTTTCACATGGTTCCACAAGCACCAAGGTCACAATGAAGATAATCCAAAATTTATCAGGTACATGAAGCCAGAGGTTTTCATATCAACAAGGCCTTAAGAAAACTCTTCAGGAACAAGAAAATAGTTTCCATACAGATCTTCTCATTATAGTTCTTTGGAAATTCATCATATTCAGAAAATGCATGCAAACTCACAAAAAATTTCATGACTAAAACACTGTCATCAGCCTTGAGGGGATCCATGGGGAACTGCAATGTCCCAGCTTGTTAAAAAAAATTTCCAGACAATGTCACAATCAAAAGTTTAAACACATGAGATTTGACTTAGTTGACACCATGTTGATCATTGCTAAATGACCAAGAGAAGATACAAATAAATCTTACATTGTTCTTATTACTTCAGCTCTAATTCTGTGATAGGCATTTGAAAACTGATGCTAAGCTCATTATCATGTTAAATGCAACATTTTCTCATCAAGGCAAAGCTTGGAGAAATGTTTTACCGACTAATGGAAAAACATCTCACAGGATCTGAATTATGAAATCAATGTGACTTACAAAGTTGCTTCATTTCTCACATAAGTTTTTTATTAGCCTAGCTTTTTTCCTGAGTCTTATTTGATTTTTTTATGGCCAGAGGTCTTCTCACATATAAAATGGGAAGTGATAGTCTTGCTTCTGTTGCTGAAATGTGAGATAAGGTACTCTTTGGTGAGTTTGGCTATAGTGTTGCTTGGATTTTCCTACAGTTTCAGCCTTGACACACAGTTAACAAACTTTCCAAACAAGGTGCTTACATCCAGTGCACAGGTTTCTAAAATGGATCAGTTTATGAATCCATATATGAGATCAAGAATACAAATGAGAGACACAAATGTAACACTATGTAGCAGCCTGAAATGCACCTGGATGAAACCTCAGAGGACAACTTTTGATTTTGCTGTTTCCCAAGCTCAGACCAGACATCTGTCCTAGTGGGGTGTTCGGGTGAATAATCATGGTAATCATGGCTAGCTATAGCAACCACTGCTTTCCCCAAAGTTAAGAAAATTTGTCTTGGGCAATGTCTGTATTTTTATTGAAAATACAAGGATACAATGAAGAACTGATGAGCATCTCTCTGGCTAATTGACTGATTCCAAATCTAATCAAACTGTGTGGTTTCTGACATGAAGCCTTCAAGGCAGATCCAATCTACATTGCTGAAGCCTTTAGACAGAATAAATACAATGGAATAAATAAATTTGAGATAGAAATTCCTCATGCACATATTTATGTCTTCAAACCTCCTGTTTACAAGTATCATGACACTGGTCTGTCTCTTTCTACTTCATTTTATCAATCATTCATCTATCAGCCTCCTTGCTTGATTATTGTAATTTTCTAAGTTTCCCCCAGTAAGATAACAATCCTGTCTGGGGTTTCCTTAGTTCCCTTACATGAAAGCTCATGGGTTCCTCCAGAAAACCCCGCATTCATTTGTTAACTCTTAGCTTTGGCATCTTAGCTGAACTTGCTGTTTCTTGGCTCAGGCAGATCCCTGCCTGTGCGAGTACTTTTCTCATTGCCCAGTCAGTGTGAATTCAGGAAGTTTAGTTTAAACAATAGTGGGAAACATCTAAAAAGGTCTGTTTGCACCAGCGTCAGCTGCAAGTAGTGACTTATTCTACTGTCTGTCACTAGTCTGTAGAAGTGCTCACCTTCTATGACAGACTCCACTGTTTCTAGTCCAGCCCTCCAATCTTCATGGCAAGCATCAATCTTAGGACAACAACAGTATTTAAATTGACACAGTTTCTCATTAATGAGCAGAATTTCTTAAGACACAATGCAAAAAGACACACCAGCAATGATGACTCAGCTGGAGAGGGCAGGTAACCAGGGTCAGACTGTAAATGCTTGTACTCCACCCTACTTTGCAACTCTCATGACCTCAGCTTATCTGTTTGATGTAACACTGCAATCCAGTGTTCACTCTGACAGTCAGTGATCTGAACACAAGGCAGTAAAAAAAATGATATCTCTTTCCCAGCTGAGATGAGTCACTTAGAGTAGGATTCATCTCAACTGATGTAAATGTCCACGTCTCAGCTCCCCTCTCTTTGTAGAAAATGAACAGATGTTTTTAAGGTTATCTTCATCTCAATGTCCTCATGACACCTAGAAAGGTTCCTGTGGATCACACTCCACACCATAAATGACAAAAATGTCATTTTTTACATAAATGTAAAAAGTGAAGAAAGATTAATTTGTCCTTGCTAATTTCATATTTTGTTGCATCAATAACTTATTTAGAGTATTATGATGAACAGAACAGCAATAACTAGTGTATTATGATGAACAAAATAGCAATAACTAAGTCTGAGTCCCAGGTGTAAGATAGAGCTTCTTTGTACACATGGTATGGTTCTGAATACATTGAGCATTTTCCCATGGATGGAGTGAAGCAAGGAGGGAAATGTAGCAAGGCACAAGAGGGATATTGGAATGCTCCCTGCAAAGTGAGCTATTCATCAGACTAAGAAGAAGAACAATTAACACACACACTAATCTATATCTCTGCAATATATCTTGCTTAGATCAAGGCACCACTCCAGTTGCTTTGGAAGACTTTTTTGTTGCCAAACTGGGGACACCAGCTGAGCAACTCTGCAGTGAAGACATAATCTTAATAAGTGAGATTTTTGCTGCTGTAACCACAACCCATTTTTTTCCTCTCTCCATTTTTTATTATCATCTGTCTTGAATAATTTCCTTGTGGAGAACTTCAGCTACCAGTACTGATACTATTACATATAAAAACTGCCATTGATGCCAACAAGAGAGAACAAATATTTTTTTATATTTTAAGGAGAACAAATATTTTTTTTGTTAAAATACAAAAAAACCCATCTCTATTTGAGCAGGGCTACATTTGAAATTTGTCTTACTCATTGTAACAAAAGTGACATCGTGCACATGTTTGCATTTAGCAGAAAGTTAAAACTGACACATTTGGAACCTCAAGCAAAAATTGTAGTAAGGAGTAAAGGTAGAAAAACACAGAAAATTTGTCCCTGATATCAGGATTAACAATAAGCCAAAATTGTAATGTGCTGTTTACTCGTTCTAACATCTGAAAGGGTTTGGGAGAGTCAGAAAAACAAAGACTTGTTTAATGTCTGATTTGCACTCTGTCCTCTTTTTGCTCTCATACAAGTTAACACAGTTTTTAGTTTACCCCGTTCCTTGTTGGCTCAATTAGGTTTCTGAGGAGCTTGAGGTTTTTGAGTCCATGTGGGGGCTGTGTCTAGCAAGTACTTCACAAGACATTCTGTACCCTACACCCATTGCTCTCCCTCATCACATGGTAAAGGACAATGTCCAGCATGAGTTAATCCAGCATCACAGGTTATTTCTCCATAGCATGGCTCTTGCCAAAACAGCCCATTCTTTACACAAGACAAGACTAAAGAAGGAAAGAAATGTGTCCTAGTGAGATGAATTCCTGACTTGGAATTGGAAACAAAGAATAAAATATGAAAACAGAAAATATATCTGACTCCAGTTCCTTTTTAGCTGTTCCAGTATCTTGCCTACAATGAGTGCAAAGGTCTGGCAGTGTAATCCTTCTCTCTCTCTCTTCCTTTATTTCTCCTTCTTCTTTCTTCAAAGCCTGGCCTCCTCTTGGAAAGTTTGCTGAGCTTAAGTTTTCTTTTTCACTGCAGCTTGAGTTCTTCCTGCTCCCTCTCTCTCCCTCAGCCTGGTTCATGTTTGCATTCAGTGTCAAATTATGAAGTGGACTCTTCCTCTCCCACTGGGAGTTTTTCTCACCAGTATCTGCCTGGTTTTGTCCTAAGACACTGTCTTCATTTGGCATTCATATTTACTTTCTGTGACAAAATGTTGAGGTTATCCTAATATTTTATAAGTCGTTTGTTACATTGAAACTGTTGTACATGGTCTCAATCATTAGAACTCATTATGTCCTTTCTCCTCTTCATGTCCTAGCTAAGTCATCCTCCCATCAGTCATAAAGAATGGAATGAGATGAAGGAAAGAAAGAAGATGGGGGGAAAAGGTAAAGGATGTGGTGTATTTTTCTTTGCTTTTCTCTCACATCAATTACATGTTCTGTTTCACACTGGCCTCCCGGAAATTTTAAGTAGCAAGCACTTCTAGGAAGCTGACCATCTGAATTGTCTCATTTATTCCAGTATGTTTCTTCATGTGGGTAACAGTTCACTGACCTGATGGGGTCAGATTGTGCTGTAGGTGCTCTTCCTGCTAGAGGTCAGGGCTGTGTTTCCTTGAGGTGCAAAAGCTTTCCCTTTCATGTCATTTCATAATCCATACTGTTCATTGAAGTGAAAAAAAACAGCACACGACTTGTCATTCACTCTCTCCTCTGCTGCTGTTTTACTGGGCAGTACTTAAGCTACTCTTGACCTTTTTATTCCTTACTTTAACCCAAAGTCCTTGGAGTCAATATAATTAGTGTTTGAAGCCTGCTTATGATCTGCTTCTTTGTGATGCCTGCAATGTTGTCATGTTTAAGCTTGGGGTAGGCTTTGAGACTCTGAAGAGATAAATTTAGGCAGAACATTTCTTAAATCTTACATATAAATGACATGTGCCAGAAAAACCTTGAAACTACTGTTAACCATTTGCAAAAAGTATATTTTGCACTGCAATTCCCTTACAAACCTGCTTGAGAAGATAACCTCCTGGAGAAAAAACTCTGTCATATTGTATACCTCTTGTTTACCATGCACGTTTTTTTTAATCTGAGGTTAAATTTATTCCTATTTTGGTACTGAAGTCAAAAACATCTTAAATTTATGAACTGCATGCAAGAATATGGATGATACGGAAAAAATTACAAAGTTAAATGACATCTCAATTATCTGGGAAAGGTTTTATTTTTCTTTAAAATTGAGCTCTGAGAGCAATAATGAAGAGCAAGAGGCTGCCCAAAGGTATAACAGAAGAAAGCCTAACAAACTAATCATTTTAGTGGGGTTACATCTCATTAATTGATCACCAGAAGTGCTATCAGCAGTGACAGGTTCTCCATCACTGGCAAATTCAGCTAAGATGACAAAGGACATGAGTCACTGGAATAAATGAAAATACATTAAAAAACTATAGATGACTATGTAAAATCTGTCTGTGCACATAAATCGTGTCATCCTTATGATCTCATTCACTTGAGCAAGACAGTTCTCTCTTTATTTATTTTTAATCCATATTTGTACTGTTTCTTATGCCTGTGGTAGCGCAAAACAGAAAACTTCATTCCATGTCATACCTCTCTAGCATGACATAAGTTTGCTGGCACGATGGGAGAGCTAGTGCTGATACAAGCTTTGCTTAGTGTGGTGCAGAAGTTTCCAGCCTGCTTAAGTGGTGCACAGCAGCAGAAGTTGCCAGGTCTGTCAAGGCGGAGGCTTTTAGTAGAGCTGCAGACAGATCCTTCAGATAAGTACTTGAGTGCAGAAACGTCTTGGCTTTCCAACTTCTGCCAGAAACCAGCTGTTTTCAAGGCCTGAGAATGTGGGACCAGCATCAGGAGGCAAAAAGGCTGTCAATGAAAAGCTTGCTGCAGTGAAACATACCAGAGGTGAATGCACATTCAGCAGAGGAGATGGGTTTGGAAGGGTGCAGTTGGTGGTACCTGGCAGACAGGTGAGAAGATTGGTGCAGGGGTAGAGCTGGGTTCCCACTGTGTCAGAGCTCTGCACTTTCAACTGCTTGTGTGGAAGAAAACTGAGAGAATATGGAAATGTGTCTCCTAGTGCCCATGTAGGCTACATTTTGGAAGCTACTGCTTCTTGTCGTCAACAATGGTGTGGCTGGAGCACAAGATTCATCTCATCTAATTTTAATATCTGTAAATCAGAATTATGTGAAAATGCCTAATTTAATTTTATGGAGGGCTGGGTCATTGTTTTCTTCAATTTCTTTCTGGGTGGGTCCCCAGCTACAAGCTTTGCTTGTGTTTCACATCCAAATAAGCTCAAAATCTCAAAATGAAACACAGTCAAAACTGCCAAATTTTATCTGCTTCATTGTCAAAATCATGTGAGAATGCAAAGCATAAATCAGCAAAGAATCACTCAAAATTGTGCTAAAGAAAGTCCAATATTCTTATTAAACATGAAATCACATGAATTTTACATAAATTTGACTTACAGAGGATATGTTCCTCATAGCTCCACAAACCTCATTTTAGCACTTCATACTTCATCTTATCTGAAAATTGGTCTCATTTCAATTGTCTAGACTGAATCCAAAATTTCACTGAACGTGGTGATAATTTGATTATATCCTAAGAATCAGCTTCAGAGTTGGATCCACTGGATGAACTGAATAGAAGAGAATGTTTGATACTTCCAGAACCCTTTTGAAACACAAGTACTTTATCTCTCTTAGACTAGAGTATTTAGGAAAAGCAAACATATCAACAAACCCCCCATGTGACCTTTTATCTTGTTTCCTCATGAGTGTAGTCTCTGTAGTGTCTGTGCCTCAAGAGAGGAGTACCCCAAATTCCTATTTATTTATGCTTATAATAATCTGTTAAGTTGTAAGATATTTTTTACTGTATCTAAATATCTCAAATATTCAAATATCTAACTCATTTCATCCTAAAATAATACACATCTAAAAGATGAGGAATTAATTGTCTTGTGCTTGTATGTGTTCCTGTGAGCATTTCCCTTCCCACTGGCTGCTTTGGGAGTCACATTGACCAGCTTACACTACTTAATTCATTTAACATGAATTATATTGCCTATATGCTACAGATCTAAACATTACTATTTATCATTTTCCCTATTAGGAAAATTTATATTTCTACACAAAACCTCTTTTTAGGCTGGTTCAGAGCTCTAAAGATAATGCTGGTTACAAGTCTAATTTTAGATTTGTATTTTTTAAGCCCAGAACTTTTATAGTTTTCAAAAATCCGAACTGAAATAAAATAATGGGGAGAAAATACTTACATTTTGATAAGCTAGTATTGGAGATGAAATAGTTATTTTCTCTACTCTTGTTGTATAATTTTTCTGCAATAAGAAGTAACTCAAACACAGAAACACTGGAGTCACTGAGAACATTTAATATGATGACTGATTGTTTAAAATATGCTGTGAAACACTTTGGGTTTAGAAATACTTATGCCCTGAAGACTATCATGAAGAATGGCTGCATTCCACAGCAAGAACAGTGTTTGGAAAGCTTAGATCACTCCAGCCTACTCACAATGATGATAAATTGCATGTATCATACACTGTATGCACAGTTTTTATGCAGGTGTTTCACGGGGTTGGGGGGGGGGAGGAGGATGAGGTGGGTTTTTTTAATTAAAAAATGTTCCTGATCACTTCCATCCTGCCCCCTCTAAGAGCACATAGATAAATTATTTTGCTGTTTCAGTCCCAAAACTACAGGAACTACAACCATTGCATTATCTCTGCAACAGGGATGGAAATCCTGATTTTCCAGCGTGTTCTATCCCTTAGCACCCTGCTATGTAAAGAAACAAGGAAAACTCCAGAATACCTTTGACCTCGATGTCCATATGCTAACCCAGCTAGCCCTGTCCTGCCCTTTGCCTATTTCACTGCGTAGGAGGGAGCAAAACCTGGTCACTGTGCAGTCTTGGAAGGTTAAATTGAAGTTTCCAGGCTCTTACATCTACCAGGGGCAAAAACAAGGAGAAATTTCTTGTTGACATCTTTTCCAGAGAAAACTGGTTATATTGCCATTACTAAGAAAAAAAGGCTTCTGCAATACTGACCTTGACAGGAGCACCTTTGGGGGTCACTGACACGAATGAAAGACCATGTGCTCCTCCCCCTCCTTTTCCTCCTCCAAAATACAATTCATTTATTCAGAAGGAAGCAATGATGGAGAAGAGCATGGCTGGGTTATCTGTGTCACCCCATCTTCTCTTAAAGCCTGAACCATTATTTGCTCATCTGTTTAGACAGATTAGTACTGTTTCTCGTACTCACCATTGTAAGTTATCAGGGAATCATTTACCCATAGTGACTCAGTTACTGTCACATTCCAAGGAATGCACAGACCAGGGCTAGGGCATGAAGTCAAGTACGGCAGGATCTTAAACAAACTTTACAAAATTTTGACAATTTTTTTTACCCAGACTGACTGTCACTGATCTACATTACAGCTGGGACATCATCAGGAGTTGACATGTTGGGTATTTGTCTCAGTGTGATGGTTTGGGGACAAAGGACTAAAGGAGCTTTATCAACATGATTTTTGCACCAGAGGTGACAATGGTCTCTGGTCACCTTATTTACTTATTAGTTATCATTTATAGATGTAGTCAGAGTGCTTTATATGAATTATAGGTACCTCATAACACTGCAAGGATCTATAAGGGTTTGAGAAGATACACAGTTTTTATAGATGCACAAAGCCTAACACACTTCTCGGAAAATAAATATTTCATTATGAACTTACCAGCATGAACAAAATCGCTTCCTCAGAAATATGTCAAAATTTTGAAATCACTGTTTATTTATCAGGCAGGAGTAAAACTTACGGAGCACAAAATGCAATATTTTTGGCAATGTAAAATAAGTGTTGCAAAATTGAAAATGCTGCAAATGTTTTCCTATAACTTTGTTCCACACTATGCATTTTGTCTGAAATATTTCATTGAGCTGAAACTCAAATTTTTCTCACAACTCACACAGCAGGAAATAATGCAGTAAAAAAAACCTCTCTAGTTTTATCCTGTTTTTCATACCTCTATACTCTACTGAGCTAACTGCATTTATCTTAGGAATGCAGTCAACAGAGCTTTTTTCATATTAATGTGAAATATATTTAAGAGGCTCATCTGCTTACTTTTTTATTATTTTCTCAAAGCAAAAGTATGGGAATTGTGCAAAATCATGTGCAAAATAGAGAGACTTTGTCAGAAGCAATTTGGTTATAGATTATTTCTGTTTTGTTTTGTTTCCTTTTTCATCCACTAAAGTCATTAACACTTAATAATGCTGTATAATTCACTGATTCCCCTAGGCAAGGAAAAATTGTAGGCACAAAAATGTTGGGGAGGGCGGTCTGAAATGAGGCTCTCTAACCTCAGAAATTATACTCTCAATGACCAATTTACAAAATAAAAGTGATTTTTCTCCTAGACCCTTTAGGAAGACAGTAAATCTTTTGAAAGAGATTCCTTACCTCATAGTTCATTGTCTTTCATCTGGCTGTAGGCATTTCTGTGCAGCAGAGGGTAGAGCTTAACCCACAGTATCTGTTCTTACCTTCCCTCTTCTCAACTTCTATATTGGGCAGATTGTTGCTTTGTGTTTTGCTTTTTGAGACCGCTACATTCTCTGTATCACAAGCTAAAGCCCGCATAGAAAATGGTCTGGGAGTTCACTTACACAGCTCTTGGAAACTTCCAGTGCTTCAAAACACTGTGCTATGGAGTGCTGCATTTTCTTATCCATTGACTTTTGGTAGAAAAAATTACTTCTACCAAACAAACAAACAAATTAGATTAGGTTTGCAGTCTGCACATCTGATATGAAAAAAATAAAAAAAAGAACCACCTCAAAACTGCTTAGTAAAATAAAATTCTGAATAACTAAACTCACAAAACCAATGCAGAATATGCTTTGCTTATTGTAAGGGGTTCTGAAATTCTTTTCTGTGCAGTACTTTTGATGTGATGCCAACAGCTTCTACAGACACACACTGGTAGTAATGCTGACCTGTCCAATATTAAGCAAACTAACCTACAACTGCATCATGGTTTAAAATATGATTGCTCACCAAGCAGCTGTCACAGACTGCATGTAGAATAAGTCCTGGTCAAGATAAGTAATATCAAAACAGCCTGGTCCTTTGTGAACCCACATAACAAAAATAATAAAAGTATGTGGAGTGACCAGATTCTATTTCTGCTTTGCTTAATCCACAAACCATCTTGGCAACCCCTTGAGTAATTTGTAAAGGAAACACAACTAACTTAGGACTCAAAAATGTCTATTTATTCCTCAGAGCTGTAGATGAGATGTGGGTTATGGTAGGACATAATATATATGCCTGTTGAGTTACAGTCTGTACAGAATACAACTGAAGAACTAAACCCAAGCTGAACTCAGTTGAGTTTGAAATGGGATTAAACTTGGAATATGTTTATTAGGAAGAAAAGTTTTAAATGGTAAACACAATTCTCTGCCCCTGACCTAATAAGCATGCATAGAATCTTTCTCACTGTTTGGATATTGGTGGGTTGCTCTTTAGGTCACTAATATTTATGCATGATACATGATTCAGCTAGATAAAAAATACTTGATAGACTTCAGGAATGATACTGGGAAAAAAGACACACCATTTCAACTAACTACAGCCAAAAATCCATCAAGAAATTAGCAAAGTAGAATAACATGATGTGCATCATACTGGGGTATTTATTTATTTTGTTAGTTTGATTGGGTAATACAAACCCCTCATAGATAAGGTGATTACAAAACAGGAATAGCAGCCAAAGTCCTGGCACAAATTACTAAAATCCCCACCTCACTTTTGTCAAGATCAGCATCGTTCCCAAGCCAAATTTCATAAAAAGGATACACTACTTGAAAACAGCAATGAGAAAGGGATCACTGGAGACTTAGAGTCTGGCAACCAAGTTCTGGGAAATTCTTTTGAAAAAATTACTAAACTGGAAGCTGAGAGAGGCCTTCCTGAGCTTTTAAGGGGATCTGTATCCTGGACACAATACACTCACCATAGAAAATCAGGTTTTATGTCAGTCAACCATTTTCAAAAATTCAGACATTACAAGAGGATCCTAGTTTTTATGTATATAAAAGGCCAAAATGAAAATCAAATCACTAAAAAAATAAAATAAAAAAAAAACCCAAACAAACAAAAACAAAAAGCCCCATAACAAACCAAGAACAGAACTTCAATTTTTTTTCAGTATCTAATTTATTTTCTATGGATTTTTAGTTGGTCGCATTAAAACTGTGCATGAATCACAACCATGACTACAAATGTGATGATGAAATGTCAAAATTAGTTTTCCCTTTCAGATCAAAAGTATCATGTAACTTTGTGATAATACAGTAGACACTAAATTGCAGACTCTATTATTAGTTGGGACAATCCATATAGATTACTTCATTCTAATACCAAATACATAATTTTGTTCTTCTAGATTGCCTTTACCAAACATGCAGTCCCATAACTCCTTTTTCAATTAAAAGAAAGTTGCACATTTTTCTACGTGATCTTGAGGATATCTATTATAACTTATATCATGGCGATCATTACTAAACTTTTTTAAAAGGAAAAATATCTGTTGTAGAAATTATTTTGTTCAAGACACACATAAACTGCCTTAGAAATGATGAAATTTGTAAAAAGCTTATGATAATCAAACAGTTGCCATGTTGATGAGCATTTGCAGCACAAAAGACTTGTAATAAAATAGCAACATTGATTTTTCATTTCAGAAGGGAATTAAAAAATAAGAATGCTTGAATGCTTGTGTCCAAGCTCCTCTGTAATTCTTATGCTACAGAATGTTGAAAACTACCCTTGATTTGAGCTTGTCAGAATTTGATCTCAAAGACTGGTGATCTCTTTACCTTTCAGGAAAAGTTTCTCAGCCTTTAGAAGTCACTCTGCATATTAGACAAAGCTGCCTGTTCACGCTTTTTAATCCTGGAAGGGTGGCAGTCAGTGGAATGATGGAAAGAAATGATTAGTGACTGAATAGTGCTGATATTTCTCATGCAATGTTCTACAAGATTTATATAATGCAGTTTAAATCTGTCTAATTTTCCTCATGCTGAAGTTTATTACCTTATTCATATATTCACACAAGGTCAAATTATATCAAAGAATTGATGACAGATTCTCCACTCATAAACATAACTCATTATCTGAGAACAAATCATGGCAAACTGGGACGAATGGGAAAGGATTTCATTTAGTGATATACATTAGCTCTCAAATATCTGACTTTAGACTGATTTCATCAAACAAAACCATGTTTACCAGTTTTTCTTACTTTTCAGGAAATTTTAAGGATTATAGAAAACTGAAATTTGGGGGAAAGTAATATATGAGAAATACGTAGAATTAAAAGATGCAGTAAAATATGTAATGTCCTGAAAGTCATATGCTAGGAACAGGCTTAATGTTCTGCTTTTATATGCACCTTCTCTTCATTTTTTAAAGCTTTTATATCTATTCCTATCTCACATGTAAATGTAGAAAAAATTATCCTGTATATAAAGGTAAAAACATATTGCCGACACTCAATAAATTTTGAATATAAACTTCATGCTAAAAATTAATTTCAAATGTAAATTTAAGAGGATTTACAAACGAGTTTCAGAATACAAAGATAAAGTAGAATGTCATTGTGGACATATAAGTACTATTTTCATTAGTAAGATGAAATTAATGATCTCTGAATTGTATATTTGAACACATTTATCAAGGTAAACTTGAGAAAAAAGATACTTGATGTTCCAATGATCATTTTTTTCCTGAACAATATTTAAAAAAAAAAAAATCATTGCCCACAAATTTTTTTAACATAATTCTGCCCTTTTATTTTCAGTCAAAAGAAGATGAAAAATATCTTGTGGCCTAGATCAAGAAAAGCACGACTTTTTTATATTCACAGATGGATAAAGACATCCTGCTCTTTGCTCAGCTTTAACCAGGCTTTTCTAAAGCAGGTTATGAACCAACTAAATGTGGTTTTTTTTGGCCTGCACATGAAGCAGATAAACTCCCAAAAAGAAAAGAAGGGATTGGATATTTTCTGCTAAAGCACCCCTGCCTTATCTCATTTAGTCTGGTCCTGAGCAGGCAGAATGTACTGCAGCTTTCCAGTCCATGGAATCCTCAGAAGACTGCAGACAGCACCACTTGCCTGAACTATGGCAGTAATAAAACAGCACAAAGTTGCATCCCAATCAGTTTTAGAGCAGCAGAAATGTAAATATTTTATTCAAAACTCGCCCAAACAGGTACAAATAGTTAGCTTTTTCCCCACTGGTTGTCTAAATGCCACCTTAACTCTGGGCTGTGAAGATCATTGTAAAAAAATCATCGTGTCTTTCACAGCAATTCATGTGGAGATTGTACTGCCTTGTAAAAACAAATCCTTCACTGCATTGCTCAATCTCTGATTAACTTGAGCTCAATAAAGTCAATGACATAGTCTTCTTTGCAAGAATTTTTTCTTCATCTACAGGTGGATCTTTTGTGTGTGCACATGTATGTACAAACATCTGTTTCACCTGAGACTTTAATACGTACAACATGTGCTCATCATGTAAAATTAAAAAAAATTTGATAAACTAAATCTATTTACTTTCAGAGGCTGCCTATTGGAGTAGATACATCAGTGGTGTCCAATAGGGAATAGACCAGTAAGAACTTGGACATAGTCATCACATAAAGAACACCAAATAAACATGGGCTACTGAAAGTGAGTAGTGATCAAAAAATCGGTCTAAAATGCCTAATGGATATTAAACACTTTGACCCTGGCACTTAACCAAGAGAACTAGAAGAGCAAATGCCAACTATTAAAATAGAAGCATTACTTTTACATCACATTTATTACACTTCCATATTTTTCTGTGCGCTGTTGCCATCAGTCTGACTTGTCATGATAACTTGTTTTTGGCTCTTCCTCCATTTCTGTTGATCCAAGGGGCTCATTCAATACCCACTAATAGAGGCAAGGGAAATCTTTCCATGACTTCAGTGAACTCTGGATCAGATCTCACATTTTCTTAAACTTCCACATCCTTTGAGACCCCAGCTCTCACATTTTACCTTAGACAATATAGTCTTCACAAAAGGATATTTTTTTACTATGAAAATCAGTCTCTCCTTCTTGTTGAGAAAAGTGATGCCAGCCCCATTATTTATATCACATTTAGCAAACCCACAGGAGTTAAGCAAATCTGGAACCCTCCAGGAGATTGACTGCCTTGATGAGTGTAGCATAAGTCACCCAGGCTGAGGCCATTCACTCAGTTATTTCCGTGTGTAAATATTAAGTTACAATATACTGTAATGGAACTAACAGGGCCTGCCCCAAGTCAGGTGCAAGGAACGAGCTCTGGTTCAGTACCAATAGTTACACATGCACAGCACCCTTTGCTTGCACATGGACATGCATTATCTCAGACACTGAGACCAGGTTCTCTGTAATTTCACATCCCTGGGACACCACTGCCTTCTTTTGTTGTAGCCTAGCTCTTACTCTGCAGGTGAAATTGCTCCCAGCCTGCAATTACTTGACTCCACCTTTGCTGGAGAATGGATGGGACACAGGACCCACACTTAGAGCACGTGGAGAAGGGTGTCTGTTACTGCTGTAATGGCTGACTCTTTTGAGCTTAAAAACAGATCTGCCCTCCCTTAATGGTCCTCTTCTCAGTTTGGAAGATTATTAGCCAAACATGTGGTTGCATTTTGTGGTTTTGGACCATGAGAGGAGGGGGATGGTGAGACAAATTATTTAGTACATGAGGCACCTTACAAAGTCTTGTTTCACATGGGCTACTTGTTTCTGTGGATTTTCTTAGTACAGAGCACAGAGAACTTCTGTACCATTGCTTTATAAACAGTAGTGCAAAGTGTGTGTTTTCCACACTACTTAGCCATCTTACAGAAGAGAAAATATCAGTGATATTTCTTCCACCCTCCCCAGAAAGTATCAAATGATTCTTCAATCTGGCCAAAACAGAAAGGATATTATACCTTAAATCACTGCTTTTTATGAATTTGCTTCTAAAATGCCAATGAATTTCCCAATGCAAAATAGTTAGCCAAATTTCTAAAAAGAGCTGTTTCTCCACATGAAAAGCCCTGATTTAGATGTTTTTTCAAATGTACGCAGAGACATCAGACTTTGGCATCTAAAAATATTCCTTACTTTCATTACAAAAATTAATATTTTTCACATTATAAATATGTAAAGTAAGCTTCTGAAATGTCTTTATGTCTAATTCATCTAATTTGATGTTGCTTTCTAGTAAGTTATAATAATTTTCCTTGAGCTTCTTGGTTCAGTCATCATTCATCCGTTCTCAGACTAATAGGAGTTTTTACAGCTGGGTCATAAACCAAATCAATGGAAATGTTGATGCAGTATTAGCTATATCAATCCTAACAGGTGTCTCTATAACAGCCCTTGTAAAAGAAACACCTCTATGCAGCTCACTAGCAGGCTCCAAGGAGTGTGCAGAAGGAGGGAGCAGGGAATAATGAGTAATTAGGGTATTCACTAATAAGAAAGATAGGTTCTTTCAATTTTTGTCCATTAGAAGTCACACGTGTAAGCATTGTGGTAATATAGATCTCAGCTGCACACTTCCAGTAAACTCATGATGAAATATTAAAAACCAACCCCAAAGAGAAATGGCTAATCTTCCAATTAACTTACTCATTGTATGCAACCATGTGAGCTCTGTCACATACTCACTTGCAGGTGTCCATGTAAGTGACTTTTAGCAAGGAAAATGGTCTGGCTGGTAAGAAAAATGGAGTGACTGGTAAGAAAATATTCTACTGATGTGTCACATTTATAGCTTAAATCGCAGTGTAGGAAATATATTTGCACTGTGCACTGGAAGGCAAAGCTGAGAATTTACTGGAGAGGTAACCAAGAGCCCACTGCAGAAAGCACCACCACAGCCCTTGGAGGTGCCTCAGGACAGCAGTCTGTCAGTAGGAGCCCTGTTGGGGTGCACTCTGTACACAAAATACATTGCTCTATAAAGTTGGTGTTGTGGTGCTATGTGCTTTATAACTTATTTTGTTGGAGCTTTCCTGCCAATTAAGATCTCCCTCTGATTAGTGCAAGTCCATCTATGTCACATGAACTACCCCTTGCCATTTCTCATTCCTTACTCCTCTGCAATCCTGTAGAGCAGTAGCACATTCCTTATGCTTTGGACAACTATACATCTGCATATGCTAGAAGGATGTGTTAGCCAAGACCACTGAATTCCCCTAGAGAAAGCTGAGTCACCTCCAGTGGTGATTAGTCAAGTTTATAGTAAGTTTTGTGTGAGTCACATTGGGCTAAAAGTTATGATTAATTCAATTTTTAATGACATGATAATCAGTAGCAAAAAGGACTGCAGTGTACAGAACACCTGCTCCTGGTCAAAACCCAGGAGCCTTTGTATAAGAGAATTTAAAAAAGCAGGAACATTTTTTCATTTCTTAGATTGTTTCTGTGTAGCACAAAATACAAGTTTGTCCTAACCTCCAGAAAGCAACTTTGCCTGTGAAATATTAAACAAATTTACTGTGAAACACAGAAAACATGAGTGTTCTGTCAGTGCTGTGGTGTTTCTAAGGAGTCTGCACATCCCGTTGAACACAACACTTCACAGGGCTGGGATGAGGCAAAAGGGCCCTTCCCCAAAGGCCACACATCCAACATCTCCTGAAGCTTCCAAGCAGACAAAAGCCCTTGTTCCTTACTGCAGTCTCCTTCATTGCCTCACAGTGGCAATGTCCCATCCAGGTCAATGGGACTCAGAAGCACCATACTTGCTGACTCCTTTTGAATTTTTATTAATCTCAAGGAAAAAAAAAAATAAGTAAGAGTCTACAAAAGGCCATTTATGATAGGAAACTTTTTCTCTCTCAGTGAATGAATTTCACTTCATTATACCGTATATTTGCCCCTTACTTGGGAATATTTACAGCTCTAATTCCTTTAAAGATTTTGTCCCAAGGTCTGCAATGTCTCTGAAGACCATTACACAGAAGTTCTCCTCTGTAGTTAATATGGTATTGCACAATAGATTTAGACATTGAATTCACGAAAGGTTTTGAGCAAAAAGAATAAAGTTTCCCCATCAGAGATTCCTGGATAGTTTGATTCTCTGCTGGTGACATGCCTGGGGTTAGCCTGGGAAGGAAAGATGGGAGAGGGAAGAGACAAGAAGCACAGCACAATAGGTTGCTGGAGAGTCCATGGGGAGCTGTTAAACTTCGATGAAAACACGACTTCCAGAGGGGCAGAAAGGAATAAAACTCCTTCTCCTTCATGAAAAACTGATAAAGAACTCTCTTTTCCTACTTTTGGTATGCTCCAACACAAAGTTCCTTCTGGCCTGATTAGCACAGCTGGAGCTCCCTCTTTTGATTCACTCCCTTCTCCTCTTCAGGATGTGCCTCAACATTCTCATGAGCAGTGGCAGGAGCACACAGCTGGAGCCTGCACTACTGAGGTCGTGTGTTCCATATGCCATCTGTTAGCATCAGACTGTGATTCACAGAGATATAAAACTGAGGGATGTAAAATCTGGAACCATAATAATATAAATATAAACAGTTCAGCTCAATAGGCTTCTTTAGACAAGCTCCAAATGTTTGTGAAGCAGGCTAGAACCAAAGGTAGGAGTATCATCTCCAGAGGAAAACTACCATTAGGAGGTAGTCACCCACTCAGGTTGCCTTGGAGTAACAAGTGTTTGCTGTGTGACTCTCTTCTAACCCTTGTGCAAGACTGAGGTTTCTTTGAGGACCTGAATCAAGATGTCCAAAGAAATGTTCGCTAAAATTTTTCATTTTTCTGTAATAGTAGCAAGATCCTACACAAATTCCAAAACAGAATAATTTGGCAGTCTCTCACAGCTAAAAATATTATTTTCTTTCAGTAAGGAAAAAAATTAAGTTCTACTTGACGATCATATTTTTATCATCCTGACATTATAAAACCCAAAGGAAAGACTAGCAATTCCCTTTTTGTGCTGCCAGCATTGGTCTGCCTTTGATTTTCACTATGCTATGCCTAAATGTGCAAGTGCTCTTCAGAGAGGCCTGATAAAAAGATATGAGGCATGAGGAGTCTGTTTTTCTCCATTTCTTTGGAGGGTGAACTCAAAATGGGGAGTCACACACTTCTTAATGAGCCATTCTGTTTCCAAGGCATATTCAGGTAGAATTAGCTCAGTCTCTCTAAAATAAAAAGATAATATGAGGGGGGAAACATTCCCCACTGTTTAATCCCCTCTAGTACAACATCTGAAATCCAGCCAGGAATCACATTTGTACAGTGCTCAGTATACACAGAATGTGTATGAAGTCAGCAAAACACAATTGCAGGGCTTCTATTGAGAAAAAAACAGGACTGACTTATTGACAGAGAAAATACTTTTTTTCTCACTCAGTTACATCAAACTGACTTTATATTTAATCATACATTTTGCTTGCCCTTTCATTTTCTTTTCCTTCTTCTTTTTTTTTTTTTTTAATTACTATTTTAAAATTTGTCCTGATCATCCAAAACCTGTGGGAATAATCAGAATGTACATAATCCTTCCCCTGCAACCTTTGTTCTGCTCCATCCTTTTCTTTTTTCAGTGTGTTGGCAGCCCTGATCAATGTTGATTCATTGAAGGGAACAGAATCTGCAAACTCCTCAGTAACACTAGACAAGCTGCTACTACAAGCAGCTGCAGTTGCAGTTTGCATCTCACTGGGGGTTTTTCAGAAAACCCACCCACAACACACAAGGGGAATTCTCCCGGACAAGCTGCAGGTGCTATGGATATTTTCATTTAATATTCATTCTTGCAATTCAGCACATTTGTAATCCATGTGGTAAACTGTTACTTACATTTCTCCCAATGGACCACAACCAGATGTCGAAAATAAGAAGTCCGGTGGAGATATCGCTTCTTCTCCTCATCGTTGTGCATTTCTATGGGCTTAAGACAAATCTGTTTTCTCAGGACAAAAGAATGTGCTTTTATATTTAAAGACACTTTTGTTGATATTAAGAACTAATAAATATATCCAGAAATTACAGAAACCATGTAGATTTTGAAGTGCTTTAATTGGATGAGTGTTCTTTGGTTTATTAGAGAAAATTTACTCTTTTTACTTGGCATAACTATCAATTTGTTAGCTAAAAGGCCAAAAAAAAGATCACAATGCAACACTACATGAATTCATAGATTGATTCTGTATATGTCACAATATTTTCCCAGAGGCTTAATTTTACCAGTGACAGGAGATGGGAATTTCTGTAGCTGTTGCTAATATGTTTCGTTTGTAACCTTTTCTATTGTACTCATCACTACAGTGATTTTGTGTTCTGAAAACATGATAGAGTTATCAACTTTTGGATAAAAAAGGACTAATACTTGAGCTCTTTGTATTTAAATATATACTACAGATTGATTGTGTCTTTTTGTTTATTTATTTGTTTGGGGTTTTTTTAAAAGACAATAGAAAACCACAGTATTTTTATCTGATGCGGTTTCAGAAGTAAACCCTCACAATGCACACCAATGACAGTAAAGAATCTGCTATTTGTTTTTCTGTACTCTTCTCATTGCTAACACCTCTAGGTACATTCCAGAAGTATTTGAAATAATATCAAAACTTCCTCTAAAAACTGCTCCACAGAAGTAGGGGTAGGAGGACAATCACCTAAAGCCTCAGGTACAAAGCTGTTCATGTTTTTATAAATTTTTAGGGTAAAAGTGTTATTCTGCAAAAGAATGTCCCCAGCTTCCTGACTTTTGCATGTATCTCCAAACTCATAAATACTGACAGGACAGTCAATACAGATAAGAAAATAGATGGTTCTTTCCTTGGACATCTCTAAATTTTGAAAATACTTTCATATTTTTCTCTGTGTGAAAACCATTCCTGTTTTCTGTACTGAATATTTTCCTGTTCCTAAGGGCTCTAGAAAAAAAACACTGTTCCACATGGCTAAAAGATTTACAAATTTATTGAAGTAGATAAATGTTGCCCTAAAAATTTGTCAACAGAAGTTCAATCTCATTGAACAAAGTCATACTCTTCCTGGCATTTCTGAGCATGAAAAAGAACAGCATCTTTACTGAGTCACCCTGAGAAGATAGTTTGAATGAATATAAAAACCTGGTGAGCAAGGACACCACACTGATGCATTTAATTGGTTTATTAGGGCCCCCAAAACTGGTTACTTTTGCATCTGTCTCTCCAAAGTCAAGAATTCCAGCATAAGCTTAGGTCATGATTAGATTAGTGACCTCATCCTGGTCTCATATTGCAGACACTGGCCATGACCTCCAGTTTCAGGGCACATGGGGTGAAATCCTAGCTATGCTGAAGCCAGAGGGGCCCAGGCTGGTTTTCTCCTCACATTCTTGAGTCCTTCAGACTTTGCAGCTGTGCTGCAAAAGGGGACATGGCTGCAGAATCCCAAAGGTACATTGGTTGTTCATTCTACATGTGAAAATGCCCATGTAGAAAAGATTTACTTCTTTTAATTAGGACAAAAAGAAATAAAAATAGGGAAAAAATTAAAACACTTTTAAAGGATTGCTTGAAAATGTTTGGAAGAAAAGGGTGCTTTCCTCAGAGAAGAAGGTGTGTGAAGACAATGGACCCACTATGCAGGGTGCAGAGTAAATGCTATAATCGTGCAGCTACCAAAGATATGCAAGAAATAACATAAGTAGGTATATAGTATACACTTGAAATCCTGCTTTGCCAGGGCTACCGTGGCTACTTCATGAGAATTACAGATTTGTGTGCTGAGGTGGGAGAGAGGTGAAAAAGCTCAAGGGCCCAAAACACTGCTTTTTCCATATGCCTCACCATTACTGAAACACCTGAGCTAAATAACCTATGTTAAGCTGTTGTAAAAAAAATTCAATAGCTCTCATTATAGCCCAGAATTTCTCATTTCCTACTTGTGGTAGGATGCTGGTTGCACCCTGGGTTGCTGTCTGGAGCATATAATGACAGTGGTTCAGGGCCCTTTAAAGGTATTCTCTTTTTACAATGCCAACAAGGTAGTGGCAGTAAAAAAGAGAAGGGGGAAAAAATTGAACCCATAACAATACTGGTGAATGAGAAGCATATGTGCTGGGAGAGGAATGTGTTCTGTGGGGAGCTGCAGAGAGTTAGTTAAATCCGGATGGTCAACGGGTTCAGAGATGTGACAACGAGTAAGGAAGGCTAGTGGGAAGGTGACAGGAGACACTAGCACAAAATCCAGTTGATAAACAGATGGGTGTTTTAGCATGTGACCACAGCAGGAAGAACATTTCTAGAAGTGTTTTTGAGGGAAGACAAAAGGAAAAAGACAATGGCAAAGCAGTTTCTAGACACCGGACTCCATGGAGCTACGTAAAGGGATAAGCATTCAAAAGTACTTAATTTACATTCCATTTTCAAAAATTATGTCTAATAGTTAAGATGCTATCTACTATTTTATTTCGGTGCCCAAATGTCTTTTAAAAATGGAAATTTAATGTCAAGTCATTTGAATGATTTGAACACGTTATTGTGACACCTTTGTCTTTAATTAAATCAAGCTTCTGATAATTGAGTAGATAACTCTGATAATTAATAAGTAGCATTTATTATTTAAATAATTTCAATGGAAATAATAACAGACTATTTTTTCAATAATATAAGCCATAGCTGTGAAATAGAAGATTAATAATGCTCAAAGATTTTCAGATAGTGATTTTCTACTTAAATTATGAAATAGCCAAATATAAACTACACAACTGGTCAAGATGAGATATGAAAAAATTTCCTTAGATTGTTTCATTTCTGTGGTCATGAAAAATGAAAATTCAGACAAAGTATGGAAAGTAAAACAAGAGCTCAAGGTGTTGTTTTCATGGACTATATACCTAGAGCTTCTTGCTCTGGTAAAGATAATTATAGGGAGTAATGGTTCATAGAAAAAAAGTTTGAAAGATAATCTGAAATCTAATTAAATATATGCCTGGATTCATTGCATTTTATGTGAGACAATAATATTTAATGCCACTATTTTATTTAGTGTAGATAAAATTTTTGGGGAAAACTTATAATTATCTTCACAGTTTGACTCTAGTCCATACTTTAAGTTTTTCTTTACTTGCTTCTCTTACTCTGCCCCTTTTTTTTTATAATTGCCTTTACAATGCAACTGCTTCCCAAATTTCATTCAATCACAGAATCTCAAAATAAACTGAGCTAGAAGTGACCCGCAAGGAACATTGAGTCCAACTCCTGTCCCTGCATGGGACAGCAACAAAAATCAAACCAATTGCCTAAGAGCATTGTCCAAATGCTCCTTCAGCTCTGTACTGTGATCACTGCTTTGGGGACCCTCTTTCTGTGCCCAACCATTGGGTGAAAAACCTTTTCCTGATATCCAACCTAAACCTCCCCTGACACAGCTTGGTGCCATTCCCTTGGTCCCATCACTGTCCCCACAGAGCAGAGATNGGGACAGCAACAAAAATCAAACCAATTGCCTAAGAGCATTGTCCAAATGCTCCTTCAGCTCTGTACTGTGATCACTGCTTTGGGGACCCTCTTTCTGTGCCCAACCATTGGGTGAAAAACCTTTTCCTGATATCCAACCTAAACCTCCCCTGACACAGCTTGGTGCCATTCCCTTGGTCCCATCACTGTCCCCACAGAGCAGAGATCAGTGCCTGCCCCTCCTCTCCCCCTCACAGGAAGCTGTAACTGCAGTGAGGTCACCCCTCAGTTTCCTCCAGGCTGAACAGGTGACCTCAGCTCCTCCTCCCACAGCATCCCTCAAGGCCCTTCACCGTTGTCATGGCCCTCCCTTGGACACTGCAATAATTTAACATCTTTCCTATCCTGCAGCACCCAAAACTGCCCCCAGCCCTGGAGGTGAGGCTGCGCCAGGTCAGAGCAGATCAGGACAATCCCCTCCCTTGCCCAGCTGGTGATGCTGTCCCTGATGTCCCCAGGACAGGGTTGGCCCTCCTGGCTGCCAGGGCACTGCTGTCTCATGTCCCACTTGCCAATGATCAGTCTAATAAGTAAATCTTAGGCATATTGGAGGAATTACAGAATGCTCTGTCATTGTAGAAATTTAGCAAGTAGTCTCAGAGCTTCTTTTCATCATCTGCTGCACTTTCTTCCTTTCTAAGATTCTTCTTCAGTACATACCTCAAAAGCTGAAATTTCTGGACTTTTAAGACTAACAATAGAATTTATCATTTCCTTTTCCATATACAATTCCACTGACTTCTCCTGTGACAGCATTTGAAAGCAAAGCCTCCTTGATTTACATTACATTTAAAGACCTTTGCTCCTGTGGGAGTTTTGAACTAAATAGGGTCCATCAACACTTCTCAAACCTTCTTGCTTTTTAGATTTCCCCTTGCTTAGTAATGTTAGAAAGTAAGTGGTTCCAATTAAACTTAAATGTCAGTCCTTTGTTTGCCCATAATGATGGATTCAGACAAGTTCATAACGAATAAAATTTCGATATCATTTTGATCTTGTATAGAAAATTATCATTGTTCAGTTTAGATCCTATGAAACTCCCAACACATCTGGCAAAAAAGTTAGTTCTTTATTTTCAAGTCTGTATTCTCCAGAATATGTATGGATGTCCAAACCTACTCCAGTGAAATTCCACATGAATAGAGCCTTCGGGAAGTGAATGGATCACATCTGAGAGAGCTCAGTTTCAAGAGCATGGAGAACTTTGCAAGCTGAAGCCAAAAGATATGATTCATATCAGATAAAGTATGAACTGCTTCTGCAAATGTAACCCTCGGGGATACCTAATACTGCTTATAAGGAGATGGGAGTCCAAGGAATAAGGTCAGAAGAACTTTGTAACTAGGGAAAAGGATTTTAAAATATCAAGAGAAAACTGTCAGTGGGAAAAGGTTTCACAGCTCTCAACAAAAAGTCAAAATATGCTTCTTGGAACTTGTTAGTATATATTTTTTAACTCCCATTTGGATTGTCTGGGAAAAATTCAGTCTCAAAATGCCCTGAGACATTCTTCATAATTGTCTGAAGGTGAGGGTGGCCTACAAAGTGTTTCAATTATCAAAGAAAATATACCAGCATATTTCCCTTCAGCACACGTGGGCTTCAATTCAGCAGAGCTCTTGATTTGGTGTATGAGCTATAAGTGATTCCTTCATTAAGATCTCATTGGAAGAAAGAAAACCCAAGAAAAGCAGTGAGACTGTTTAGTCAATGAGTTACCCAAATGCTCTTAATTGCTGGCTGTCTCGCAATTTTTAATCAGACTGAAAGATTTTTGATATGGCTTCACATTTCTACAGTAATGTTAGAAATGCTGAAGTCCCATTGAGGATAGAAAAATATATGGGAACTGCTTTTCTTTCTGCAACTTCATTTTCCTCTGTGGAAGTAAAGTTTACCATTTGAGGCACAAGGGAATAAAAAGACCATTAAAGACTTACTGTCTTTTTGACTTAGAAGAAGGTGGAGCAATGCCCTGACTAAATAATGGATCAATTTTCCAGGAACAAAAAGATGGCAGTCTAGCATTAAAAGCAAAATTTGTAAATAGAAAAACAAAAAATGAACGTACTTACAGCAGATATAGCTGCAGGTCTAAATAACATGACTCTACGAGCATTAGTTAAAGGCATTAAATTAACTGACATTCTTAAAAATGAAGGAGATTCCTGAGGATTAGGAAGTGGCAAATACAACTCCATTAGTTTAAAAAGGGTCAAGAGATTAAAGACCAAGAAACTGAGACCAGGGAGTATAACATCTGTTGAAGGGAAATCTTAGAAACCTTAAACTATGCAGTAGGAAGAACACCTGGGAAAGTGGTTTTGTTAAGCAGTGTGGAATCAAGCAATTTGTGTTTAACTATAAATGCCAGTAATTAATAGACCTGATCTGCTGGAGTTATTTGAAAATAACACTCCTGTGATAAGAGAAAGTGAACTTACTGGCTGTACGTAGCAAGACTCACTGAGACACTAGAATGTGTAACAGAAGGATGAGGCAATAGGCCAAAACCCATACTGGATAATAATGATGTTTAAGAATTTGGAAGAAAGGTTGGGATCTTTTTAAATTATAAAAGGGTTCAAATGGGAATAATTGAGTGATCAGTTTGGGTTCTCTATAATACATAATATAGATGTAAAATATTGTCAGTGTAGAGTTATTAAAAGTAACACTCAAGCATAAAAGTAATTTCGAGATTGTAAAGTTTTGTTTGTTTATGCATTGTACCATTGCACTATTAGTGACTTTAAAAACAAATGGATTTTGAGGAGGAATTTCAAATGTCTATTGCCATACAGTCTTGCTTTTATGTCTTTCATTCATTTATTCATTCATTCATTCATTCTAATTTGCTCCAATTAAAGCTTGTTTGGAACTAGACACAAGAACGGTTGGAACAAAAATAATTCCTATCTGTGTTTTTATATTGAATACAATGGACTTTCAGTAAGGACTGGGACTCTTTAATAGGAATTGTACAAAGGATTAGTCAATGATTATGTATGTGATTTTTCTAAGCAGTGGCAGTGTATAAAAGCACTAGAGCTCTCTAGCTTAAAATCCAGGGGTGGCTTCGAGGAAGGCTAAAAATCCAGGAGCACCTGGGCTCCAATCCCGGCATTGCTGCAGATGCCTTGTGCTGGTGTGTTCTTCTACTGCCTGTGGTTTAGTTTTCCCTTCTGTTAAACAGAGATAATAAACCCAGCAGGTTTTATGAGGTTAAAGGTGTTAAAGTTGTGAATTCCTGTAAAAACATAGAATGGGAAGATATATAGAAATACAAAATATATTTCTTCAGAAGAAAATGTGTGGCATATTAAGCACAGAAAGAGTTCTCATTTGGTGTGAATTAGAAGTACTTCACCTACTGTCTCAAGTTATAAACCTTTTGACAAGACTTGGGTATTAATATGTGTCCAGATGCATTTGACCTCTTTCTGCTATGCCATCATGAAGCTTGTCACTGAAATAGTGATGTTAGCTAGGATTGGTCATGAAAAGAAAACACAGCACAGGTTTAACTCCCTGTGCTGGTTCTCAGAGAGGGACATGATATCCTAGGGAGGCCCTGTGCTCTCAGGTGACACAGAATTAAGCTGTCACTAGAAATTTTTATGAGAAACCCTTCCTGACTCAGTTATTTGACCAGCTGATCCCTGATGCACCAGTTTCTCTGACAGATTCTAGGGAAAGGTCTGTCCCCCACAGGAGAACATCTCAAGCTGTTCTCCAGCTTCCCTCCAGCCTGGCCCTCCAGAGGGATGATTGGCACATTGGGAAACAGGACTTGGCAGAGTTCACGGACCCAAATCACCCACAAGAGTGTGAGTGCAAAACTTCCAGCAGAAAGTAGATGGAAAATCTTTTTATATACTGTGGTAAAACCAAATGAGGATTTTAAAGAATAATTAGACCAATAGGAAAGGAAAACTTTGGTTGAGAAGTCTGTTTGAAAAGCAGATTTTCTAAAGAGATGTGTTATGACTCTTAGCGAAGAAAGATAATTATTTCCATTGCTGAGTGAAATACCTCCCAAAGCACCTGTTTTCTGTGTTTATCCTCACAGAATTACAAACTTCAAGTATTATTTTCATAGCTTTTTAACCTAAGTTCTGTATCCCAAAATGCAGCTGTTTGCAGTGTTGATTTAATCAGTATTTTTCAGTATAATCCCTTTGCTTTTCCCTTTGTTCAACAGCTAAAACAGGGAGCTCAAGCTATCCAAATTGGTTACTTGCCCCTAAGAATGGATTTGCATTCATCATTGCTGAACTGTGTTTGCTATTTGTTGACTCACATGACAGCTGATGTTTTTTTGAGCACAACGCATTTCTTATGTATTTTTTTAAACATTGTGTGTTCATCTCTATTTCATAAATTAATCTCAGACAAAAATATGATATTTCCTGGAAACAAAACCCTTGTTTCCACTACTGCCCTGTCCATAGAACCAGACATAAATCAACATAACCTTGCTAACTCCAGCTGGGTGTAGTGATTTTAAACAACTCCAAATCTCACCTGTGATATATTGTGGTAAATTAGCTTCCTGTGCTTTGCTCCACATTCACCCAGTGTTGTTTTTTATAACTGAGACCTTCACTGGGAGCACACTCTCATCATCTACAGTCTGTAAATAGAAAAGCAGAAATGTGAAAGACAAATGTATTGCCAGAGATTTTAGCTGTTACTTTTTCTCTGGAAATGTCAGTTTAGGGCGATTATGTAGCCAACTTGCACCACTCAGATCAATACCTCAAACTGAAATGAATCTGAGCTTTAGATCTTTCATCTAGAGTCACAGAGGGCAAGTGGGATTCAACTTCAAGTTTAGGCATTGCAGTGTAGCTGTCTAAAGAAAAAGATACAAGAAGTGCTCCTTCACAATAAGTCTAGTTACTCACTGAAAACTACTTCTAGGTTTATGTGAGGAAGACAGGACAATTTTTTTTTTCAATACACAGAGCACATTTGTTTTAGTATTCCAAAAGCTGGCTGAATTTCCTATATTCTCCAAAGGACACAAAAATCAAAAAGCTAACATTAAGAAAAAAAAAATTAGCTTGTAAAAGTTCTTGTGTGATATTTCAGGCAAAAAAAAAAAAAAAATCCCCAAATATCTAGTTTTGTAGCCTTCTGCTTTTGACTGGAAGTTCAGGTTCCCTGGCTGAACCCCATCTCCTAACTAGCACAATGTTATCCAGCCTCAGTAAGAGGAGGTGTCATCATATTCTGCAGGAAGTAATCCTCTGAGCTGGAACGTTTCAGGGCTTGGGCCTTACTCCTATTAGGATGCACTAAGCTCATCACTACAGGGGAAAAAATGTCCAAGTGAAATATTGTCATTTTCTCAAGAGATTTTGGAGGAATTTCTGATCAAGATGAAACAGACAAATACCAAAATACCATATACAGAAAAGCACTTTTCACCAACAATAAAATATCTAATCAAAAAGTTAGAGAATTTTGAGAGATTTTTTTGTCATCTTCTACAGTAGACTAAAATCCCAATAATCATAAAGTATATCTTTTTGGTAGAAAATCATTAATGAGTCCAAAAGAACTTGATTATTCTCACATTTTCTATGTTCACCTGTGTGATAAGCTCTCTGAAAGAATATTATTTCTGTTTTATAAGGTCTTTTACAAGAGCTGCAGCACCGTAGGCTGAATTTTAGTCTTATGACCACCTCTCTGCACATCCAGGAAAACAGCCTATATTTTACCATCTTAATGAAAGATTTCATTTTTTTGGCACCTGAATTTATTTTGGGTCTGATACAGAAGAGTAGCAGTGAAGGATAAGAAAGATGAGCATTGCACCAAGATAAGCTTCTTCCCTCTTTCTACACCATAGTCTTCCAGTTGAAGTATTTGCAAAAAACTTCTTTAGTTTACAAAGAGAAAAGCACACAGCAGCAGAACAAATCTAGCAATATTTTCTGCATGTTTCAAAAATGTGGTATTCCTTCATGTGTTGTAAATCAACATAGCACCGAGTGAAAATCTGAGCTGACATTTAAAGTCATGGACAGGCTGTGCAAAATACCAGGAAACAAGAACAGCTGAGCTGGGAAACTGCTGGAAGACCTAGGAATTATTTTCCCCATCCATGTGATAACACCTACCACCCTTTCCAGAGTGTAGTGCTTTACAGACAGAGACTAAGTGGGGCTTTGCTTGAGAAACCTTACACATTTTTGCATTAAAGCAAGCTGTCAAACATTATCCATGAAGCTGTTTAGATTCTTGTAGTTCAATATTTCTTAAGAACAGCCAATGGGAAAAGATCACAGGTTTGAGGGCTAGACTACTAAATTTCCTGAAGACTTTGGGCCAAATATCCAGTGAAATAATCACACCGAATAAGCATTAGCTTACCAATCTGTATTTTGTTCCATAGCCAAATAATGAAAATTTGATAAGACACGATGTTGTTTTAAGTGAAAAAAAAACACCTTAATTTACATTCCATATGGCAAAATTGGGGAAAATGGGCAATGAAATGTTAGAAAAGGGGTGAGATCAGCCAAAGCCTTACTTGTTTTTCCAAGACTGTGTTAGGTAAAAAAAAAAAGCAAAAAAAATAGCAGCTTAAGTCAGAAATATACCACCAGAATTAATATTTCTCAGATCTGTCAAACCAATAAGCAGACTGTAAGTGTATAAATAACAGCCAGACATTTTATTAGTTTTTTTTCCAAATTTTTCAGTTTTCAGGAATCTTAAGCTGAGATTTGTTTTCTAGCTGCTTGTGAAAATTATACATTATTTCTGAGCATTTCTGAGAGTGTGAGAGTGTGGTTGAGAGGATTTTAATTATAGCCAAGTCCAAAGTTTGTTCTTTTAACATCCCGCTATTCCCACCAAAGGATATAAATCAGAGGTGAATTAGGAGAATTAGCATTCATGATGCTCAAGGAAAAAAAAAATAGTGTGCCGGAAGGGGAAGTGACTGGCACACTTATAGATTGGGGAGTCATTAGCTGTCTGAACAGTCTGTTGTGAACCATTCCAGACAGCATTTATTCCATGGTATTTCCATATGGTTACAGGGAAAACAGGATTACATGACAGTGAGACACTTGACCTAAAACACATTGCAAACCTAGGAGATGGTAATTACAGTTCATCATGGACAAATAGATTTGTTTTGCATGTAGCAAGAGCATGGTGAGAGAGAACTGCTGCTGTGAGACAGCAGGGAAATGAAGACTGGGCCCTCACTTTTCCTGCAGTATTTAAGAAGATGCAGCACTTTACTGTAAAACTTTTATGCAAGACTCCAAGTAAAGCCAAACAAACTAGGCCTGGGGATTAGAATAAAAACATGTCTCTTTGGCTATATTAATACCCAGCCTACCTTCTCCACCCCCAGCCAATTCATCCATGACTATGGTTTATAGCACAACACAGGCACGTAAATTCAGATCATATGAAGAGAACTATCTCCTTGCTAGATAAAAAAACAATAAATATACGATAGCTCCATTCCTGTTTTGACAGTGAGTCCAGCAATAAATTCTGAACTGATTTTTGTTTGATCCTCTCATTGTCTCACCATAAATTTGTGCCAGAGCTAACTCTCAAAGTACGGATTATATGTTTCCCTTTCACATCATGAGACATTAAATTCCACGTATATCAACACGTTTATAGCAGATGTTCCTAAACAGACAAACCAGGTGCTAAACATATTTTATTCTGATGGGTAATTTTTGAAATTATTGCAATCAATGAGCTAATAATGCTAGCGGTAAGGATGAAGTCAAGTTATTATTACCCATTACATTTAATCATTGACAGCAAGTTAATTGGACCTAATTGGAGAAATCATCATAAATAACATAGAGCAGATGGCAGATGTTTGTTTTTCCACTTCCAAATCTAACAGAGTTATTAGATAAAGTCTGGATGAACCACTATAAAAGGGCAGAGAGTGTGTATATCCCCCCATAAAACCATAGTTCACACTGGTAAAGCTGCAAGTCTGACAGGCACAGAGAGCTTTGACAAGGCTGGGTAGCTAAACAAAACTTTTTAGCTGTTACCCATATCTGTCAGCTTTTTACACACTGGTCTCAATCCCATGCACGCAACAGCATTGGAGGGTGATGGAGGCAAAAGGATGCAAATTAAAAAAGAAAGCAGGAAAGGGAAACCTGATCTGCTCAAACAGATGTGTTTAAAACCCAAACTCTGCATCTGATTTTATCACTGGAGACTCCTTTTGGTGAGAAATAAGTACTTCCTGGGTGTGACTGATCTTATTCTAACACAGAGAAGCTAGAAAAGCAAGCCAAACTATTTCTCCCTACCAAGTGTAAATGAAGTCAGATGGAAATGTCGATGTCCAAGTGATAGATCCCACCCAATTTGTGCACAAATTGAGCCAAAGGCTAAGGACATGTAAGATTAGAAATATAGAAGCTACCAGCCCACCACATTTGGCTTTCAGGTAAGAAGAGTCCCCACTACTTTTCCTTTGGCCAGTTCACATCTTACATCTCAGCCCATAATCTTGGGTGACTTGCTTTTCTGAGGACCACGGCATTCATTTTTTTTTTTATTCTTGATTGTAAGGGCAAAAATAAACATAAAAAAAAAAGGATCTGACATCTTGAGATATACTGTGAGTTATTATTGAGGTATATGAAGAATGTATCCTTTTGTTCCTGCTTAGTTCTACCTATGTGTATTTCAGATTTTCCGCCTGTCTAGTAAATATTTGCCTGCTGATTTGAATGAGAAGTCTCTCACTGACTTTTTATACCACACCTGAACTGCAAGGAAAGGAGAAATAGACCATGCAAATGTGTACTCTGAGCTGATGGTATTATAAATCTAGAAATGTTATTCCTTTTCTTGAATCAGTGATTTCTACATGCTCCCAAGCTGTTAGGAGAACACTTGACAGCAGCATAATGATTTTCTCTCTCATGCACTTTGTGATCAGTGCACATATCATCCCCTCTGAAGAAATGAAGAATTTATTCTTAGCCTATTGGCTTTCCTCTCATGTTTCTACAATGTGCAACCTCTAATCTCTTGCTTTAAAACTGCTTTCCTCTTTTCAAAGTCTGACACAAATAAGGGAATTAGAAGTACTAAATCCCAGAGGCTGTACCTTTATTGCAACACGCAGATTTGTAGCTGGGAGCAGCAAATAGTGCAGCATCAACCCTGGCTTCTGATCTGCTTTCCTGGATTGCTAATCCATGCAGCAGGTGGTTTTGGGAAAAACTGCCTACAGTCAGAGTTTACTTCTAATTCCCTGCAGACAGAGGGTTTATATAATGGTTTAATATTCAACAACAAAACCACAGTTAGGAAGTGAGGAATTCTGAAGTCTACTGAACATAGCAGAATTTTTACTGACTCAGTCCAAGGTTATTTCATAAATTAAACCAAAGATTTAAAATACCATAAAAATAGTATTCCAACCACCCACAAAAATGCAATTTTGTATGGTTTAGTTGATATACAATAAGAAGATTTTTAAATGTTCTGGTTTAAAGTTGTCCAATTTTCCTATGAATGTTTCTAAATCATTTGCCTTGCTGCACAATATTGTCAGTGTTGTTTCTGATAATGTCTTCAGTTGAAATGCCCATTCAATATCATGCATTGAGTCTCGATCTTCAAGTCCAGTCTAAATAGTAATTTATTCATTCATCTGTACCCATACATTCACAATTCAAAAGTTTCCATATAGAAAAAATTTAAGAAAAATATGAATCTTGATCACAATTTAACTGTGTGCAGACTTACAGCTTTCCCATGCACATTTACATTACTTTAAGTCTGTATTGTCAGCTATTGTAAGGCTGTGTTTATCTCTGGTGTTACATCATAAAGAATACTGTGCACAAGCATGGGAATGGAGAGTGACATTACCTTATTATATCTCCTCTCTGATTGTTTTCTGCTTTGTTTTTTTTTTTTGTTCTATTCTTTTTGCTTGTTTGTTTGAGTTCTTAAGTGCCATTTATTTTAAAATGAGGTACTAGCATGAAAATACTGATCTCTAACGATGTAAAAGTTAAATGTTTTGTGTGAACTAAGAATCAAGGCTGCCTCAGAAGTCAATGGGAAAAAAAATACAATTTTAGAAGGTGATTTATCCTATTTCATTTGAGTTCTTCAAAACTTTCTGACATTTCATTAGAAATCAGGGTGTTGACTCTTATACAAGGGATACAAGGGATATTTTTCTCTTTTTCTTTGTCTTCTATTAAAACTTCCAAGTTGTATGAAGCTAAATGTTTCTTGGACACCGTGACTTTTCAACAGTCATTACAGAAGGAATCTTGGTGTCTANGAAGCTGACAGAGACAGGTAACAGGGGAATTCAACTTGTTGATATACAAGTAAAATATACATTTATTTTCAATAAAATAAGAAACTATTTAAATTTCTGATGTTCCCTGACTGAATTACCGAACTTAATCAAAATGTTTTGAAGATACTAATATTTGGAAGACAATTTTTTTGCCAAAACATAAACCAGAGAACTTGATCTCCAACAAGAGTGCCCTCTCCACCATCTGTATATAGTATTAAAAAATCTTGCTGACCAAAAGTTCACCAGCCTGTAGTGGTCCAACAAACTGAAATACTGTTGCCTAAAACAGACTGAAAGAAGAGGGCTGGCTGACACAACGCCATAATTTTCATTTTTCTCTCTCAAAACCTCCAGCTGCTGTAACTCAAAGTCATCCAGGCTGTCTATGAAATTTGGTGGGCATTTAGAAGTTAAATGCAAATGTGATGGGCTACACTCTGCTTCAGTAATCACTTGAGAACCCAAAGCTCACCAGACCATACCTGGTTTCCCTTGTTTCATGCAGGTTAGTGGTCCCTAAGGGCTTGGGACTCCTCATTGGATAGGCACAAACACCAAGCAGCTGAAGTGTAAAGCCTCAGCAGATGAACTGTGTCATAACCATATTCCCTGAGTTGCATTGTGAGTGGGAAATAGCAGCAATCTGTGGAAATAAGAGCAGCTGAACCAAACACAGCAAGAAACACTGCCAAGCAGCTCAAAGAAGGGTCAGTAAAGAAACATGGAAACTCTTGCACAAAAGGCAAAGAAGCTGCTGTGTAGCAATAAACGTTGATCAGAACTTATTTAAAGTGATCAGAGAGTACAGAAAAAGGTACTTTTATCTATTTTTCAGTCTTCTTAGACTTCTGAAATATTTGCCTTCGTTACTTTCAAAATGGGAGGACGTGGGTTAAACTTGAGCAGGATTAGCTAAGGCAGAACTTTCAAGAGTGTCTCAGCTACACTTGCAGACGTTTATATTTTACCCTTTTAAAGAGGTACGAGAAGTGGAAAGCTTTAATCACCTGCCAATTTAATATTTTCATAAGAAAACCTAAAGTTCTGTTAATGGACAGACGGTTAAAGTGCTATTATTAGTTAATATTAAAGAAAGAAATCCAAAGACTGGGAGAGGCTTTGGAAGCAAAAGCAGCTGGGCA